>VZSV01000054.1:2607086-2631212 GCA_013398735.1 Nothocercus julius
AAAGTTCCACAGGAACTTTAGGAAAAATTTCTTGACAGTGAGGGTGACAGAGCCCTGGCACAGGCTGCCCAGAGAGGTTGTGGAGTCTCCTTCTCTGGAGACCTTCCAAACCCGCTTGGACGCAGTCCTGAGCCACATGCCCTAGGTGACCCTGCGTGTGCAGGGGGGTTGCATTAGATCTCCAGAGGTCCCTTCCAACCTTAAGCATTCTATGATTATTTTATTTGCTAATTCCAGACATCATTTCTCTGTAGCTACAGAAATCTAACCTGATTGATAGTTGACATGGACCAAACAAACAAAAGCTAATTATATTCCCAATTCAATAAATCCTCTATAAAGAGTAAGAAAAATCAAGATTATGAATTTTCATAGCAATCACTTAAAACCTGCTTAGTGACCTGAACTATCCAAAAGACAGTTTTTAATAATGAATGCTGCATCACAGAAGCAAACATCTATTGCATACTAAAGGTACTTCTTAAGAAGTACCACATGTTAAGATCACTGCAAGTTTAAATAAGTCTAATAAAACAAACTGCCCTCTAACAGCAAATTCATCCTTGGAAGTGCCCTTTCTAAAGGATATTACTCTCAAAATTCTTATAATGTGTTAATTATCTGATTCTGGAATTCAGTTGGGCGGTCATATCTTCTTCCATTCATCTAAAGTAATATTTATATTAAGCCAAATGCTGGTCCTAGTGAGGTTATCACACTGTTGTTAGCTTCTATGAATAAAAGTGCATCTATGCTATAAGAGTCAGAAAGATTGCTGGCGAGATTCAGTTGGTTTCAAAAAGGTATATGTATTTACTTCTAGTTATTAACTTTGCTACAGGAAAAAAAGTTTCCCCCATTAATAGTTAAACTGAGAAATTCTATAGAATAATATATAATTCTCCACTCAGCACTCCATGGCCATCACGAACCAAGTTCTGTTATCCCTTCAAAGATTTGTGTATCTGTGTGTAATAGCTAAACATTTTAGTACCACAGTAATTTTCTATGAAGGTTTATTTATCAGACTACTGAGCTAGAAAATAATCAGCCATAACTAAACTTTGAAATGAACAATTTGCAAAGACAGTTTTTGACATGTACTGTACTGTGAACTGGCACCAAAGCAAACAACCAAGCCAAACCAAAAACCCTAAATTAACATATATGTTCACTTATATGTTGTATAATCTTTGTCTTGGACAGATTGTCTCCATATGGTGTTCTCCTCAAAGCCATCTGGTTTACTAAACAATTTCCCTCACCAGTAATACACAGTGTATGCCTCTGTGGCATGTGAGGAAAGTTGTATTAACTGTTAGGCTATTATTTTATCCTTTGTTTTTTTTCTTTAATTATTATAATAGAAGTTATAGAAATAACATTTTCATTCCATTGAAAATCATTTCCAATTAGTATTCCATTGCTTGTGGAGATTTGCTTCTAGGCAAAAATATATCTTCTGGAGAGAAGAACATAAACAGGCAATATATTTCTTGGCTTTTTGTGACTAGAAACAAAGATGACAAACAGGAAATTTGCAGTATGTGGTATTATAAAGGGAAAGGTTTTCCCACACCCAAAGGACACGTGTCTACCTTTCTAACTAAATCTTGATCTGCCAATTTATTTCTAAAAGTTCAGATTCCATTCCAGCAAAAAATACATGCAAGTTACTCATCCCCAGTTAAGCAGACCCAATGAAGGGCAGTTTCTGTTAGTTGTTGATATAAATAAGCATAAACAGTGTGTCAGAAGTAAACTTTAAAAAAAATTCTATTCAATAACTCACCAATTTATTTGTGTATATATACAGGGTGAACCTGGAGAAGCTGGAAACCCTGGACCTCCTGGAGAATCTGGGACATCTGTAAGTATTTTGTTTTCGACTTACTATTATTATGGCTAACTAGGGTATCTGGAAGTGCTTTCTTCAGAAAACATGTAATCAGATTACTTGTACGCTTGTGTAATTTCCACTGAAGAATTTCTACTTTTGAAGTGTAATTTGATTTTTTTATATATATAATTATAGCCACATCTTTTACTGTAATAATTAGAAGTCAAAGCTGAAGACTTCATAACAGTGTATTCACTTATTCCAAAAGTATTATTTTTGTCATCCTTATTGTTCTCTCTGAAGACAGTCTGTTAACACAATATAGGTTCAGACTCATATCCCAGTGCAGAGGTTGGCACTCAGACCTGAGGGTCACAGGTATTCCAGCCTGGCACTGAGGATCTAATTGCCCATTCATAAACCATCACTTACTGAGAAGGAATAATATTGCCCAGATCTGAGAAAGAGTTTTATCTGTGTAATATTTTTTCAGCCATACAATTTCCAGATAACAATTTTGTGCTTATGTTTCATGCAGGGTCCAAAAGGTGAAAGGGGAGAAAAAGGTGAGGCTGGTCCACCTGGAGCAGCTGGACCGCCAGGTGCTAAAGGACCTCCAGGCGATGATGGGCCCAAGGGTAACCCAGTAAGTAAGCTTGCTTATTTTAACACAAAGCATTGTGAAGCACACTGAATCAATCAAAGGTTTGCTACGTATAAAACAAAACTGTGGATTAATTTCTATATGCAAGCTACATTCATTGTATTCTTGATAAAATATTTTGTGATGATTATTACCTTCTTCTCAGTGGATGACACCTTGCTTTCATCTCGATCTATCTAGGGTCCAGTTGGTTTTCCTGGAGATCCTGGTCCCCCTGGTGAACCTGGTCCTGCTGTAAGTATACTTAAAAAGCAGTTTGAGCTTCTAATCTTGGTTTGCAGTAAATTCTAGTTACCTCTGCCTCTCCCTCACGTAGGGATGCTATCTTGCTTGTAAGATCTATTGTTTTGTCTGTTCATGTATTTCTTAAATCTTAAAGCAGGTTCAGAATTTTTAAAATTTTTTTGAAAATAACATCCTTAGGAAAATGCTCTCTAGAAAAACTGTGCCCTTATACTTGCATATGAAAATAAATTACTTAATTTAGCTGAATTTAATTATTTGCTCGTTCCCCTCTGATTTCTGTAGGGTCAAGATGGTGTTGGTGGAGAGAAGGGTGAAGATGGTGATCCTGGTCAACCTGTAAGTTGTTTCTGTCATTTTGTGTCAGTTTCATGTTTACTCATATGCTAAATCAGTGTTTTCTCTAAATTCATGTTCTTAAAAATATTTTCTAAATTCATTTTTATATTTATTGAAAAATATCTATTTATTTCCTCACAGAGAGGTGCTCAAACGCTATTCAAGCAAGAGCTCAGTTTCTTTCAAAGGTAGAAACAAATGATGTGTTAAAGATTAATGGCTGAATTGCTAAGAAAGCTCTAAAAATAGAGCAGCTCTAAGCATAACAGGGAATGCTGCAGCTATATAATCATCAGCTCACCTGATGAAATGAAACAAAATCTTGGTATTTTCAAAGAATTTCCTATCACATTTAAGATTTTTCTGAGTAATAACCATAGTAAGCATTGAAGTTCTTATATTTCTGAAGATTACCATATTAAAACATTCTAAGTTTAATTTCTGAGTGCAGAAAAAGAGTGAGGATTTCCTATTTAGAAAGGACTTAATCAGTGATTCCAGCACTGAATCTTCTGATGATCAGGCAACTAGCCAATACAGTACAGACTGGGGAAAAAACAGAATACAAAAACTAGTACATTGGAAGACACATGTGGTTGGAACTATGTTATAAACTGGGGTTTATACAAACACTTTAGGACAGTACTTACAGAATGGTAGGTGTTCATGAAGACCAGCCTGTCAAACCATTCAGCAATCCCACAATATTACACAAAGAATATCACAGCTATCATGAGCTTATCAGTGCATACAGGATTTTCAGAAGAAATGCCACTTATGTGACAGCTATCTCCTAGGCGCTAATGAAAATCTGTAGCACCAGTAACAACCCAAAGACCTCACATTTCAAAATTTGCAAAGACTACATGCAGAGCAAATTGAGAAAGTTAGAAACCCATTTTAGTAGGGCTAGGCAGTAGGCTAAGACCCTATGCTACGTTAGCGCAACCATCATTTTGTCTGGAATGTTTTGTTGCTAATGGGAAGAGGTAAAAAGAATGGCTGCATTTGTACAATAGTATGGTACTTCCTATTCATTGAAAGGGGACAGTGTACTGCAGAAGTTTCTTGCATTTAAGAAAGATGATAATTTTATTCTTTTTTTGCCACTGAATTCTTCATTTTCAATTGCAGGGCCCACCAGGTCCCTCAGGTGAAGCTGGCCCACCTGGTCCACCTGGAAAGAGAGTAAGCCATTTCTTCTTGCCCCTTGCACATTTTTTCTTTTTGAGAAAAAATTTTAGAAAATTTCAGCTATTTGTTTTCCATGTCATGACACTCATGTATGATGTTTGCAGTCTCTCTTCAATAATGAGAAATGAAATGAAAACTCCAAACAGCAGAGAAAACCCATGAACATCGGTGCTTTTACAGCAGTTTAATCTGTTTTTTATTATTTTTTATAGTTTAATCTGCCTTGATTTTAGCTATTAGAATCTGGCACTTTGAGGAAGAAGGAGGTATGTCAAGATACACAGCATCTCCAGGAACACAAAGCAGGAGGAAAATAACCCATAATGTATAGGTTGTGACATTCAAGTCAATCTGGGGCAGTATCTGGAAGCAGTAGCATAAGCTAGAACTGCATTTACCTGAAGAGCAATCAGGAAGACTCCTATTTCCCAACATCAAGAAGAATAAAAAGACATAGGGAAGGATCCTGATCCTATTGTGCCTTTTCTTTTTAGCCAAGCAAATTCAATGTCTGCTAGGGTAAGAAACTAGCATTTTTGCTAGTTTGCTAACAAAAGTAGGTTTTGTTTCTCTCTGTACTGGAAGAAAGAATGAGAACTGTTCAGCTGAATTAGTTCTACAAACTAATTTGAGGTCACGCTTCTTGCTATTATGTCAAAAAGAGGTAACATCCTTCATGATATTACTGAAAGCTGTGTCCTTTGTACAGAAACATTTCCATTGTATTTTACCAACCCAGCTAAAAAATTATTTATCCATATGGGCCAACCTGGAAATCCACATTCAAATACCTAATTGAGTAAAATCTGCCAGGAGATAAAAGCAGAGCCGTCTACTTCAAATGAGATATTATGCACCTGCTATTGTCAGACATGCTGTGCAGAGCTGCAAGTAAAGGAGGAGAGTACTGCAGACATCAAAAATGCATAAAAGCTGATGTTATAAGATAATACAAGACATCATGGGCAGTTGTTCAATTGCTGGTAGGAGGCAGGAAGAATGTGTCTGCTTTGGTGTCTTTAACCTCTGAAATAAAATAATTTCAGCTTAGTTTCTGTGAAACCCACCGCCGTATACTCCACAAACAAAATTAGCAGGCAGACATTTCTGTATCTGATGAAGTCATTCCATTTCTCCTAAAGTCTTTGAAGCTTCACAGGCTTTACAAATTCAGCTCATCAAAATCAGTAAATAATGTTATACTTGTAGAACTGTATGATGCATCAAGCTTTAAGTCTGCTTCACAGATAATTAGATGCAGTTTTTACACTTAAGAAAAGACAGCATCATTAAATGTAAGCTGTGAGCTATTTAACAAAACGTGTTAAATTGGTCTGTTTAATAGGCTTGAGTGAACTGACATGCTTAATTAGTTTTATCTATTTGCTGCACTAACTTGCAACACATTTATAATATTGCAAATGATTATGGTAGCATTAGGAATCTTATCACTAGAACTGGAATACAGCTTGATTGAATATTACCAATTAATATGTTTGTTCTGCATCAAATTACAACATCCTACTCTATTACATGGAAAGGCAGTAGCTTTTTCCTAGCAGAATGGACATATTGTACCTGATTATACTTAGATGAAAAAAAACCACTATCCTCCTTTGATCTCCCTTTATTTCAAACACATTCTCATGCAGTTAAGCTGCATCTCTGTATTATGGCTTCCCTATCCTTGCAATTACTTTTACCAGGGCTGTCAGTCCCTCCATATCAATGTCTGTCTTGGTCCCTCAGAATCAATTACTGTCAGTCATATGGGGGCAATTTAATGGTATTAAACTGTTTAGTGCAAAAGAACTGGCATTTTCTGCTTGAAAATTTAATCTGATGAAAGCTTTGCTTATCTATAAACCCTTGCTAAATTGGAATTGACCTGAACTCAGTCTCATTGCCTGATTGTATAAAATTGTTTGCTACCAATTTCTAAGTTAGAAGTATGTGCCTAGTATTGCTGGGTGCCAGAGAGGTTCTCCCAGGGTTTCTTGGGAAGCAGCTCCTAATGAAGGACTTGGACATGAATGCAGTTTACCCAGTGTATCTGAGATACTTCAGCTGCAGATACATGCAGTAAAACCAAGTTTTAAAGGAAGGCCAAGAAGAAACTGCCTTTCCTGCTTAGCAATGGGTAATATGAGTAACAGGATTACCTTCAGTTGATGAGACAAGTATTATCACAACTGTTTTACTGTGCTTTTAAAGCATTAAAAGCTTTGACTGTAAGTACCAGAGCTTTGAACTACATCTGGGACTTACGAAGGGTCTTATGGACAAGGAGTATGGCGAATTTCTTCTTAAAAAAAAAAAAAAAAGGAAGTACACAGGAGAATGAAGAGCCTACTCCAGATTCCTGCTTTGCAGAGGTGAAATTCCCTACCTTTCAAATGACCAGTTAGCTCAAACCTATTATCAAAATAGAAAATGAGGCCCAAATTTAAGTCAGAAGAAAAGTTAAAGTCTATGGCTGGCACAAGAATAGATCATTACAGTATGCAAAAATGTATGCTGTAATTAATATATTATTTTCAGGCCTAGCAATTGCTCTTTTGAAAAATATTTCCACACACAGATCCCTTTCAGAAAGTGCAGTAGATACTTTTCATTTATAAAGCAGAAATCAGCCCACTGAGTCCTACATTCAGCTGAGTGACTGAGTTAAATGTATATATTTATGTGCCAAAGATATAATCTAGGAAGGAAATATACTGTATTACTGTATACATTGATAAAGTTTGCAAAAGTGGTAACATACGTTTTTTGGGAAAAATATTTTGATCATAATTAATATTTTACAGTTTCTGACTTTTGAAATGATCTTTACATGTAACAAATCTGGTAAATGAATGCTCAGAAGGCTTTGTAAATCAAAATGTTTATGGTGTAAGCAATGATAGTAATTGTGCATAAGAATCTAGCACGGATTTGTGCACATGCTGTTTAGAAAATTAGAGCAGTGAAAACTGGTATGGGCAATATTTAGCTGAACTGATTTTATCATTAACAAATGGAGGGCCAGTTTCTTTGGTTCACCACAAGAGTGGATCGTGCCCTGAAGTAACAATTGATTTTAAATTCATCGGATCTGATTTTCTAGAAGTAATTTAGTATTGACTAAACTCTGCTTTTGAAATCAGTTAGTCTATTAACTGTTACTCTATTAACTAATGATAGTGGAATTCAAAAGTAATTCTTTCGGAAAAGTAGCTTGCCAATAAGGTAGAAGGGCTTTGCTCAATATTTCATATGTACAATAATGTGTGTGTTTGTGTGTGTGTGTATATATATATATATATATATATCTTGCTTTACTTGAACAGTCAGTAATTGTTCTAGATAAAATAAAACTTGTTTTGTAACTTCAAAACAAAGCAATAAATTGTGAGAAGTATTTGAGAAATACGTATTTCCCTTGGTGTAAATAGAAACAAAAATCTTATGTTTGATATGTCCCCTCAAAGGGATATAGCTCTAAAATTAAAGGAATTTACTCCAAAGCATTTGCTTCTCTTTCTTAGGCAGAAATAATTTGTTAGTGGAATACTTGTAGATGGTAGAACATGAATGAGTAGTGTAGAAGTAAAATCACGCCATAATTGTTCATGAAGTCAGCAAATCAATTGCCTTATACAAAAATATGATATTCATATTTCTACATATATATATATGTGCGTATATATATGTGTGTGTGTGTGTACACACACACACTTTCATAGCTTTGCTATAGGTTGAAATTGCCTGCTTGTCTAGCAACCTCTACAATTAACATTAATTATTCCTTTTCTGAAACTTAGTCTTTGCACATACTCTTTGCACTTCTTTTGGTACTGTGTAGCATCTTAGGTAGTTTGCATTCACTGATTTTTTTTTTTTTCCTTTTTTCTTTTCCTGAAAAATATTAAAAACATAGAAGGAAAAGGCATCATCAAATACTCCTTTCATATCTATCCTTACAACACGTGCAATCAATAAAAATCCACACAAATAATCCTTTTTGCTTAACTTCTTAACCATTAATCTGTGTAGGCCCTTCAGTTGTGTCTCCTGCTGTTTGGCATCTTTTCTTTATTAGTGTCAGTTAGCTGTCTAGATGACAACCATCTGAGTGTATGTGTATCACTCCAAACTTAGAATTTAGACCAAGTGCAAAACTTAGCTGTATTGCTCTAAACTGGTGTGCATATTGCCTCCTTTCAATAAAAAAAAAGATGTCAATACTGCAGCAGAGGCAGCTTCAAAAATGTGAAATGCTGCTGTTTATTTGGTTAGTTCCAATGCAAAGTTACAATGCTAAATAATTAGCAAAAAAAAAAAAAAAAAAGGCATTTTTTGAAGGAGATTCTTTCCATTCTGGCTACAGCATCCTACAGCCTCGGCAGGGTGCCCGCAGCACTTTGAAATTATGCTGATTTCCTGCCTTTCCTTGATTAAAAATACACACAACAGCTAATAATATAATGGCAAACTATGTCCCTATCCTGACAAACTGATGAAATGCAATAATGGCTTTTTTTCTGAAAATCATGGTTTAACAGATGACAGATGGCTGTAAACAACCTTTTAAAGTTATTGTAAGGAAGTCCTGCAATACAGAACAGACAAAAATGTTATATTTCTGCAACAACATACAAAGACAAGTTTATTTCTGCATCTTTGTGTGTGTTTGTGCGTGCGTGTTCTTGTCTTGGCAAGTTCTGTGTAAAAACTAGCAGGCAATACTTCCAAAGCAGGGTGAAACGATCATAAAAATCACCACAGTAGCTGGGAGGAAAACCCAGCATTAACTTCAAGTTATTGTTACTGAGCTCTTTCGTGTCAGTTAAAATTTGCCAGGCACTCCAGCAGCTCAAGCATAGGAAGGCAAGATAAATATCAATTAGCAGGTGCTCATTTGCACCCTGCCAGCAATCAGTGCTAGTGGGAAACGCTGCTCGCGGAGCCGCTTTGCACTTGGAGCGGCGTTGGCACCGTCAGGTAATGACTGCCCCCCTTTCTTTTAGCAATCACGATTCATTTTATTTGTAATTGAGCGATCACAGTGTTTCTAGCTCTGCCAATTCCTGTTGCAGCTGCATGCCCAGATTCTGCAGAGATAGTATTTCTCAAATGCAGACTGCCACACAGCCCTTTCCTGCTCCTTAGCTGTAGGGCAGATTATAACCTATGGGGGAACTCAAGGAAAGGAAATTTTCAAGCAGTAAAGACAATGGATATGTAGATTAATATATGATAGGGAAAAAATACTATTTCTAAAATATTTCTGAGTGTTTTTATAAAGCTGCTATTCATTTTTCTTGTTACCACTGCAAACTGTAATCAACCAGTTACTGAAAGGGATATATGTATCAGGGCTTGCTACTGGGAGTGTTAGTGATGCAAACTCTTCTCAAGAGTTATTAATTGGACCATGCTGCTCAGAGCTTTGTAGCTTGTCTGCATTTTTAGTATGTAAAGCTAAGTACCTCACCACTTAAAACTCTTAAAAATCCCAAAGAGAACAACATGGTGATGCCCACAACAAATGGCCAGAGACCGCTGTGAGTAATTCAGTTTTGTTTGAGTTATCTTTGATGGAAAAGCTTTACTACCTCTGCTGGCCGAAAGGTTCATATGACACTGCAGATGTTCAGTTCCCTTGGGAGAGAGCTTAATTTCAGAAGCTAATGAATCATCTTTTACCTAAATACTTATACCTTGAATGTAAATCTCCAGGAGTTCAATTAAAACTGGTGGAGTTGCTCAAGGTATGTGCCGATAGTTGTGACAACCAAATGTATCAGGCTATAAAGAGTAGAGCTAAATTCAGCTCTAGTCTAAAAAGTTACTATTAGTTCAAACTGAGGGCTAAAGTTCTGAGCTCAGGTAGATGCTGGACTGAAAGGATAGTGTGCACATCTGGAAAATTAAGATTGTGGTTTAGTGTTTTACTTCTAGGGGCCTGCATTTTTGTCTGTTATGAAAAGAAAGGCAGTAAATCTAAGTGATATTTTTTCTTGCTGTTGGTTCTTAGAACATTTTTTTTGCTATTCTGTACACTCTGTAATGGCAGACTCGCATGGAATCTGTGGAAAAACTCAAGGGAGCAGGAGCAGGCCGGTGCAAGTATGTTTAAAACTAGATATTAGGTGCTGCATTTGTTTTTTTTTTAAAGTATTCTAAAAGTTCAAAAGATTTTTATAAAGGGAAAAAGAGTTGATATGACAGAGATTTTATTAACAGAGAGTTGATATGACAGAGAGTTATTAAGATTATCCTCTTAATAACTGGTAAGAAATAAATGTAGTTTTCTTTTGTTACTATTTAATACTCATTAATACAGTGGAAATTGTTGAGTAAATTTTTTTTTTTTTTTTGGTAATATTTTAGTAAAATAAGATTATGAGCTAGCTCTCCATCTTTTACAGGGACCTCCTGGAGCCACTGGTGCTGAAGGCAGACAAGGTGAAAAAGGTGCAAAGGTAATTCATTCAGGAACTTTTTCTAAGGGCATGGAAATGTAAACTATATACAAGTAAGTAAGTGGATTATCATGCAGTGAGAGTGTAATCAAGGTAATCACAGATAAGCTGTAAAATCCAAATTAAGAGCTAGAGTTAGTATAGAAGTCATGCAATTTGTCTTCTCAGTGGTATGGCACAGTAAGTCTGATTTGTTTCTGCTTCAAGGGAGGAAGCAGGATAAAGAGATCTCACCTCAGGGGTAGTTGTGGCAGCTTGTGACAGTGCTACATGGTGGCCACTCACCAGTGCAGACACAACTTACCCCACCACTGCAGAAAAGCAGGGTGAGCATGGTTTGCTGGCACCACATAATTTTGGTCAGAAAACAGTCCTGTGGAAGACCCCTAATGCCGTGAGGAAACTCTTCATTTCTTGTAATGTCTCTACAGTGCCCAGCTGAATCAGGTCCCTCCTCTCTGACCTCTTGACATTCTTTCTAGGGTGAACCTGGTGCAGAAGGTGCTCCTGGAAAAACAGGCCCAGTTGGGCCTCAGGGACCTGCAGGAAAACCTGGCCCAGAGGGTCTCCGAGGTATTCCTGGCCCTGTGGTGAGTAAACTGAGTATATACTCATAAGGTAAATGTTGTATTTCTTGTATATCCTCTAGCAAAGCAAACTGAATCATGTGTTTAATCTAGGGAGAACAAGGTCTACCTGGAGCAGCAGGTCAGGATGGCCCTCCTGGACCTCTGGTGAGTTGACAAAAGACAAAAAACATCCTTTAAAATATACCATTAGCTTTAAACAAATTAAAACATTAAAAATCCTGTGCATAATTCCTGTGCACAGGAAAACAAATGTATAAGTCAGTTCTTAGCACAACATCACTGTTCTGTGCTGTTAGAATCTGATATGTGGGACTTCTACCATTCCCCTGCTCTGCTTCCACTGGCAGCTGTGCTGAACGCTGCTGCCTTCTAGCAGGTAAAACGTGGAACGAGGCAGTGGAAAACCAAGTCCTTGAAATCCTCTTTGCAGAATTAAAAATAACGTGAATGAAGCTTGCTATCAAAAAATCTTCTTCTGTCTCCACATCAGCAAAGCTTAATGCATTCAATCTTTCTGTTTCCATAGCAGTGGTAAATTTTGTACATCCATTGATATTAATGACTGCCATGTAGGAGAACCTTATTCCTAGAGTAAAAGTTTAGTGAAGAGATCTCCTATTTCTTGCTCTTCATACTCAGTAGACTTGACATCTATTATGACAGCTGAGTAACACACTGGGAGTAAAAATTTTTGATACGAGACATGGACTGTTATAGTTTAATGGGGAAAAAATAAAAACTACTTCCTTAGGTAGCCTTAGAGTAGTTTTTTGCACTTCAGCTATACATCTGAAACCCAAAACGTCTCCAAAGAGGATAGCTACCATTCCAATAAGAAGCCAGAGTCTGAACAGCAGCTATGAGATTCCCAGATTAGGCTTTGCCAGTACATAAAATGAAAGGAGAGAAAATGGGGAATTTTTATGCACCGCACAGTGGAACTGTGACCTGGCATGCAGGTTCATCTAACATCTACTGATGTGTATATAGGGGGGGTGTTACAGTAGTATCTACACATAATCTTGCACTTAGATAACAATAATGAGCAGATAACGTGCTGAGGAAGCATTATACTATAGCCATTAGGTGCCCTTCATTTTAACATGTGAATTTTGTCTAAAGTCTCATGGGCAACAGGGTGTTTGTAAGGCAGAGACTGGGTAACAGTGAGGAACCTCATCTCCAGGGTTGCAGTACTGAGCTGATGTCTAAAAGCCAAACAATTATTCAGGAATAATCATCATCCCTTTTCCACATATCAGTTACTATCAGTTACTAGAAGCCTCCAAATGCAATATCAAAAAATCCCTTCCAAAAGTTGAAAACTTAAATATTTAAATCAAACCTGAAGCTGAGTGTATTAATGAATTACCTACTCCCATGCGCAGAGCCTGCCTGTTGACAAGTCAGCTCAACTCGAACACTTTTAGATGCTTTACAGCAACTTGAACTTTATTTTTGATTTCAAGTATGCAAAGTTTCTATGTAAAAGTGGCCAAGGTTAGGCTTCCCTCCTTACCTTTCCTCCTCCCCTACAGACTGTTATCAGGAGAGAAGTATGAAAGCAGGTTTGCAGTGGAGCACAACATACTGTAGGTGAAAATCCCTGATTCTGTATTCCTGAAGCCTCTGTATCCCAGTAAAATTTCCTTTTTTTATTCATGAATTATGTATTTGCCTAGACTTTTGCATCTAATGATATTCCGAAGTAGAGATGGCAAGGATATGCACTGAATAATATTTTGTACATGAAGTGTTATGGGACTTCTGAATCTGTGCCAGGTTGAAAAGGTCACTTATTACTGCTATCCATATCATAACTTCACAGATGTCCTCTGCCAGCAGGAGCCCAGTAGTGATGAGATATGGACTTAGTGTAGCAGCTCTGCTCCTAATGCAGGCATGTTCAGGGGAGATTAATGGCCTCTGAAAGCTGAATACCTTTTCTCGGCTTGTATATGCACTGATAGTCTGAATTTTTCACCTCATTCTGTACAAATTACAGAAAATCAACATTGCCATTTTTATGAACCTCAGAAGGCTCTTAGATCCGGCCCAAATTCTTTTGAAATTATATATCAGGATTAAATTAAAGTAGAAGACAAAACCCTGGATTTTTAGAAGTTTCATAGAAGTTCTTTTTCTGTGCCATGTGTTCAGCTATACATTTGACTATTGGAAGAATCCATTGGTTGACCTTAGGATGCAAATAAAGATAATAAAAATGCTGTCAAGGAAGATAAGTTTGTTTCAAATTCTTCTATTTTATATGAGCAAAATTATTCAGTGGTTGTTGAAAGCTGGTATATGTAAGGAATTTGCAGAAAGTGAGACTTCTTTATGTGAATGTTCTTACCCCTTGCGGTGGTTTCCCAGGTTTCTTGCTGTTAGCAGTCACTCTTTTACACAATTTGCATCTAGAGGGTCCAGGCCTGGAGTGTCAGAATAATTATATTGCACAAGAGTGTAAGTTGCTATTTCATTTGGTCCCATCCAACCAACCTTTGTCGTGTGCAGCTCAGTTCAGTCCTCTGGCAGTTAGGACAAAATTATCTTTATCCACTGTGCAGCTTTCAAACTACAGAATGGTCTGGTTTGGACTGTCTAAACTAATGCAGGAAAATTAAGGAAGATATCTGGTGTGTCAAGCAGAAGACAGGATGCGGGGAGTTTTTCAGACATTGTGAAAGGACATTTTAGGAATGATCTATCTTGTTATCTTGGGAGGGTATCCAAACAGCACTAATTGAAATAAAAATGAATTTGCCTACTAATGAACCCATTAAAACCTCTTTTAGTCTTACATGATCAGTGCAATGGGTTGTGTTTAAATAACCCCGTTCAAGGTATTTCCAGACTCACAGGGGTTTGACTGATTGATATACTGAATGATATTAGATTTTGCAGTGTCCTAGAATAAAGCTTCAAATATGGTCCTAGATTGGACTGTTATTAGAGACAGGAAAATATTAGGGCCCTCTAAGCAAGTCAAGGCTAAGACTTCTGAAGTGCAGATTACAACTCTGAACATCATTTATGGCAAGACAAAGCCAAATTATGTGTCAGAAATGCTGAGCTTTTGAAGAACTCTCAAAATACATTATGCTGTGAGTATTTTGCTCGCTTTGGTCTTCATAGGACACTCCAGTGAGTGCCCTCCGTACAGCTCTATCTGCTGGCACGACTGGGAGGTTCCTGAACCATTTCCTAGCATGTTGGTGGAAGAGTTTACGGTCTAGAAACTACTAGCAGTGGTTAGTTTAAGCTTGTGGCTAATTTAATGGCACATTTACCTCCTCATTGCCACTTAAAGCCCCTAACCCCGTAAATCTGAGGTAGATAAAACCACTGATGTCTACTGGATTACAAGCATGCATAATGACTATTTACAGAACTAAATGCTATAGAGCAGGTCCTATATTTTCCTGTAGTTTCCAGTAGATTGTGAATTACAGCTGAATGACATTGCACTTCACATTTTTATTCAGCCTTTCTTGTTTGCCATTAATCAGCCTGTCAAGAGCTGAAAGAAGCAGCATTAGTGTTATTTAGGGACCTACTGTATACAAAATTTAGAAAAAAAGAGCACATCTTACCCCATTTTATAACGTAGCATATGGATTTATACTGTGCTGCATAAATATGGCTTGTAATTACAGACAACAAACTGTAAGGTATCATATGATGTAGACATGTAAGTGTACATAACAAAGGTATCAATTTAACAACAGCCCTGTAAAGTAGGGGAGTTATCTGTGGTAACAGTTGAGAAGTGAAGATCTAGAGAGACAAAGTAACAGTTATAAAATAATTTTGAATGCCCAGACACTGACCTAAATAACTTGTCAGGCATCTGAGCTCATTTTCAAGGCTCCCGGGCTTGTATGTGTAAGGGTACCTAGCACACCTCAATCCCATTAAGTAACCTTGCAATTTTGAGCCGAAAAGACCTGAGTATTTTAGAAAACTTGGATTTAAATGCATTATTAATCATCATACAGGAATTGCAGGAAATCAAAGAAACCATAATCTCAAGTAGTGAAGTTTTGGGTAGTGACATAAATATGTAATAAGTACTTCTCTAACAAAATAATAATACTGAGAAGCAGTTATGATAAGCAACTCATTTACAGTTTGCAAAATTCTTACTGAACTTTATTGAACTGGAAGAAAAATTAGGAGACTATTTCCCACCATCTGATGAAGGAATGGGCTAAAATAAGCATCTTAATAATATTCATGTTGCTGTCTTATAACTGAATAGGTACAATAATTACAGTGGAAGTAATAATTGAAAGCATGCAGTGTAACCACAAGCTAATCAACAAAAATTAAATAATTTGTTTATATATCACATGCTTCACTGGATGCTTTCGGTGCTACTTAAGAATTTTAATTGACCCTTCTTCATAGATTTATAATCATAAAGCCCTTTATAGTTTTCTAATTATAAAGTAATTTAAATGCTTCAGTAGCAGCATTATGCCTTTTTAAACACTCATGTAAGTGTTATCTCATACACCATCAGTCAGAACTGTCAACCACTGAATGCCTTTAATATTTCAGGCAAATATCATTTGTGCACTATGTTAAAACTTCTTATTTTATCGTTGTTTCTCTTTATTCATTTAGGGTCCACCTGGCTTGCCTGGCTTGAAAGGAGATCCAGGTTCCAAAGGAGAGAAGGTATATAAGAATATCTCCCTTCTGTGCCTGGGTAATTTTGACCCACTCCAAAAGTCTGTATAAAATCACCAGTTAAAAAAAGATAGGCTTTCCATATCAGAAAGCAACACAACTTATGATACTTATCTATTAGCTCCCTGCAGCATTAATATTAACCGTGAAGTTTCCAGCCACATCTTGTATTCTAGAGGCATGCAGGAAGATAAGGATTATTGTCTGAGTGGTATCTACTGATGCTGAACATGTAGGTGATTTTTCTTGCAATGAAGGCCCTAGAGAAACAGGTGTAAAGAGAACCTTGTTTTATAAAAGTAAAATTAGAGCTTTTTATTTTTAAACAGCAAATCAGCTACAATGCTTTGTTTTGCAGTAATGGATTGAAAGATCTGAGATAGGATTTTGTATTGTAGTCCCAAAAATGTATTGTTTGTGTATCACAGAAGAACCGTAAAGAGAAATGGTATGAAGATGATCCTATCTTGTGAATTACAATTTTTGTCTATATAAGCTTAAATATATTTTCTTCTTTGCTCTTTAGGGACATCCTGGTTTGATTGGGCTGATTGGACCTCCAGGAGAACAGGGTGAAAAGGGTGACAGGGGTCTTCCTGGCCCACAGGGATCTCCTGGAGCCAAGGGTGATGCAGTGAGTAAAACAAACTTCTGTTTATAACTCAAGTAATGTACAAACAAAGGATGTATATTCCAGTCTTTCTTGTGACAGACATATAAAGTTACTATAAACAGTAACAGGCAGTCTCCTGCTAGAGCTCAAAACCTTCCTAGGCACTGTACAAACACAGCTGAAATTAAACAGCTTAAAATCTGATCATGGAGTGTTTCAGAAGGGGAAGGGAAGTACTTGCATGTAAGTTAGGGACAAGGAAAAATCAATAGCACCAATCTCTTCACGTGTATTAACTGTATTAATACAGGTAGCTTCTTTTCTCCTACTTACTAAGTCATGGTTTTGACTCCATGCAAGAAGCGAGGCTTCTGAATACATCTGAAGGGCCGCAGGTTTATGACTATAAATGCTGGGAAGTTAACAACTACACACAACTGAAACTGTCAGATAATATTTTAAATCTAAAAGCTATTTACGGCCTTTACTAGATGCATGTTTTTTCTTCAGTCCTAGTGATGCAGTATGCAAAATACTCCGCATACGGTGTATGAATACTGTGCTTATTCTTTCTTAGGGAATTTCTGGTCCTGCTGGTCCACTTGGCCCCCCTGGTCCTCCTGGTTTACCTGTAAGTAGTTTCATCTCATTGTACTGTTCAAAACACTCCTATCTTGGGTGCATTATATACCAATTATATTTGTATGTTCTTGCCCTTAGGGTCCCCAAGGTCCAAAAGGTTCCAAAGGATCCAGTGTGAGTAATTCTCTTCCATATTTTTGTTATTTTATTTCTGTGCATGTTATTGTTTAACACAGTGTTAAAACATAGTGTTATGTATGTTTTACACAGTAAACATGGCATTTCTTTCATTGCCTTATAGGGTCCTGCTGGTCAAAAGGGTGACAGTGGTTTACCTGGTCCACCTGGTCCTCCAGTAAGTAATAGCTCTAACTTGACAAAGCACGAGCATTGTACTGACAAAATAATCCTGTTTTCACAGGGGTTGCAAAACAGCATTTGTGAACTTGAACATAATGAAAAAAAATGTAATTGTTTTGACATATCATTTGTCAGAAAGCATGTATCCACCAGGCAAAGAAATACATTGTCTGCTCTGAAAAATCCATGACAAAGTGAAATAAAAACTTGCAATAATGATTTAATGTGTCAGACTGAAGAACTGCAAATGGAATGATTTTGGTTTCTCACTGTGAATATTCTTCTGTTTCTACTATTTCTTTTTCATATTATAACAATCTAAAATGAAAACAGTCAAAAATCTGAAATGAAGTGTTTCAATTTCTTGAAATGAAATATTGCTTTATAGACCCCAAATGAAATTTTAGAGTTTTATATAGGAACCATCCACAGTTTTTATTTGTTACAGGCTACCTCTTTGCTACAGGAACCTTCCAGGGCTAAAAAGGCAACTGCAGTTCAGTCCTGCACACCTGGGCAGGGTGGCCTGCTCCTCCCTAAATGGCCATGAGGTACAAAGAGCTTAGGGCAGAATATTAGTTTGGCCTCCTACATTCTGCTCTTTTCTAACTAAATCAAAGCAAATGTGCATGAAGAAAGTAAGAGATATAAAGAAATACTGGGTTTGGAGAAAGCCTGTTAAAAGCACCTTCAAGCCAGGAGGTTCTGTGTTCTTCCCTGTGCAATTATGCAGCTGGAAAACTAAATGGAAAGGTAACTGGATGCCCTGCTTTCCACTCAGGGTCCTCCAGGCGAGGTCATCCAGCCACTGCCAATCCAGTCACCCAAAAAGACAAGAAGATCTCCCGACTACATGTTATCCGATGTCGGGGATAATATTCTGGACTATTCTGATGGCATGGAGGAGATCTTTGGTTCACTGAATACCCTGAAGCAAGACATTGAGCACATGAAGTACCCGATGGGCACGCAGAGCAACCCAGCACGAACTTGCAAAGACCTGCAGCTCTGCCACCCTGACTTCCCGGACGGTACGTCCCTATGGCATGACACGGGCAAAGAACGGTTTATTTTTAAAACTTTTAAAGCTGATAAGAAAACAAAACAAACAAACAAACAAACAAACAAAGTGATTGTTGAGAAAGTTGACCCTTGCACTTCCAGAACTATCCAAACAGGAAAAGGATGAAAGATTGATGTCATTTAGATCAAAGGTAGTATAATCATAAATGTCAATCTACTAGATAGCTTATAGCTATTTTATATCTAAAGAAAAATGATATTGTAGTATTTGAATATTTTAGCTTAGTATAGAAAGAAAAGCATTTGTATTATGTAAGGCTTACTATTCAAAAAATTAATATGATTTTACTCTTAGAAACCCTAGTGAATGAAGACTGTTTGAAAAGTTTAGCAACTAGACATGCAAGTTCCTCTGATACTGTTTAATGCTATGAAGTACTAGCTTAATAAAATGCAGAGCAGTTTGCACTAGACACTATGTTCTGAATAAATATCTTAATTCAGTTTTGTTATTTTTTTTTCCTGAGTGTGCCCCTCTGGAAAGCTTTAAATGAAAACCAACCTTCACAGAGTTCTCACGCTTTCATTTTTTTGTTTTTCAATTACAATGAATATTTTCCCTAGTTCAAAGCAGTATTTTTCTGTTTTTAAATGAGAGGAAAAATACATGTTGACAGTTTAATAACACTTTATTGCTTTCACTCAAGATAGATAAAAACAGATGGTTGCCTTGAGGAGTAATTGAATAGTGTATATGCTATATGGAAAGTATGTATTTTACAATTTGGTACCTCTCTATAATAATGAATACTTCTATAAGAAGATTTGACTTCTTCATTTACCAATGTTTTGCTTATTTTTTGAGCTTTCTTTCTATGAAAGTGAACTTAAATTTGGTTAAAATAAAAGTAAGTGCCTTCATTAAAGCAGAAAATTCTCAAGGGGAAAGGCTTACAGGTAGGAAAGCCTGTTTTCAATAAATACAGCCTAGATCAAGAGAATTTCATAATATAAATGCTTTGTCTAAGCCTTGTATTCAGAAGACAGAACTGGGGGAAGGTATTACAGCGCCTCCTCAAAGCTCACACTATTTACTTGAAACTTGATTAGAACAGTGGTGTCAGAAAAACATTCGAACTCTGCTCTGAAACTAGCAGCAGGTAAGGACCCCATCACAGAAATCATTCAACTTAGGACAGTGGATTCCAAAATGCACTGATTTTAATGGACCTTGGGCTGCCTGCAGCTCTCTTCCATCCCAAGCCTTAGCTCACCCTAGAGCCTGAATTCTCAAGCGTGGCAATCCCATCCCTGTGAAACCACGGGAAGCATATTCGATTTACCCTCTTTCCCACTGTGTCACCTAACCAAAAATCGTTTAAGGTGTTTTAATCATCTAAAACAGCCTGGAGTTTCTCCAGTGTTGCAGCTTCACAGCCCTTCCGTAAAAAAACTACTACGTGTGCTCGAGGTGTACGTGTCTCAAGGGCAGCTTGGCGCTGTGATTGCACCACGCGCTGCGCCACTGTCTCTCTGCGTGGTTAGGTAGGAAAGTGACCCCAGGTTTCTCTCTCTGCAATAGGCCACGGCTCGCTCCTGCCTACGGCTGTCTCTGCTCTCCTTCTCAATGCTGTCACCACCGTTACAAATTATCCTTCCAGCTGAAGTATCAAAGCAACTGAATTATTGAGACCTGCAGCGTGTGTTTCACACATAAGATCCTTCCTCCACAAGACCGAGGTCTCTGCAGTGTAGTTCAACCCCCCTGATGCTACATTTATAGTTCCTCCAAAACCCTAGCGATATGCTGCAGCATAGTCATGGTTTGAAATCAAATCAGGCAAAAATAAACACCATGGATTAAAAATAGACTTTGATCCTCGTTTTATTTTTCATGAATAAAAAAAAAACCCACAAGGCATAAAAAATGTTTTTTTCCTAGTCATTAAGATAACTCTCTGCTTCAAACTTTGGAGGATCAATAGGTAGCAGCAAAGCCCGGATCTTCAAATACCATTTCTCTTACCTAAAGCAAATCTCATTTGTTTTAGGGGAATATTGGATTGATCCTAACCAGGGCTGTTCTGGAGACTCCTTCAAAGTTTACTGCAATTTCACAGCAGGTGGGGAAACTTGCATCTACCCCGATAAGAAATCTGAAGGAGTAAGTACCAGTCTGCGTATTCTGTTGGCTGTTGACTATGTTGTTGCAATGTTGAGCTAAATGGGATAATTAAATTGTCACATTTTCACTTACCTGTCTCTCTTGCAAACTAATTATTACATTTGAATTTGCATAAACCTGAATGAAGCAGTAAAGTGCTACAAAGAGTCAACAAATAGCATTTTTACTCTTTTGCTGAGATGAGGTTTGTATGCACCTGCTTGCTAACCTTTTGCTGCGTTGCAGGATGCAACACAGCTGAGTGCAAAATCTGGAGCTGACACCAAAAAAAACTCTTAAAGTGTTTTTCATGTGGATTCGCTTATACCTATTCATTTATACCTATGCAAAATAGACCCCAAACTCCTTGTTATAAATTACCTCTGAGGGGCATATGGTGCAGAGGAAGGTTTTCTAAAAGCTTGTCTAAGCAAGAGGTAGCAATGTCGACACCAGTGAAAAGCTTAGGTGCTCTTCACAGGAACAATTTGTATCAGCAATTTACCTGATCGTTTACAGATGACAACAGCATCTCCCTTAAATAGAATTATCTCTCTTTATACACTATCATCTCTGATTATATTTAAAGTCATTAATCTGGTGGCATTATATCCAAGAAAAACATCTTATTTTAGAACTGTAAAGAAGTTGAAATCTCAGAAAGAAGAATCACTGTTTACTATCTGATGTGAAATTTGTCCCAGTTAATTTAAAACTTTAAAAATTCACAGGCTCTGGTGTTTCATCACACAGGTTAGAATTTCCTCATGGCCGAAAGAGAATCCAGGATCTTGGTTTAGTGAATTTAAGAGAGGCAAACTGGTAAGTGCAACATGCAGTAATTCACAAATCAAGTTCATGTTATCAGTGATGAACATCACAAGGAATTTTAAGCAGATGATTAAAGGAAAAAAAAAAAAAAAAAAAAGACTCCTAGGCCTTTTTACCCTAAATATGAGAGGAGCTACATGGTCTCTTGCCCACTGGACAGCAGGAGTCTGCTCTGCATTGTCCCAAAATACTGCAATAAAAAGCTACATGTTGGTCAATTTTATTTTAAGGTCTATATGTGGTTCTTTTGTCAACAATAATGTTCAAGTCTTGCATTTTCAGCAAGGGAAGCAGCTAAATGTTCGGTGACTTCTTATATTTTCCAGCTTTCTTATTTGGATGTTGAAGGCAATTCCATTAACATGGTCCAAATGACATTCCTGAAACTACTGAGTGCCTCTGCCAGACAAAATTTCACTTACAACTGTCATCAGTCAGTAGCTTGGCATGACGCAACATCTGACAGCTATGACAAAGCACTGCGGTTCTTAGGATCAAATGATGAAGAGATGTCTTACGACAACAATCCTTACATCAAAGCTCTTCACGATGGCTGTGCGGTAAGTAGAGGTTCAGATTATCTTGTACTAAACTAAGCTGTCAATTAAAGAGCAAATCAAACCAGTTCATTCTTCCCCCAGCTTTCTTCTGAGAAAACCTTTTTAAAGACTTATTTTAACTATATTAGTTAAAATCTAATAGGATACAGAGCTGGCTCTGAGGCAGAGGGACAGCTAACCTAGATGCAGAGTCTTCCCACCTCAGTAATGGGATTTTGTATGTCTTGTATCTTTGTTTAGTTTTTAGTACCCACAATCGGTGAGTATAGACCTCCATAGAGATGTGGAAGTGATGTAGGGCACAGCACCATCACTCAACTGTGAACGCTCAGACTGACCCACTTGAATGCTCATCTAAACTCTAAGGGCCTGGCGCAGAGGAGGGGCGTCTCAGGAACACGTGGGGGACCATGTGAACAAAATGCAATCTAATAACTAACATGATTTGGCTGGATGAGATCCAAAAAAAATGAAGAACCTCTATCAGGAAGGAAGACTGTTGGCTACGTTTTATAATCTTCAGACTCTGTTTTTAAGTGCAACAGCTAGTAGCCCTTCCAGACTATTTCACTTTATGTCCGAGCACCTGCTGTTCTACCTTGTGAGGTTACAAGCTTTCTTCTTACGAGCAGATGTTGCTTTTATCTCTCAGAATTGGGTAGTGATTTTTCTCAAAGAAGTCAAGGAAGACAGAATTATTATTATTCATTAAACAATATCTATGTAAACTCAGAATTCCCTACGGAACATTAAATGTCTTAGATAATTCTGTAGGCTTATTTTCTAAAGTCAAAAAGCTATGGCCTGACCTCTTTTTTTGTAAAATAAAACCCTAACAAAATATAAATGTCAGTATGTGAAACCTATGCTCATGCTCTAGAGTCTGTAATGTCTGGTACATGAAGGGCTATCATTTATATATCCTGTACTTCAGAGGTATTCTATGAAGATCTGTAGTATCTGCTTACTGTTCTCATTTATCTAACCATGTGTGATTTGCTTCTTTTTTAACAGTCAAGAAAGGGCTATGCAAAGACAGTGATTGAAATCAACACACCTAAAATAGACCAAGTGCCTATCGTGGATGTGATGATCAATGACTTCGGCGATCAGAACCAGAAGTTTGGATTTGAGGTCGGTCCTGTCTGTTTCCTTGGTTAAGCTTAGGACAAAGACCAGATCAACAAAAACGTTGCACACTGGTGCTACCAACCCACTTCATGCCACATGCAAGTTTTGAATAAGGATGGTATAGAAAATATGTCTTGCTGTGTATGTATGTCTCATCTAGAAAGTAATTGTTGCCCTTGTAGGGCCAGAATCACATGACTTAAACGTATTTGACAAAGATGCTGTGGCAGAGACAGACAACATAGGGCTCACTTTATGAACATCCCCCCTTCGGATTACTTTGGTGCTGTAAAAAAATGAACGACATGGTGCTCACTCCATTACAACAAAGAGGTGTTAAGATTAAGTGTGTTTAATAAACTGTAATTATTCTATGTACAGTACTATACTGTTATTTCTCTGTCCATTTCCAAAACTTGCATGTGTCTCTGAATTGCATCTGGCTCTTATTTTATGATTACAAAACTACACTGTCAATACTGTGTATGTATTCTGAAAAATAAAGCTGTAATTGCCAGTGAATCCAATTACATCTTCTGATTAATAATAAAATCCCTTTGTATATATTGATGTTGAAGAGCTTTGTTATTTGAAGCCACCGACGAAACTTCAGGTGGCAAAACTGGAAGACCTCGAGCAGCACACGCAAACCAACCCTCTTCTGCTGGCAGTACTCAGTGGTGACCAGGTTGCAGAATGAAAGCGCCCCCGAGGTGCTGTGTTCCATGGTGCTATACCTCAGGCTTTTTATTTTCTTTTCAGATGCCAGGATTTCCTAAGATACCTGTATATACCTAAAACAAGCAAGTTTGCATTTTTGGGGTGGT
>VZSV01000054.1:2638492-2688109 GCA_013398735.1 Nothocercus julius
ATATTTTATTTGCAAGCTAAACAAATGCAAAGTTTCATGTTGTAAGAAAATATTTTTTAAGACATTTTGACTTCTTAAAGTTTTTTGGAGAAACTTTGTGTTCTCCAGAAAGGTTGTTTCTAAAACCATGGAATTACTATGGTTGGAAAAGTGTTGGGCCCATTGAGTCGAAACTTCTGGACTCAAGAAGATGAAAATCCTTTGTTTTTTTTCAAGTTTCTATTTCTTATCAATAAATTTCACAAATTTGGACAAAGTGTTCTTAAGTGCATTGTCATGGACACTTGCAGTATTACCAATCTAGCATCTGGGTAAACTTAATAGCTAAGAAGAAGGTCAAAATAGCTGCCAGATTGTAGTGATTAAAAAAAAAAACTTTTTAGCAGCTGTTTTCTTGAAGTTCTTTCCATTAAAATACTAACCCTTCTCACACATCCTTTTTCTGATTTGGAGGTTAAGAGCTCTCTGATTAGCATTACTTTTAGAAACACTTCTGATGAAAGCCCCTTAGCTAGCCTAATGATAGGGTTTAGCTGCTGTTGGTAGCACAGGCCCTTTACAAATTCTACTCCAAAATCAATATGAATCCCTTCAGCGCTTTTGAATTATGCGGGACCAGGGCTGTAATAACAGTGATTGTCTCCAGCAAATGACTGCTCAGTGATGGCTCTGTGCTGGCCTAGGTGGCCAAATTCCCCTCGGGACCTTTCAGGATTGAGGCTTGCAGGGTGATGTATAATCATGTCTAGCGGGAAGGCTGGCAGCTGGGCTTATGGGCTAGTTGAGTGCATAGTTGTCTTCTGCACAGCTTCCTCGTTGCTCGCCTTAGATTTTTTGGAAACAAAAACTCCTAAAAATGTGAATTGTAGAAGGTCAGTGTTTCAGACTTGTTGAGTACACAGAGGATTGCAATGATGCACAGGAGAGTTGAAGCCAGTTCCTCACTTTGCTTTTTTTTCCTAAGGGCTTTCAAAGTGGACAGAGGAGAGTGTTGAATAAATTTTTCAAAAATTACGGTTGCTGCAGAAAATTGAATTGCTTGACAGATGACAGTCAAACTGATAAAGGTTTCCAGAGCATCTAATTTCCTTCATAGCATTATGAATACTTCTACAGCCAAAGCAAAATGCAAGTTACACTAGTTTCCCTAGGACATTCTCAACTATGCCAACTCTTCTTGTTTTTGCACAGGGCTTAGAAAGGAGAGCAAGAGACACCTTAGAATATGAGGGGGAAAATATCTCAAGAACTATAGAGAAGGTCACAAATGAAGATGGGCAGGTCCAAAATGTCATAGCCTCTGCTGGGGCTCAGTTCACAGGCTGTCGGAGCAGAGTTTTCCCTCACTCATAGCAGACACAGCAGGTCTAGAGCCATGAGAGCCTTGGAGTGGGAATCAGCAAGCTCTTTTCCATTGCCTCCATTAAATGTATTTGTCCAGGATTGAAACTTTTACTCTGTGTGTGTGTTGTGCATATCCGTGCAGTTTTTCCTGTACAGTCTGGTGTATACTGGAATTGATAGAATGGGTAGAAAGTTCCCCATCTTTTTAAAAAAAAAAAAAAAAAATGCTTGTGTCTGTTAGCTACTGATGTTCTCCTCCCTCTGGGGCTTGAATGTCCGCTACTGTCAAAGATGATCTTTTGTTCAATCCCCATGGATGCTATCTAACCGGGGAAAGTATAGCTTAACTGCAGTGTTATGTTACACAATAGCCAGAAAAGGCTTCATCTCCCTGAAACAACTTGAAACCAGCTGAAATTGCTTCAGCATTTCCTCACAGAAAGTGTTCCTAATCTTGCTATGTTTCTCATTGTTCTCATCTGTATTCTCTGTAATTAGTCCCAGTCTCCATTAAAAAACAAAAATGCACCCGTCAAGGCATAGCAATGCTGCTGTTTTGTCTTTATCCGTTAAGGTAGCTGCACTGTGAAGTAAAAGATAAGATTTGGCAAAAGCAAGTTATGTAAAGCCAGTGCTGTGTATTTCCTATCATCTTACTAGCTTCTGATGTGCATAATGGATCAAAAAAATTAACCTGTTCTTTTCCAATTCCAGGTTGCTTTTCCCCTGTTAAATAAAATAAATGACCAGTCTGTTATAGTTAATCTTTGTTAAGAGTGATAGGGAAAAAAATGCATTGAATATATGATCCCGCTGTCTGCTGGTTTTCCCTACTTCGTTCAGTATTGGATTTATATTTTCTCATGTTTTCCCTCTTTCCTTTCTAATGGATTTGTTTTTTTAAAAAAATCTCATTTTCCTTAAGCTCCAAATTAATTAGTTGTGATTAACATTGTAACTTCCCATTTCCTGGGTCTGTTGCTGCATGTGTGTGCTGTTTGTTTCTGCTCCTACTCAAGCATCTTTTAATTGTTTTAAACAGTGTCTTCAGATCAGGCAAGAGTTCCTAGTTCAATACTATTGATTTGTTGGTACATTTATCTCCTCCTAATGTGTTACATCTTTGCTTATAGCACACAGAGAAGCTGCTTAGGACCAATAGGGTCTCATTACAGTTAACACAAATTCAAGCAGTGAGATTCTAATTCAGTAGGTTTTGTTGGCCTGACAGTCTTGAAAGTTAATGTTTGTGGCTACATGCAAAGGAGTTGCTGTTAGGTCTTTAGTCAGTCTGTGAGACTGTCAGCTGTTTAAAACGAGTCGCATTAACGTTGCGCGATTGCTTCCAAAATGGAAGCACGTTCCAGCCATGGATGCAAGGGTTTCACATTTGCGCTAAATTACTTTGCACACAATAAAAATGATTATCAGGTACAGTCAACGAATATGTGCTACAGAAAGTAGTTCAGTATACGTCATAGGGTTTTGCTGCCCGGTGATAACTCAAAAATACTTAAAGGAACAGTTTTAATGCATCTTATGTTTACTCTCAAGGTCTGGTTTTGACGGGAAGGTGGGGCTTTTGATTTTTTGCATGCTCCTTCGTTGTGTCAACCCATTGCCAACACGTGCAATTCACAATAAAGTCCTGTGTCTATGTGGAATTCTTGGAATATGTTTACCCCAAATTTAATATGAGAAAAGTTTTTAAGGAACAAATGTTAATGCTCAAATACATTCTTTGCAGTAAGTATATATTAGTTAAATAAATGAAACCTACCCAGGAGTAAAATGAGGTTTTATAGGCTTGAGTGCTGCTAGAGTCACCAGACTTAGTGAAGCCTTTGTCATGTAGCTCTTAGTGATATGATAATAATATGATACCTTACACAAGTTACTGGCTGAATCACCTCAACTATATAGCTTGCCGGCATTTTACTCTCAGAAGTTGATTTTAGGCTATTAAGACAATCTTTCTGCTTTGCAATGTATCGTCAATACATTTCCCTCTAGTGATTTGTCTTCATTGAAAGCAGGGCTCAAATGCCTCTGATGCTTATAATGTTAACAGGAATGTTAAGACTTCCTTAATACAGTGTCAAATGAAATTGGGAAGAGTCATGTGGATGATTGCAAGAGAAATCACGTCAGTGTACACAAGGCTGCATGTACGTGAGAAGTATAAATGAGGGATGAAATTTAGTTTAAATGGATACGCGGAGGGAAAACAAATGTGTCATTTCAGACAAACAGTTTCTGAAGTAGCTGCATGGGAATCGTGACAGAAGAGAATCCATGTTGTCATGAAAAACATCTATTGTAATTCTTGTTTTATAGGGTGGAAAATCAGAAGAAATCAGGGTTGTTAAGCTATGAGGAAATACCTGCTATTTCCACTAAGTGGTTCTGTGATGGTGAAATCCTTACCCTTGGCTCACAAGACAAGCATTAATAACACTGAGTTAACCTCCTAGAGTTTCCTAAAAGCTTGAGTATTAAACTGTTCCTTTCTTGGGCAGAGAGGCCTAAGAGCCTTCTAGACTATTTAATGCCTTCTGTTTTTCTCATTAATGCTGGTGCAGACATTTGGTGATCATTGTAGGAATTGACCATATTTGCAAAACTTGCCTACTTAAACTCATCTGAGTCACTTCTGACTAGTAGCTACCTGTTCTTGGGTAGATGTGACAGACTCACAACACGAAGTCACTGGAAGCACTTCTACAATCTCTAGCTAGGCTGACTTTGCAGTACAGCATTGCAAAGTCCATATATTGAAGGTTAAAGTTGTCCCAGATTGTTCTTGACATTTCCAGTGATTATTGGAAACTGCAGAAGAGAAGAGCTTTGCTTTATTTATTAATGTATTTGTTAATATGGCCAACTGGAACTGGGAAGGCAGTCAGTTGGAGACCAACTTGGAGAACTTGACTCTTGTATCCAACCCCTTCATTTGAATAACTATAGTTAGAAGTTGAGTACTCCTACTTGCTGTTTTGAGCCCAAGGTTGGCCTATGTATAGCAATCTATGTCAACTAAACTATTAACTGGTAAACAAACATGCTGCTTTTATGCATTTCTGTATGTAATTGCCTTTTTAGATCTGCGCTGTGGTCTTGGTACGGGACTGTATCTCTTCAGTATCTGCACTGTACGGGACTGTATCTCTTCAGTATCTGCACTTACTTTGTTCCCTGAGAAGGCAGGCAAAGCATCACCCTGAGTTGGGCAGTGAGCTTTCAGTGTCGGTGCCCTGTAGCCCTTCCAGATAAGGGAGAAGCTAACATAGGGCAGCCTTCTCTGATTCTGATAGTATTTACGCTTAAGGCAAAAATGGACAGGCTCCTGGAACTAATGGTGTAAAGTCGCTTAAATTATGAAACTTAATTTCAATAAGAAAAATACATATTTAAATACATTTTAATCAGGAATTTGATCACCGTTATCGTTCCCCCAAGATTAGACAACACATACATTCTCATTGTTGTAGTCATCATATTTAGAAATACATGGAAAAGGACATATGACTGACCTTCATATCAGCCCTCAGCCTTGCCAACTAGATCAGTCTGTTATCCAGACCTATATTGCTCATTCTGTTTCAATAGTTAGATAGAATTTGTCCGTTACAGAGGCGAGCTGTCAGGTAATAACAAATAATAGGATACTTGCAACTAGCTTCCAGTATACCTGTTCTCAGGATTTTGTTTTTAAGAGAAGTGTGAGTTTCAGAGCTGCTTATTTGCATAAGATTATCTTCACTGGTCAAAGGCAGACTATAGTATTCATACGAGTGGCATTTATTATTAAGTGGAGAGCTGGCTGGCTTTAATGTATATAATTCAATCACATAATTAGGATTTTACACTTTTCATGTAGAGGAATTAGATGTTTACAGTGTTTTCCTATGATTCCGTCTTAGTTACGTATCAATTCCTGTTCTTCTATATGTGGGAGAAGTGAGGGGTGCAAATTCTAGAAAGCCTCAGCTGCAGTAATTTGTAAATCAGAGGCACAAACGTCTGGGTACAGACTCTAACTGCAATACAAAACAATACCTAGGTGGTTTTTTGCTGCTTGGTGAAGCCTGTTTTGGCTCTAGTGATGTGGGTTATTTTTGTTTGTTTTTTTTTTTCTTTAACTTTGTTTACTGACTAGAAGTTTCTATTAACTTTTTATGCAAATAAATTCATTAAGAAATTGTTTTAAAGAAAAAATCTAAACCACTTCTTCAGATTCTAAGAAACGACATGATTTTGAATGAAGAATAGCTGTCCTAAAGCTAAGGAAGTTGTTAAAATTAGGTTGCTATGAAGGCAAGTGGGTTTCTGAAGTCATTTGGATGCCTTCACATTTCTGATGTTCACTGACGTGAAGTAAACCAGGCAGCCCTGGTCCTTTGAGCAAGTACATGAGAAAGTTTTGAAAAACAACTCATGCTGTGAGGACAGGCGTCCTTATGCCACCAGTAATTGGTTATTGTAAGAGTGCTTTGTCCAAGACACGCAGTCAGGATTAAGAAACATACATGCAGCCCTCAAAACTGCTGTGCATTTCCACTATTTCCTTTGAGTTGTGCATATTAAATGGTGAGAGAGGAGAGAGGAAAAAAACAAAAAAGCAACACTTTTTTTGTCGTGAAGCACCTTGACAGAAGTCAGATCCATTAACTTTATCACAGCAGAAGTTCTTGTGAAGCTTGAGTGTTTTAATAAAGCTGTTCACATCAGCTGTCATCTGCACTTGAAAATATCGCAATTTCATAATCTCTGTGGTAATTCTATATAATAGGATTTCTCTCAGGATAATTATTATCACTTTAATGTACTTTTCTCCATTTTGAGATTTTCTACCCCAGAATTTCACCCTCAAGTCTTTTAGACATAGTAAGAAATTTTCTTCTATTCCAGCACCCTTTATATTAGGACATTCAGCTCGGCTCTTTAGGCTGCCGTGGTTTGTAGCTGCTTGGATAGGCTGTCTCCTCTGCAGGTAAAATCTTGGAAGTTTCCAAATTCTTCTATAGCTACTCTGTGAGCCTGGTCCCTCATTCTGCCAGCATGAGTGTGTCTTAGAGAAGTCTAAGAGCACTTGTTCAAGAGAGAGCCCACAGAAAACCCTCCCTCAAGCTCATAGCAGTCAGCTCATAGGCGTGGTCCATTTTGCTAACGAGTAAACGGAGCTCGTCAGTACAGCTTCAGCTACAGATATTTTGAGGGGTTGGATCAGGATGGGAAGAAGGGTCGACTGAGGCTGCCACTGTTCTTTGTGCCTCAAAGAAAATGATGCTTGAATTGTGAACACAGCGTCACATCTCAACAGCAATTTTAATCTCTATATAAGCATATACATGAAACACGTGACCGTCTCTTCCACGTGTCAGCAATGCTAACATCTGATCTGCTTTCTGTGCTTACCTATTCCTTTTCTTTTAAATTCCCCCCTACATATGCTACTACCCACATTTTTTTTAATTTGCATCTTCCAAATTGCTGCTTGGCTGCTCATCTTAACAACATAACAGCAGCTCTGTTGGCACAGGCCTTATGCAGGCACAGACCAACCTGGGGACTGACTACATACATCTTGTAGCTGGTACCTCTTAAATGCAAGTACAAAATACTGCTCTTTCAGTATATCCTTATACCTGAAAATGTCTTAGCCAGATCTACTTAAAGCACTTGAGCTTAAATTTTTTCACTCTAGTGGGTCAAAAATCGCAGAAGGTAACATTAGGTGTGTTGGTAAGCCTAGCCTTACCCTTCTGATCTTTCCATTCTGATCCTGAAATTTCCATGTCATCTGGAAAGTTTTCATCAGAAGAGTTATTTACCCCTTAGAGGCATAGTGAAGAGAGTTAACTCTTTCTTCCTCTTAAAAAAGGAGAGCTACTTTTCTTTTGTTTGGAATGCCCACTTTATGGTGCAGTGAGGAGGGTGCACAGAAGGAGTATTCTCTGAGAGGAAAATCTAAGGAGCAGCATATTTGTGAGTTCGGAGGGATCTGTCTTCCCAATGTTTGGGTCTCGTGATTGTCTCACAGCTGCTTAGTAATGATGCTGTGGTTGCTGTGTAAATGCACCAAGTCCTCTGGGTACGTAAGCCAAGAAACAGTGCAGAGCTGCTCATCTGAGCTCTTCTAATTGTTCTTACACCAGCAGCTTAGGAATTCTTGCAGATGGGATTTTCATAGTACTTTGGCTTTTTTTTTTTTTTTAGTAACGATTGTCTCTTTGCACCGAGAAAGCCCTGGAGAAAAATAAAGCCACAGTGAATACAGTTGCATTGTTAATTAATAGACACTCCAAGTGTGAATGTTTTAGCAAAAATTCAAAACCAAAACATGTTGACATGTCAAACAGCCAGGAAATGTTTTGAAAGCAAGAAGTTTTATTTTCCTCATAATTTGATTATTTGCGTTAGAATAAATTGAGCTGGTGTGCTCGGCAGTAAACTAAAGCTGAAGGTTTTGTGTGTGTGTGACTTTGTCGCTGCTTTAGTAGTGATGTTTATTCCAGCAGCCCTTTGGGGGAGCTGCACAGTTTGTCCAAATCTTCGTAATGTTGCTGGTGATCTCTAGTCTCTAAAATATTACAATAAAGCATACTAATAGCAATCTTCTAGGAGATTTTGTAATTAGGCAGCTACAGTTTAATAATTAAAGAAGCATGAGTTTTTATGCTGCTGTCTCTTGTGTGTAAGCAGAACTAAGGAGACATTGTTAGAAATGGATGTGATTTGTTATTTTTCCATTGTGAAGAATGTGAAACCATCAACACATAAGGACTGGTTAGAAAAACTCATGTGAGCTATTCAGTGAGGAAAAAGAAAAACAGTTAATAAAATGGAAGATAAATGAAGACAACTGGTTCTGATATAATACTTGACTCTGGAGACACCTGATAGTGTCTTAAAGTCACTAACAGTGCTTCTCTCTAACGTTTAAACTGAACCTGCCTCAGAGGTGCGGTCTGGAGGTGAATACAAAGATCGTATTAATCCACTAGAATTGATTTTACTACTGTTAATGTTGCCTCCTTTTCTCCATTTTGTGCTGTCCTTAGGGTCAGGCTCTAGCTAAGATAAATATCACCTGAAAAGAAAGCAGTAATAGAGAGGGTTGGTCTGGTTTGTGTTAAAGTAGTTAATTACCTCCTCTTCAGTGTGCAGCTCTGTTTCCCTTTTCCATTTCCTGAACCTAGAGAATTAATTCATGTCACCAAAGGATTTTTTTTTTTTTTTTTGGCTGAGGCCAGTTTCTCTGTATCCCTTAGCTTCTGTTGGCTTTGGGTCAGTTTTGGCGCTGACAGATCGACAGATCCTCAGACCGAATGTGTTACTCCATATTGTCTTCGATCTCAAGCAAACAGCATGCATACAGGATCATAAAAACTATGGTATGCACAGCTGGGCAGTACTGGAGCCCCAAGTGCAGAGCAGCAGCTGCCATCCTGATGGGAGTGTGTGTTTAGAAACTGCCAGTTTCTATGTGATAAGCCAGGATTCGCTGGCTGTAAGATCTTAATAGGCTGGAAACTGCCAAGTGTTATGGATGCAGTGCCCACTGCCAGTGCTTCCAAGCTCCTGTCATTGGAGTGGATCTGGAATGGATGCCCAACATCCCACGGGCCACCTGACCACAATGCTGTGTGGGTACAGGCAATTCCAGTGGCACTACAGGTGTGAAACAGAACTTCCCCACTTGCAGGCAATCATTCGGAATAAAAGAAGGGTTATAAATACTGAAATACGCTCCCAGGTCACAGGTAACAGGCAGGCACAGGGTAGTACACAAGAGTCACTGTCTTGAAGCACGTGGAGACTGTGCAGATAACAGCGCTGCTCAGAACAGGGATTGTCACTGACCAGGGCCAGACTTTCCCAATAGGGTGCCCGTACGCCAAATAAAGATTTAATTATGTTTTAAATTGTCCTCCTTTGAACAGTCTTGATCTGCTGCATATGAGTACATGGAAGAGACGTGTGTTTGAGATGGAAAAGTTGCCTAGTACACACAGCATGTGATGCCTTGTATATATAGGAAATATTCAAGCAGTTCAGAAATGAGTATAAGGTGCTTATTAGGAGAAGGCTTAATTTGTGTAAAAAGAGGGAGAAAAAAAAAGTGACAAACTACTGAAAGAAATACTGAAAGACATTTGACAGCATTGAATATGCCTCTGAAAATCTTTTTGACTGTCTTATTTTAGACAGTCACAGGAGTCCAACAGTCTTTGATCTAAGAAGCTGTGATGAAAGAGATCGGAAAGCTTGACAAAATACAGAGAAATCAATTTCTGAAACCTGGCTGGGCTTCTTCAGCTTGAATACTTGGGAGACACAGCAGAATAATAGAGCAGCATAAAGGTACTAGAAAATGTAATATATTTTAGTCCTCCTAGATATGAATGGATTTTTCTCCTTATGTGTTTTGCTGCTGAGTCTGTAAACACTAATGTTTTGCTCACTATACTGTTACTCAGTGCCTTCCATTTAACAGATGAAATGGGTTTAGCACCTCCACCTTTGCTGTCCTGCTTTCCCTGTTTTATAGGCGTTTTATTTACAGCATATTTGGTTCACTATGATGCTGCATCTGCTCTGCTATTCCTTGCTCCATGCACCGTTTTTCCATTTAAGAAGTTGCCTCATGCTCTGTATATATTTGAGCTACAGATTATAAGAAAATATTTAAAAATACTGACATATCCTTCTCTAAGTGGTGTTTGAGTGTAGAATGAGATATTTAAAAAGGGGAAGGGGCAATCAGGGGCTTAATTCCTGATGTCTTTCAGAAGCAAACATTAGTAAATTTTTACTTACGCTGTTAAACCTCTGCACCTCCCAGTACCTTTTATTTAGATATATTCAAGTGCTTAACTTCCACTGGAAGTCAAGAGACTATTGCAAAAAGAAGTCTGGCTTTTGTCTGTTTTATGGGAAACACATTGGAAAGCACCTTGGCTACTTAATGTTTAAAAAAGCAGAGTACTCTTTGGTAATATGATATTATTTTTCCATCTTTGCAGCTTTTTAATACTCTGCTCTTTATTAGATATTTTGCACTTTTTAGATGCTTTATTTTATCATTTCTAACAGTTCTTACAGTCCTTTCTAGCCGCATCAGATTTCATTTTTATCATTATTTTTACTGAAATAAGTGCGAAATTTCCCCTTTATTTCTTAAATAATCATTGCTAACATTGCAGAGTAAGCAGCAGATGGTTGGTAACTTCTCTCTTTCTCTCCATTCTTTATGCCTTAAAAGTTTGTCTTTTAAAAGTTCAATATTTTTGGTACTATATAGTTGATAGTACCCTTGGGTAATTTTCAGATCTGATGATACCATTATGAAAAGATACCAGATGTTCAGTATTTCTCTCTCAATTATCATACTTGGTGCTCATGTCTTAGAACTAATTCTGGGATCATCTTTGATCTCGCTCTGTTTCCAACGTTGTGGAGTCACAGGGTCACGTTACTGCAAGGTATAATCATGCAATATTTAGTAATTGCTCATAGGAACAGCATTAGAATATTTGAGCCCCAAAGAGAAGTCCATAACAGCTGCTTTTTCCCTTGAGTTCCACAACCCCCTAAGTCCATAGGATTTCTCAAGTGCTTAGTCCATATGCACTCTATAAGCTAAGACTTTTACTGTGAAAAGAGATGTTCCGTGCTTTGCACCTTGGCAAATTAGCCACACCTAGCAAAAAGACAGACAATCTCCAATTACCGTGTGTATCTTTGCAAGAGATTTATTTCCCCTCCCAATTTCTCTCCCCCCCCCGCCCTTTTTTTTTTCCCTCCTCCTCCAGTTTTCATGAGACTTTGCAGGCCAAAGTATGGGTTGTCTTTTGCAATGTGCTCTACCGAAAGTGAAGGTTATCATTTTACAAAATTAGACCTCAGTGCCAGTATAAGATATGTACTGTTTCAAAGTCTTCGTTTATGAAATGTGTTACTAACCAGATTCCTCACTTTATTTTTCACTATCATTTTTTACCTTTTGCTTCATTTGAGTCAGCGTTTTCTCTTCCTTTCTTTTCCCAGTTTGGGAAACTAGGGTGAAGTTAATTAAGAAAATGCTCAGCTACCAGGATTGATTTTATCAAAGTTTATGTTGACAATTTGCAAGTCCTGCTATTGTTATGAATTATTTGTTCTGTTTTGCCTCTTACTAAAGTATTGTAATTACTATAGTGTACGAACGAGCCACTGGGTTAATATACTAGAGCAAGGCTACAGCAGCTATTACAGAGTGAATAATTCTGTTATTTGGTTTAATATTATATATTAGCTGACTGCAGGAGAATTCAGTTAGCTGTTAAATCTTTGTTACTGAGACCACAGTCTATTAAATATGTTTCTCCCTCTCTAAGAAATGAGTTTGTGTACCAAATAATGTAAAGATTTTTTTATTTTTTTTGCTGGAATAAAAGAGCTTCCACAAAGTAATAATCATTAAATTGAAACTAAAACTTCACAAATACTTACGGGAGTCTGTCCTTCACAGATCAAAAATAATCCATTCAAGCACACATTATCTTGGAAAAACTACTGTTTTCATTTATCTATATATCCAAGTGCTTTATATATGACATCTAAAATCTGAGGTAGGGCCAATGCAAAACTGTCATCTGCTACCAGAGCATATATTCTTCTCCTCCATCTTAATTAGAACAATTAGCATTTGTGTTTATTCCTGTTATAAAATTATTAATTACCGCCTTTTGGATTTAGAACTACATTTTGTGGTAGTCATGTAGATGACATGCTGGGCTTAATGATTTCTGATTTCTCCATTTTGATTTGTTTCTTACTTTTCGGAATAAACTGAGTATGTAAACTGCTCTGAAGAAGCTCTGGAAAGGTAGTCAAGCTCCGCTGAAATTTTCCCCCTTCAGTCATCACTAATTCACCCTAGGAAGCTGTTAATAACTGGATGAATTGTAATATTAACTGAGTAACTGGAAATCATAATATTTCATTTAGATCTAAGTGAACCTCTGCATTTCTAATTTATAATTAGAAAGCATTCTGTGTTCCTTCAGCCTTCAAAGACATTTGTCTTTTGTTTTTGCAGTCTGTCATGCTTCTGCATATCATCTTTTTCATTAACAGCTATTCCTTTATTTTTTCATTGCTTTGAACCTGCTAGCCTGTTGTTTACCTGCAACAAGCAAACATAACTGTTTTGCATACTAATCCTGACAGAATTGGCTAGTTCTTTTCACTGATTTTTAGACTGGAAGGACAATAGCTGTCACCATTTTTTTTTTTTTTTTTCTACATTACTGGATTGAATGCTCCATGTCTTCTGTCAGAAAGGATGATTTAACTGTTATTTGCCCTCAGGTATTCTGTGAACTCTTCTCTCTTCTGAAGAGTCTTAAGTCTCATTTTTATTCTTTTCATTCATTTACCTTCTGTAGCTATTCCTGGGCTTCATTAATCATGTTTTGTTAGGATGATGTCCGAGGTTCATCTCTGAGAAAGGAGGAACTTTTATCAGTGGTCACTCATACATCTTCCTAGCCTATGGAAGTTAAAATTATACCTTAAAAATTAACTGGAAACATGGTACTGGAAAAATGGCATTTTCAGAAGAAGTATAATAATACCTTAAAATAAGAGTACAGCTATGAAAAATCTAAGAAAAAGAAGCAGTACATAAAATGACATGCCTGATTCCATGCCAAACTCCACACACAGGGTTGCTATACATCCTTCTTTTTCCCCAGATAGTGCAGATTTCAGAGTCTACTTACTTGCTTTGCAGTCTTTTTTGTTGTGGTTCAATAATGGTTGGTATATGATTTGGGGTTTCTTGTAATTTGCATTTTACTGTATTTCTCCTATAGATACTGCAGTCTTTGCTACCCCAAGGCCTCCTCTTAATGAGCGGACAGTTCATCTGCAGTACTGCAGTATCATCCTCCTCAGTTCTCATATGAAAACACATGCAAAAAACAAACACCACTGCCAAAAAAAAAGAAAAAAAAAAAAAAAAAAAAGGGAAGAAAGATTACTCCTAGCCCTTCTTAATATCAGGCTTTTAAGAGAGAAATGAGAACTATTGTACTGAGTATTTTTAGGATTTTTAGGAAGCTATAAACATTTCCATCTAACAATGTGCTAGATTTTTCCTTCTTTTTTTTAACTAAAGGACATGATTTCTGAATAGCCTGATAAGCAGTTAAAAGTTCTTCTGGATCCTTGTGTCCTTAGGGAAAGACCGGTCATCAGAAGCAATTTTCAGTGATACCCTTCTTTACAACATATGTCAAACAGAAGAAACCTAAGACTCTGTTTTAATCCACTTGAAAGAAATGGCAAAATTTCCATTCATGCCAGTGGTAGAAGATGCAGATTTGAGGCCTTGCCCTCAAGGTCAGTTGTGTGCTGGAATCCATGTTTCATACACACATTCAGCTAGGTGCTAAACCTTCATGGACTTTACCTGGGAAAGGAGCAGCATTTTTAACCTAGAGCCATATCTTATCTCGGGGCTGCTGTTAAGTGCAGGGGAAGGGACAGGGAGCTCCTGTAGCTTGGAGCTAGGTGCCTATATGCAGATGTCTTCTGTAAACAAGACAATGCCACCTAAGTGTGATCAGTAGGTTGCTCACCTTGGCTTGTAACCTGCCACTTCCTTTTGTGAGCTGCACGGGTGCTGCTCAGGAGAGATTTAGCCTTTTCTTTCCAATTCGGTCTCCCTACCCAGATGCAGGTCTTACAGTGGTAAGGCAAGTCTCTCTCATAATAAACTTACAGATTTACAAGCATAATTACTCATTCTGACCTACCTTTCATTACTATATATTCTTTTATTAACTGATGTCTCTAAAAAATTATGTAGTGAATGCATGTACCATGACTAAGAGAGAAACCTCCCCTTCGTGTCTGCTTGGAAGCACGTCAGCTGCTTGCAAAACATCTTTTCCCATTCAACCTTGGCCAACATTAGAACTTGTTAGTTGTCATGGCAATAGGAGCATTAGAGTGGTAGGAAAGAGAAATAAGCTGGGTTCCTTCTGAAATTACTCTGATACAATCCCTTTCTAGGAAGATCTATACACCAGACAAAGATTGATAGGGCTTAGTTTGGTGTAGTTGAATGTTTTAAAAAATGCGTCAGTATGATAAATGGGAGTTTCGTAGCATCAGATACAGTTTTATCTAACTTTGTGTTTGCTAGAACACAGCAGTGATTGACTAAACATCCTTCTTTTTAAGTCAGACTAGTAAAACCAATATAAAGGAAAACAAAGATTATTTTCCCCCCTTTGGATATGGTAGAAGTTAGACACCAAAATGAAGGTAGAACTTGGTGGCCAGTTTTTGCAGGAGGTGTTTTGCATTGCTCTAAACTTGCTTTTAAAAACAAAAAAGTGCTTAATAAAGCCAGGTTTGCACTTGGAAAGTGAGGGTGGTTTGTTCCAGTAGGTATGTAATCATATTCTAGGGGCAAAATAATTACTAGTTGATAATATTTTGAAGACAGCGGTTTGAAATGCTGGAGGAAAATAATGAAAGGTGAACTGTTTCCTGTCTGTAGTGGCTCAAAGCCAAACCCAAAATTTTGTGTGAAGGCTGAGATAACGGTATTAGAAGTGAAATTAAAGGGCAGATACAGGAATGTTCGTGTGCAGTTTACCTCTCTTGTTTCACATCTACATCTGCCTTTCTGTTGGGATGGAATTGAGCCACTGTGGAACTCTGCAGCCATAGGAAACTGTTCCGTATGGCCTGGATCCTGTCGTTTCAGCTCAGAGATCAGCCAGGCTGCAACTCTGGGACCATGCTCAAACTCATGCCATTTAAAATTAACGTGTAGCTTCAGCGGTGGTGAAGTGAAATGAAATTCTGACTTCCCCTGCAGCAGATACTGATGCAGAGAAAATGTCTATCTATCTACAAACTGAGGAACTTGCATATAAAGAATAAGCTGGGCTAAAAAGCTCCTATGAGGTAGTACATATTACACTGTTCCATTTGGCAAGTTATTTGCCAGTGCATTGTAGGCATCCAAACCAGCACTAATAGGAGAGTTCCATTCCACTGTGTTTTGGGTTTTTAAGCATTTGTATTTGCTGCCTCAGAGTTAACATTAATACACCTTAGTAGAGTTACACTTTTGTGACTCTATAAAGCCCCTAAGACAGTCTTGTGATATGTTTTCTGTGGCAAAATATGTACTTTTAGCACTGTACAGTCAGCATTGTGTTGGTATTAGTGAATCAATAATGTTGCATAGTTTGGGCCCACAAAGGGAAGGACACAACCTCTTCCTGGCCATTGGTTTGCATGACACTTTCATTTCCTTTCCTGGTCAGTCGTCTTGTGGCACCTTCTAATCACCATTCACTGGATAATTTGAGCTACTTTGTTTAACTGTAAGCAGTAATGAATATACCTAGTAACTGTATGTCAAACACTTGCAGCCTCATGTGTATTTGAATGTTTATTTTCATCTCTCTTGTGATTAGCATTGAAAATGTATTATTTTCTAACAATATTGCCCTCTTTATGCAGAAGAATATAAACTTAGGTCTCAAAGCCCCAGTTCCCGTTTACATTCCTCTACATTTCCTCAATAAAAGTCATTTTTTTCACTTTTTACCATTTTAAGTTCTCAATACAGGCAAGCTCATTTCTTTCTCACTGCAGGAACATGTTAATGAGTAGTTACACCTCATTTGGCCTAAAAGATAATAACTAACACCCTGAACGTTTTTCAGTCATGCAGCTTGTGCTGTCTACTGAAATGTCTTTTTTCCTGAGGGCTCATTAGATATCTGAGACAAATGATGAATTGTTGAGTATAACATATTTTCTGCAACACTGAAAAATGTGTGGGTTATTATATTCATGTTCATGTAATACTTCAGATGATGTATTCATATATTTGCTCTCTGCATTTACTGTTTCAGGGATCTAATCTGCATGCATTTCTTTGCAAATGGTTGACCTGTTCACTGCAAGATCAGAAAGGCTACAAGATTTATTGTTGGCCTATTCTAAAAAGTCTCATTTAGAGAAGAATCTGCAACAGTGACTGAAGACTTATTTAGAACAATTGTGCAAGTTACCTCACATTCTTCATGACAGGACAAAATATTCTCCTTGAAATATCCACAGGCAACTTTTTTTTACTTTTTCAAAAAGAATGCAGCTTAGACTACTAATGACACATCTTCTTGACCAGATGCCACACTGTTCTCACATGGGAGTCAGCAAATATTACAGCCTTAATGGCCTACAGCTCTGTAAGAGGCCAGGGCTAAAGGGAGAGGTGTGTGTTTGGCTGTGGCAACTAACACAGCTTAAAATAATCAGGAATTTGCAGGCCCACCTCTGAAAGATATGAAGTGGGATTGTTCATTGAGAAGGTACCAGTCTGGGTTACCTGGCTCTTACAAGAGAGAGAACTGTGGATCACTCCTGGGGAAGAACTGTGCCGTGTGGGTTTGGCTTTTTTTTATTTCTGTGAGCTGAAGATGAGCCTGCTTCAGAAAATGCAAACTTAGCATTGGCATTCTTAGCAAATATCAGAAAGCCAGTGATCCATTAAGGTGATGTATTTTCAATGCATTGAGGTTTAGTGTTTAAGCAAACTGAGGATAAAGAGCTTTATGGAAGCAGAATTTGTGTCATCGCTATGTCTTAAGCTATGGAGAAAGTCAGACCGAGTTATTAAATGTTATCTGATAGTCTTAGCATTTCTAATTTTTTTCAGGTCTTGAGTTGTGTCTCTTGCTTGTGAACTAGATACTTTCTTGCAGGCTCACTGTAGTCTATATTGTCAAAAGTGTTACGTATACTAGAATGTTTTGGCATATGGAGAAAATCTGATCTTTTTGGCTTCTTTCAAACCATTCACTGTTTAGGGTTCATAACAATTTCTGTGAAAAATGCAGTCATCTTCCAGGAACCTGTTATGCCTGTTGAAGTAAATAGCATGGAGAGAAAAAAAAAAAAAAAAAAAAATCTTTTCCACAATTAGGAAAACAAAATATTTTCTCACTAGATTTACCAGAATCTATCTACTCATCATTTTGATGACAATTCTTGCTCATATGCCAGTGTTCTCACAAATACAAGCTTCCAGCTTCTTCTCTTTCAGTAACTGATGATAATTTCTTTCACAAATATCCAAAGAACATGTATCCATTTGTGAAAACAAGATATTTTAAATGGAAAAAAAAGATACTTTAAATGGAAAAAAACTCTTTATCCACACGTGTACGTGTGATTGCATAGATACTAGATTAAGGTTGGGATCTGAATATGTTAAAAGACTAACATACAGAAAGTAAAGTGACCCTATTAGTGAATAATGTGAGTTAAGTCTCTCTGGCCACTGGGTGTCAATGTTGATGCATGCTATGTCAAGAAAGAAGAATTTAATAGGCAACAGAAAACAAATCTTTCTAAGTAGATAATATAATTGGTTGGAATGGGTTGACTGGGAAATTGTTTATTCCTTTCCTCCTGTAGAAATGTTCACTTACAGCAATTAAACAGATGCAGACATTCCTACTTTTTCCTATGCTTATTCAATGTCTTTGGGATATGATTCTATTAATGGAAGTTTGCTTACCAAATTTCACTGTCTTTCAGCTCTGTTGAAAATTGCATTTAATTCACAATGTCTGATTGCAAAGAAGCCTTTTTTTTTAAGGCAAAATCTGAAGACTGGTTGGAAGAAGAACTTGGAAACTCTTGAAGAATCCACATATTTTAGTGATATTTCTCCATAGAATTTGCAATGTTCTTCAGTATTCAGGACATGTTTTCTTCAAAACGAGCTGACTAGGCTTACTGATCTACAGGACAGCAAGGAATCTTTGCTCGCTGAGGTATACGTTGCTATACTGAAATTAATGTGTTTGTTAGCACGTATTTCTGAGTCATCACAACTATTTGTAACCACTTTGCTGTAGATTCCAGAAATAAGATTGCAAGAAGTGAATCAATACCCTGTATGCTCAAGTCATTTTTCTAACACTAAGGACTGAGATGTTCACTATTGTCTCTAAATATTGGAGCATTTCCTTTCCAACCATTTTTAAAATGCCTAAGTAACAAAACTCACAAATAAGAAATTTTTTTAAATCTTTTTTTCCACAACTTTTACAGGTCTCCCCCTTCAAAATTCTCAAGTTAAAACTCTTTTTTTCCTGTTAAGCAGTTAAAAAGATCATCTGATAAAGCACAATAGTGTTTTGATAAATATTATTCTTTTGTAAGTGCTGAAGGTTTAGATGATGAACTGCAGTGTCAAAGAGTTGTAAAGGTCGGTCTTCTGATTTTTCTCTTCTTTTCTCTCCCTTTTCTTTATTGTTGTAGTTGTCTACTATTGTAACGATATTCAACCTTTGTCCAGGTCATGGCTATGCAGATTCATGATACTACTCATATAATTTTTTGTACCAGGAAGAAAGATTATAATTTAGTTAAGCTGAGCACACTCCATTTTTCTTGTGACACAAATCAGATACCCCACATGCTGATTATAAATTGACACCTGCAGATTATCAGTATGAGCATAATTTGATGAAGAAGCTCTTTTTGGCTCTCATCTAGAAATTACTTTCCATTATCAAAGATCTCACAGTAGAAACTTCAGAGTGGAGACTTGATGACTGAAAGCAGTGTAATATTTTTAGAAATCACTTCCCAGGGTGCAGTAGAAATCATTGAAGTGTCTCTATTTTTTCTTCATCAAGTATTTTGTAAATGCCATCTTTAATCAATAATGCAGTTTCAAAGATGGGCATTTGATAATTATATTCTGCAAACATTCTATACCTGATAACAAACACTATGCTGGAAGAGTCCTTCTGGAGATGGAGATGAATCTGGGCTGCTCATCAAACCTATATGATACGTCCTTTATGATACAATTACTGTCTTGATTATTATTCTTACAGGAAGATGTCTCTTCAGAGTGTTTTGAAATCTCTATTTACAGAATATTGTGTATAAAAACAGACTATATTGTTTAGATTAAGATTATATTGGTATTTTTCCCACTAAGCATTATCTTATAGAATCATAGACTCATGGTTGGAAAAGACCTTTGAGATCACCGAGTCCAACTGTAAGCCCCTCAACACCACACCTCCAAAGCCATGTCCCTAAGCTCTTTATCTACATGTTTCTGTGTAGAAACACTGCCAGGGATGGGGACCCCAACAATCCCCAATGCTGGACTACTTTTTCCATGTAGAAGTTCTTCCTAATGTCTAATCTGAACCTCCCCTGATGCAGCTTGAGGCCGTTTCCTCTTGCCTGCTAGTTCTTCTGGAGAAGAGATCGACCCCAGCCTCACTACAACCTCCTTTCAGGTAATTGTAGAGAGTGGGAACGTCTCCCCTGAGCTGCCTCTTCTCCAGACTAAATAACCCCAGTTCTCTCCCGTGCTTCCTGTAAGGTCTGTGCTCCAGCCCCTTCACCAGCTTCGTTGTCCTTCTTTGGACATGCTCCAGCATCTCAATGTGCTTCTTGTAGTGAGAGGTGTCCAAAACACAGTATTCAAGGGATCTCCAGCCACTTTACCCCAAGCCTGTAGTGCTGCACAGGGTTGTGACCCAAGCGCAAGACCAGTTGGCCTTGTTGAACCTCCTATGGTTGGTCTCAGCCTGTTGATCCAGCCTGTCCAGATCCTTCAGCAGACCCTTCCTACCCTAAAGCAGATCTACTCTTCCTCCCAGCTTGGTGTCGTCTGCAAATTTGTTGAGGGTGTCTTCAATCCCCTCATCCAAGTTGTCGATAAACATATTAAAGAGGACCGGCCCCAACACTGACCGCAGGGAAACATTGCTTGTGTGCAGTCACCAGCTGGATTTAACTCTATTCACCGCCACTCTCTAGGCCCACCCGTACAACTGTTTTATTTTTTTCACCCATAGAACAGTACCCCTGTCTAAGCCATGAGCTGCCAGCTTCTCCAGGAGAAGGCAGTGGATGACTGTGTCAAAGGCCTTACTGAAGTCTAAGTACATCATGTCCACAGTCTTTCCTCATCCACTAGGCAGGTCACCTGGTCATAGAAGGAGATGAGGTTGGTGAGGCAGGACGTGCCTTTCATGAACCCTTGTTGTCTACACCTGAGCCCCTGGTCCTTACGCACGTGTGTGATCACCATCAAGATGCTCTGCTCCGTAACTCAGGCTGACAGGCCTGTAGTTCCCCATATCCTCCATTCGACCCTTCTTGCAGATGGGGGTCACTCTGGCCAGTCTCCAGTCGTTTGGGACCTCCCTTGTTTATCAAGGCCACTGATAGGTGATGGAGAGCAGCTTGGTGAGCACTTCTGCTCTCCATGATCTATCAGTGGTCCTGGTCAACAGGGGATATCCCAGATGACTGGAGCTGGAGCCTGGGCAGTGTGACAACCCTGGGGTGGATTCCATCTGGTCCCATAGACTTGTGGGTGTCCAAGTGGAGTAGCAGGTCACTGATGGTTTCCTCCTGAATTATGAGTGTTTTATTCTGCTCTCTGTAGGGGATAACTGATCTGGATGTTGAAGACTGAGGCAAAGAAGGCAGTAAGTACCTCAGCCTTATCCTCGTCCTTGGTGGCAGTGTTCCCTGACACATGCAGTAAAGGATGAAGATTCTCCCTGGCCCTCTGCTTCTTTTTAATGTATTTGCAGAAACGCTTTGTGTTGTCTTTTACAAGGGTGGCCAGATTGAGGTCCATCCGAGTGTTTGCCTTCTAATTTCCTCCCTGCATACCCTAGTGATGTCCTTGTGCTCGTCCCAAGTTGCCTGCCCCTTCTTCCAAAGGTGATAAACCCTCTTTTTCACCAGTAGTCTCGGCAGTAGGTCCCTATGCAGGCAGGCTGATCTTCCCCTCCAGCTCCTCCTTCGGCACACAGGACAGCCTGCTCCTGAGCCTTGAAGATTTCCTTCTTGAGAAAAGTCCAGCCTTCCTGGAGCCCTTTGCTCTTCAGGACTGCATCCCAAGTGACTCTCCCAATGTCCTAAACAGTCCAAAGTCTGCCCTCTGAAAGCATGGGCTGCTCCCCTGCTGGGCTCGCTTGCCGGCTTTGATAGGTAGTTACTTTCCACACTCACAGACCTCCTAGACTGCTTCTTTTGTGTCTTACTGTATTTCTAACAAAGGATGAGCACTTAATAATGATACCTTGCAAATATTTTCTTCCAGTATAGTGTTTGTTATAAGCTATAGTCCTGCTGGCGATTACATTCAACTCTATATTTAGTAAAACCCAGAACATGAATAAAGTGGTATAAGTGCTTGTTCTAATGTCTGTGAGACGTTTGAGGACATAGAATTCATACTACAAAAACAGCATGTGCTTAGTAAAGAGGCCATACCAGGTATGATTTCTTGCCCTACCAGGGCTTGCAGCTTTTATGCTTGGTAGAGCAGCAATGCATTGTCAAGTATTAGAAAGTATTTGGTAGGTGCTAGAAATGGCCAGTCCTTGCTTCAGACAGGGCAAGAATGTGACAAACCAAGTGTCTCACAAGTTTTCTTTTGCTACGTCTCCTTGCAAGGCACACAGATAAACACAGAGTTAAAAAGGTCACGCAGGGAAACATTTGGCAAATGGGATTTGCAAGCGGATAAACACAGCTTACAGGATACCCAGTTAACAAATAGCCAGTTAATGCAGACAGAGAAGAATGAGGGTAGGAAGAGTTGCTACAGGAAAAAGCAGTGGGATTTTAATTCTGTTTGGGCAGTTGTTCTGCAAGTTGTTTGTACGTGAACTGGGAGCTGCTGGTATTTCATGGATAGGAAGCACTTAAGCAATAACTGTTTAAAAAAAGGTATACATGGAGTCTAGGACCACTCTTCTCCCCACAGAGTGCATCACTTAAGCTTCTAATGTTAGGATGAATCTGTGCTGCTTATCCAATATATATGATACATGTCCTTTATGGTACAATTACTGTATGATTGTTATTCTTATAGGAAGATGTCTCTTCGGAGTATTTAGAGCTCTCTAGTTACAGAATATTGTGTATGAAAACGGACTCTACCACTTAGAGTAAGCTGTAACACAGTGCCATTGATTTCAGCACTACTAGGAAACTTTGGCTAAATTTGGAGTTATTTAATTTGTCCTTAATAGGAGAAAGAAGTCCAGTATAGTTAAGGCAAAATTGCTATATTTTTTCAATTTTCTAATTTTAGTTGTGCAGTTTTTCTCATTATTTTAGCATCCAATTAAACTGTCAGTCCATGATTCGATTTAAAAGCAAACAAAGAAGGTTAGTATCTTCTTTGAAGTTTCCCCCCAAATAATTTATTCTTCAAGTTTACCTGGTCTTTAAGAGTCTGTCATCATTCACGAGCCTCTCCTGTAGTTTACAGGAGAAATCTATTCCATGAGAACAAATTCAAAGTGAGGCATCTCCAGATTACTGGAGTAATCAATTCTCCTTGAAGCAAAATGTCTCCTATCAGATAGTTCTTAGGCACTGTTTACTATATCGAAAAATATTTTCTTGACGTTTATGGTGAGTTTTCTGTATGCATATGTATTTATATGTATTCATATAAGTAGATGTGTGTGTGTGTGTAAATATATATTTAATCATTTAAGAGGGGACATTTAGGTATTTCATATTCTTTTCAACAACAGGGAACATAAGAGAAAATTTAGGTGTTAGGAGGCTGTTTCATAAAGCAAAAGTGAAGTTGGCTACAGATCTAGGAGTCTGGTGTTTTTATGCAGATAACATGTCTTTCCTAAAGGAAAAAAATATATAAACAGAGTAAGTACAAAGGCTGCACACTCCATAGGGATTTCTTCCAAATGAATACTCTGCCTTTATTATCGCTTTTCCAGATACAGTCTTTCCCTTGTTTCAAGCTGCTTGTTGCATTGCAGGGAAGGTGATTATTTTCAGCTCTGTTAGTCACCTTATCTCTCCTCCTTATTCCTCATATTGTTGTGGCATAATTTTGTTAAGGCTGGGTCTTGTGTGAATTAATTTAGCTCTCCTGTGCTTCCTCTAAATAACTTTTGCAGGAGTTGAGTAATCCTATAACAGAAGGATGTACTGGCAGCTACTGACTACCACTCTTTCAGTAATTAAAATTAATAAGGTTTTCAGTCTATGACAGACACAGTATCTGGTACTGTACATGCTAGGGTAGAATCAGAAATAATAAATACTTAGAACCTCACTGTGCTTTTATCTTCCAACTACTCACCACAACAGAGGTCCTTTAAGAAGGTCTTTCTGGCTCCAGAATTACTAGTGGCCAAAATTCTGGGGTGAAAATGTGGTGTAATTTGTGTCAGAAGACAGAGTGCCTCATGGTGCGGACCCTTGGTGAGTTTGTACCGGGCACGAGTGTCCATGGTTGGTACTTGGCTGCTGTGTCAGTCACTCAGATGTGCTTGAAATGCTGGGGGCTGGAGGGAGCTGCGGCTGCCTGCACATTCCTAGTCATCCCCCATCCCCATATGGAGCTCTCCTCTGAGGCTGCTTCTGGCTTCAAACCCAGCAAAACATGCTGGGAACCTGCAGTTCTGCTCAGGAGAAACAGCTTAGGCTAATCTATTTCCAGAGGCTTGGGCAAAATATATCCACTTAGAATATGCACACCCAAATCAAAGATAATAATCATGAACATATCAAGATATTAATTATCCTCGCATGACCAGTGATTTAAACTTGCTTGAATATTGCTAATGTATTTCAGTTAAATATAAATTTCTCTTTAAACCCACACTCTGAAGAACATTATATTACTAATCCACTGAGAAATACTTTCTCTTGATCAGACATAAGTCATTACTGAAATATTGAATGTGAAGTGTTGTAGAAATTTTTATATTAAAAGATACGTATCATCAAGTGCAAAAATAACAAGTGCCCAGCAAATTAATCCTAAGGCTTTGCTAGATCTTCAAGTCAAATTGCTGCTTTTATGGAGAGCACAGAAATGCCTCATGCAAATCCTTAATACCATTCATGCCTCTTGTTTTTTCAGGAGCAAAATTATAGTTGTGTCATCATGATGCAGTGGAAATTCATTTTCTCTAACATTTCCTTCAGCCGTTTGAAATAAATCCTTGGGAAGACTTCCAAGGACAATGTTTCTATAACGCAAAGGGAAATTCTTGGTTTTCCGTTCTTGGGTTTCTTCTTTCTATAATCCTGTGGAGCTAGTGGCTAGCACAGTTTTGCAGGATCTTAAATATACAGTATTAAGCTGCTAACCCATATACTATATACTGCTCAACACTTGCATGTTCCCTAAGTGATTAGAGCTATAAAAATGACAAGTAACTGTGTGAACTAATTTTCTGTAGTCTTTTTCTTCATAGTAATTGGATACTTTTTCCTTGCTTCGAGTAATCTCAGGTGTCTCTTTGCACAGGAATTCAGTACCTAGTTAGTCATACTGTCTCTGTATCTTGGTAGGGGTTGTTGCCCAAAAGACCACAGGTGTGGGCTTTTTTTTGTTAAACAAGAGGGGCAGGGGCACTGTAATTTAGATTCTTCATTGACTCTCAACAGAAGAACACTAATGACTTCACAGACCACAGCTTATTGCTCCTGTCTGTGCTTCATGATGTGCAGCTGGGGCAGTTTATTCAGGCATCTACACAAATGGGCATCTGTGGAGAGGCTGGCAAGATCTGAAAGACTATTCATAATAATATCTTCCAAGGATGCGATCCAGCTTACCCCTCTTAACATTTTGGCAAAGTCCAAGTCTAGGCTCTTGTTGGAGTCAGTGCAAGCGTTTTACTCAGTCCAGGCCGTGGGATTTAGAGGATGATTTAGAGGTGGGTACTTGTGCTTAGCTTGGTAACTTCTGTGGCTGCTGACTGAATGAGTCTTAACTGTGACAGGAGTCTAGATGTGTAGCTCAGATGATAGAAGCTTCAACGTTTTAGGCACCAAAATGAAGGCAACGTGTCTCCCCTAAAGCCAGACTAACCCAGTGAACAGGCTTCACCCTGATGAGGTGAATCCAGACCAACCATTCAGTGCCCAGTCCTCTCTGCTTCATTGCTTTTTACAGCTCACAGACAGCAAACTCTGTTTGATAGTGCCTTGCGGAGCAATTAGGAGCAGGGCTCTTGTTCTATGACAAAGCCTCAAGTACTGTAATAAAGTATTAATTTGCTCTCTTCAGGCAAGTGCAAGAGGCTGTTCATCTTCAAGGATTTTTGTCTTAAATCTCATTCTGCCACATTAATAACAAGGGGCTGATAAATAATTCCATCCGACCTTCCTCTGTGTCTCACACTTTTCTTTTGGATTGAACATTCTTTTCCTGATTGTACTTTCTTTAATCTGAATGCTTCAAAAATATTGAAACAGAAAGGGAGATTACTGTAATTCATCATAAAACATGATGCCACTTTGCTTCATAATATGAAAACAGGACTTTTTTTTTAACATAAAACTGGCTTTTCTTGTAGGCAAGAAGACTACTAGAAAACACAATTAGAATATTGACGCTGAGTGAAGAACAGCATTTTGCTGCAGTCAAGTCAGAAGCAATAAAGAGGTCCCATCCTGCTGTTTTGGGGAAGCAATGTTATATTGTGCTCTGTGCAGGTAAGACCACTAACTCAGTAAATGTTCTGCAGGGGCACAGTAAAGATGGTGCCTTTTTTTCCGGTGTGTTACATTAAAGTGCCCTCTCCTTTAGAGCCATGTCATGAGGGATTAACTTCAGGTTTGAATGCATTTCTGGCCAGCTGTTCAGCACCTTTGTCTTTGGAGAAGCACCCCTATTTTAAATCTTTACTGTTAAAATATTGCAACTTAGAAACTGAGGCTTCAGGTTCCAAAGACAGAAATCTTGAAGTATGTTCCTGTGATTTCTCATTTGACATGGAAATACGTGAACAGAAGAACCTACCAGGGCTGTAATGGAGCTGAGATGAAAATTTCAATTAAGCAATTTATTCATGGCCAGCTGGCATTATTGGCATTTTATTAATAGCGGTACGTACCTACCTATTATTAACCCAGTTAATCATCCATCCCTAGCTTTGCAGAAGGGTAAAGGCAGTTTTCAATAGGTTTATGTAAAGGACTGCACCTGCAGCACTAAACTATGCAGACTCCTGCTTGCCTTGCATGCTGCTGGGCAATTAAAACAGCTGCTGAATGCTCCAATAAACCTTGATCAGGTCTTTCTAAATTAAGCCTCATAATTTCTTGCAGACCGCTCCGTGCCAAGCTAATACAATAGACTCATCCACACACAAGTCATGAACCAAAGACAAAAACATAATTCAGATGAATATGACAATGGGATTAAGATATGGGACTTAACAAAACAGATACCATTAAAAAAAAAAAAAAATCAAAATACTTTTTCCTCCCTTAACTGTAATAGCGCAGGATCTTTGTGCACACGAACAATCTCCTGTGACAAGAGCGCACTCACGAACAGTCCTCTATTCACACTACGGTGCTTGGAGCTCTGCCTGCATTCGGTACCTACCATCTCGGTGACAGTTCCTATGTGACTTGTGTGTTGGAATGTGGTGGCCAGATTCCTCCGACTTGCTCTCTCAAGTTCTCGCCCCGCTCTTTCTCTAAAGTTTGTTTTTTCAGATTATACTTTCTAAGGATACCACAGGTAGTAATGTAGACATAGGAGTATTTAACATTCAAGTGCAGCAATGCTCTGGGTTAAGAGTGATCAGCACAGGATGGCTGGCCCATAAAGGTGTCTTGTTAACCAGTGTCACCGAGTCGCCCTATATCCGTTCATATGCACAGAGGGCAGCCCCGACATGTCTGGAGATTTGAGAAAAGGTCTTGTTTGAAGTGACTTCCTGCTCAGCCAGGGATAGAGTAGTTCAGCTACACAGCAGAAGAAATACCGAGTTCAAACATCACTATGGACACGGAAAGGTATTTGTAGAGTTTGCTTGACCCCTTGTCTCAGTCGGTTCCTGTGCTTCAGCCTGCAACATCCTTTCTTCAAACGCACCTATCCGATTGCTCCGAGGTGCTTGAAACAGCACCTGCCTATCTGCTAGACACCAAAGAAAGAGCCTCATCTAGACAGTTATGATACTTTAAAATGGCTTTTTTTTTTTTTTTAAAGTACTTCTAATTTCTTCCAAATAATTGCCATTTAAAAGCCCTTTCCCTCAAAGGCACTGAACAGTAGTATGAGGCTTTTCACATAGAGCATGAGTTCAAGGAAAATTGCTCACTGCTATCAACCCTGAATACTAATTTCAATCCAAAATCTTCAGTGACTAAACAGAGTCTACAGAGTCTGAAATGGAAGGAAATTATTATGGAAATAGTTAGATCGAGCAATCTTTATCTTAAAACTCTCAGCACCAAAGACAGGTTCACTGAAAAGCTGTTGTGATTTACCCCTAATTTTAAGTAATAAATGTTTAGTTTGCCTTGTTAGAAGGAAGAAATAAGGAATTTGTCACGATCTTATTCACTATATCAGGGCGAGCTGAGACCAGGATTGAGTGTGCAGACCTTCAGTAGTAAGTAAAGGTCCTAACATAGACCAAAACTAATAGGTGACATGCTATTAAAAATACAGAGTACAAGATCCTCATGTCACATCAGTACAAAATAGGCAGAATGCAGATTTATTTATTTATTTTTTGCAGAGTGCCTCAGAAGTTAGAGCTTGGCGGTTTAGTTAGGTCAAAAGGCGAGGACAAGCAGGGGAGAACCAAACCAAATGTCACCACTCAGCAGCCGTGCCGCTCGAGGCACAGCCAGCAGGCTCACACGCTCTGTGGAACCATGAAGCATGAACAAGATTAAAGGTTAGATTCCTCTGCTTAGAAACGGTGGTAAATATTTATTTACCCACAAAGTATTTGTGAAGTGGCAGGTTTTTGCTGCTGACTAGCTAGTCAGTGCTGGGGATACTCTGTGCTCAGGGGTTCCACCTTCAGAAAAGATGCAGGTAATTCTGCATCCCCTTTTAATACCTAGACCCCAATCAAACTTCAGCTCTAACAAGCTGTACACCTTCTAATGTTTCTTCCCATCTTAAGCTTTATTAGGAATTGAGCAGTTAGGATCTTTTCTCCCCAGGAGGAACATAAACCTCTATCCTACTTTTTTTTTTCTGGAAATGGTTCTGCAGGTTCCCAGCTAAGGTCTACAGCTCAACAAGCTTCTGGTGCCAGCTGCCTTCTCCTGGGTCTTTGCTTTGCTTGGCACTCGCAGGTGCGTGAAGAAGGAAGATGGATGCGCTGAACAAGGCTTGGAATTACCAACTGCGCCCTTCTGAGCATGTGCGAGTTTCAGGGCATGCAGCTGATTTGAAAAGGTAATGTAAAAATGGATTTTTTTTTTTTTGCATAATAATGTCAACATAAACTGTCTCTTACTTTGGTGCAAGTGAATCATGTTATTTGGAAACTAAGCTGCATTGCCTGTTCAGTATGTTGAAGGTTAAGCAGCTAAAGAAGTTCCTTCGGCAAATGGAAGTGCCCAAGGAAACCAGCACTTCTGCTGATAAAAAGCATCCTCGTTCCTTGACCTGCATCAGCTCTTTTCCCCAGCGCAGCTGCCTTGGGACAGATTCCTCCACTATGTTTCCTATTCTGTGCCATCCTCTACTGGTGCAATATTATCAATGCAGGGGGGTTTCCTGCCCTGTTTTCAGGGAGCTAAGAGCAGGTGCGGGGTCAGTGCCCGTGGTTTAACTGAAGCGCTGAGGTCAACTGGAGGGACTGCTCGAGTCTGAGCCTTGCAGGGTCAGGTAGTAACTGGCACCACGGCACCCAATCCAGTGCTGTCATTTCAGGTAATACTGAAAGGACAGCTATCCTACCCTCTGACAAAAACAGTTTGAAAAAAAAAAAATTGAAATTCTAGGGCGCTGACCTGGTGCCTTGATTAATAACGTGCCCTGATTAACTGTGACGTGGATTATTCTTTGCTTTCACTTGATACTTGTTTCGATCATCTCAATTCAGCAAGCGGCACTAATTTGCTTTTAATACTACTGCTTGCTTAGGCTTATTTTCATTTTTTATTTATTCAATTTTAATAAAATCTATCAAAGCGTACACTGAGTTATAGTGCTTTTAGTGAGCAATACAGGCCAGAGCTCTTGCTGGATTTCAACTTGTTCAATTAGGAGCCTATTTGCTCTCCTCTAAATTAATCTCATGGTTCATACAAAGGCTTACACTGTGGCTACCTCTACTACCCAAAAGTAAAACAGAACATTTACTCTCCAGGGCAGCAATTTGAAGGGATTTTAGTGATACAGAAAAAAAAATATTTTCTAAGGGAAATTATTTATGTTTGGTTTTCCCACCCAAAAGCTAAAGGAAGTCATAATGACTTACACGATGCACCTTCCAGGAAGGGATCAACGCCTGTCCTTGGACTTGATGGACACAGGAAGGAGTCTCACAGGAAGCGCTGGTAGGATAAAATCTTACAGATAAATAACCTCAGCTAATATCCTGAGACACCTGTCCTACAGATGCTCCCTTCTCTTTGACTAAATATGCAGCCACTAGTTTTCTATGCACATTGCATATTCATTTTGCTCTTTAGCCATAATTACTACAGCTCAGATCTTAGGACCTAGTGCACATAATGGGGGTGCTGAAGAGGCTTCTCTTACAGTGCGTAGAAGTGTCTAGTTAAACACAGGTTGCTTCTTCACTACAAAGATATATTTACAGTGTAAGATTGTGAAGCTGCTAAAAATAAAGTAGGCTATATTTAAAACAGAAACAAAAGTTTAGAGGGACAAGAAACAATTTTTCAGAACTATCAGCAACGATTTCTCATTCCCCAGAATAAACTGCAAACATAAAAGAGCTTAGTGAGGAAAAAGCAAATGCTAATTTTAATTGACGACTGAAAGAATGATTATGAGGTTTGAACTCTGACTTCCTTGTTTTTCCCTTCTGATGATATTTTTAAGCCTCATTTGCTAAATTATGATGCCCAGATAAAAATGTAATTACATACATAATTTATGTGTGATTTTTCATCACTGGAAACATATTTCAGGGAGATATATGGAACTTACTGTATCTTTTAAAGCAACATTGCAGCTCAGTGTAGTTTTTAGAAGATTTGTTGTTGGGAATGTGTTGTTTTGGTTGCTGTTTGACCTAGTAAAAGCTGTCTCGTGTAATAATTTCAAGTACTATATCCTTAAACATATCATTACTTCATCTAAAAAGCAAAAGCAGTGTAAAAATGTTGTTTGTATTTTATAGTAATTTATTGTCTAAATTCAGTAATTTTTAACTGCTGCAGATATCACTGTGGTGCCCTTCTCGAGAGCTCTTTGGCCAGCCTGAGGTTGCTAGTCGGCTACTCTGTCTGCCAAATGTGCCAGAGCTAAAGCCAGGGCCCCTTCTTGTGTTTGTCTGCAGTCTTGGTGCCTCTTTTCCCGGGACTCATCCCAAGCACATCTGACCTTGTGTTTCACAGGCCCTTACAGTCTCTGTCTTCAGATCTCACTTGGTTTCTCTCTTTACCACATATTCTCCTTTTTAGATGTTCTGATTTGGGCAAAAACTTAGGATGTTTGGAGCATACTAGACCCATGAAAAGGACTCCGCAGGCCCATTCAAAGCCGAGGGCACCTGACACATGGTTAATTGTAGCTTGGTATTCATGGAACCAGCCATGAAGTCAATATGCAGAGCTGAGGACCTGCCATACATAACAGTAACACAGTAATAAGTAGCTTTATTTGATAAAGTTCATCTGTAATAACTGTTCTCAAGCATAGTCATGTGTGCAGTGATTGACAGTCTGGTTTTATGGATGATATGGACTGTTACTGTACAACGCAGGCTCTCAGAGAACATAAATTACCTAATACAGGACTTCATTGACATCTTCTGTCGTCGGTGTCAGGAGGGAAAAAGGAATTTGGGGTGAGATCACAAAATCATTTTAAATGGATTGGACAAAGTTATGTACTATGCAGAATTTCAAAAACAAGAAAATGAAATTGGCATTTTCAACAGCATTTCAAAATAATTTGTAATTCCTTAAAAAATTAACATTGCACTACCCTCTGTGACTGTGGAGCTGTTGGCAGCACAGAGCTCACTCATGTTCACACAGACCGTCCCCCAGCCCGTGTTTCTCAGGTCCAGACGTCTCCTGGGGAAGCACAGCGGGGCCGTGCTCTTCCCCAGAGCAGTGACCGCTCTGTTCTGGAGCACACAGGCCAGCACACTGCGAAATCTCACGTGAGATGATGTCTCACCTACGCTCCCGGTTTCAGTGCTCGGCAGAGCTCGGTTGTCGGTGCAAGGTGCCAGCTGCCAGGGTTGCTTCCTCCACCTGCTCTCCCGCGGGAGCCTCCAGAGCTGCCTGCCTTTCCAGCAGCTCCAGCCCGTGACTTCGAAGGGAACCTGCAGCAGCCGCTGACGGAGCGGTGCGCAGCGGGGCCCTCCTCGACCCTGAGGAGCTGCCTGCACGGGACGCTGTCTGCTGGAGGATTCGCACTCCGGCATCGCTTTGGAAGCCAGGATGGGGGACACCGCTGTGATCCGCCAGGAGTCTCCTGTTCTGCTTTCATGTCTGCGAGCGTCCGCGCACAGCCATGCTCCTGACACTGCCACACACAGGAGGTAGGGGGGCTGCTGAAGGAGCATAAAAAAAAAAAAGAAACACTGTTGAGTTATTTTATGACTTAATCTGTTTATTTAACCATAATTCATTCATATATTTAAGGGATGAGGTACTTGAAAGCCACAGTGAACAAGCTCACTCATTTCTGTCTAATAACCTACAAAACACGACAGGTTACCATATCAATATTTTAATCAAAGCTCCATTAATCACAACTTTCAGAAAACAGAATTTACTCTTTAAGGTAATAAATATTATGTAAGACTAAAAGAACAACATTGGTTCTTCAGTTCTTTCAGAACTTGCTATAGCTTTATGAAGATGCAGAACAACTAGAACAAATGAAATCCAACACTGACAGATGTAAGGAAATGGATATTCTTAGGAAGGATATTTATTATTTGTGTTAAAGCAATAGCAGCTAAGGAGACAAGAAAAGATAGATTCCCTCTGGACACACAGAGGAGAAAAAAAATAGGAGCACACATAAAATGAAGGAATATTTAGTACAGAATAACATTTCAGCAATAAGATAATAGAGATTTTTAAAGATGGAGAATAGAAATAGAATTAAAAAAACAGAAATACACTTCAGAAAATATAGTCTAATTCCACTGGCCCAGATTCTCAAAAAGGTCAATGTATACCCTAATAAACAGGAATTTTAATTTAAAATACGAGGAAACAATAACAATGCAATAATAAATACTTTTCACTCACATTTTTTTCACACATGAAAATGCTTACCCTTTAATATTCTGAATAAAGTAGGTTAAAGATGCAAAATTCTATTTTCTAATAAGAGTTCTGAGGGGCTTATATTAGATAAAGAATATGAACGATGCTGATAATAGTCCTTGTCAGACTCAGACCTGCTGTTCAAATTGGTGATTTGTGTATCAACAAAATCAATGTTGCTTGTGAAAAAGTTGTGGCCAGGTCCCCCGGTGCTTTGGAAGAGCGAGAGCCTGAAGAGAGTCTGGCTTCATAAGAGGTCGTGATCAGCTGAGCTGGCTAGAAAAGAAGCCCGAGTGACTTGGAAGATCATGTCAATATAATAATACGGAAACGCGTCAAGAAGTGACATAGATTGTAACAATAAAACTGGATAAAATAGCCATGTGAAGTAATATGTATGAATTCAGCTTCTCCTACCTTTTCCAACTATGCTGGATTCACTAACCACTTTTTATTTCAGAATAATACATTATACTTTAATACTTTTTTTTTCCTGGACATAATTTCCTGAAATAAATTCTGGTATTAAATTGGAAGTATTTAAAAGAAAATATAAATGCCAATTCATTTTTCAGGTATCACTAGAATGACTGGAGAATATTTCAAAATCCAAAGCTTTTCAATCAAAATTCCTTTTTTAGCTATTAAAAGCCCATTAACAGTATACTGCAGTCCTTAGGAACAGTGCTACCATATTGCTTCCAGAAACACTGGTTTCTGTATAAATCAAATATATTTTAAAGTCAAGGCTTATCACTACTCCTACAAAAAGTAACACAAGATATTTTACAATCTTTTATACTTCTATTACTAATTGTAATTCTGTTTGTAATTAAAACCTGTTTCATGTTTAATAGTGCACACTAGTTCTGAATTGCATAATTAGTCATGTGTATATGTATACAATGAAAATAGAACAAGCAGAAGGCAAACAGTTTTTTCCAAAATATTAAACATAGCAACTTCAAAATATATGAACAGATGTGCCAAGACATTTTGGATAAACCAATATTGATAATTTTTGCAGAGTCTTTATACTTAATTACTTTGGGATTGGTTCATTAGTGTTGGTATTTTAAATGATTTCGGAAATGCGGAGATGTTAATACCCACTGTTTAACCTAGGTAATCAGAATGATCCTATATTCCTAGGGCATAACAAACCCCAAGAAAAATCTTGCCTTTAAAAAAATTCCATGCACTATGGCAATGAAAGATTTGAAATGGCAATGATATATGTTAAGTTATGCTGCATTTCTGTGGCTGGAACAGTCTGCATCGTTACACTTGCAGACTTGCAACTCCCGTTCCAGATTTTTTAATGGTGTCAGAATAAGTGTTTTGCGGACTGTGGTGCTGTAAATGCACATTGTACCCTATGACTTCCTTAGCCCTGTGGCCACGGCGTAACGGGAAGGAGTTACCGGATCCACGTTCCTCGTATGATACCTTGTCTTCTGCTGAAATGACGTCTGCAGACACTCATCTTTATGGGAAACCTTTTTCTTGCTTCCTTGAATGGCTGTAAAGGAAAGTTTTACAGAAAAGAGACCATGTGAATTGCTTTACTCCTGTATGTCTCAAGGCTCATAATGAAATAGAATGAATTTTCAGATTTGTCTAAAAATATACTTTTCTTCATACATAGGACATTCAACCCCTTTTCAACAGCCCGTCCTGCCAAGGGAACATCTGTCCTCCCGCAAGAGGAGCCAATCCCAGGGACTCGTCCACCACCTCGGGCATCGCATCCCGCTTGCAGTTTCCAAAATCACATCCTGCAGCTCCTGGCTCCAGGTCTGAGACCAGTATAAATTTCATGAAGATCAAGTGATCTCATGACTTCTAAAAATATTTTTTATTTATTGTCTTAAATAGTGCAGAAAATGCAGCAATCAGTAAATTCAGAGACAAACCACGGGGCCGTTTGGTGTATATGCAAAAGCAGAGCCCACTTTATAAAAAGTCCATTATATTAAAAACGAGTAACAGCAAGCACAGACTTCATATGCGTTAGCACACTCTGGCTAAATTATTTACTTGGTCTTTATAAGTTAGGTGCAAAGAATAAATGTTACCTCATTTTGTGCTACTTCATTTGTGCTCTGCATTGAATAATGCTCTGTATCAGAAGTACCAAAAGCTATTAAGTATGTGATGTGTTCAGTAGTAAAAACTCCCAAGTATCACAAAACTGATTTTCCTCACCTCCATGGAACACTTGCGCGTTGCATAAAGAAAAAAACTGAATTTAGAAAAACTGAGTTAGTTCTAATTTGGAAAGTCACCTTATGTAAATGTTAATTACTGTTTGAGTATGTTGGTTTGGGGGCTTTCATAATGAAAACAGTACATTTCTTGCTTAAAATGTCACACTTGCAATGTACTCTAATAAGACAATGCAATCAAAATAGCAAATTCATCTCACTAACAGGCAACTGTTCCCAATTTGCAGACTTGCCACGGGGGGTGAAGCGGCGCACGGGAACAGAGAGGCTGCGCCCTGAACCACGCGGGAACTGCCAGAGCAGCAAGGCACCACCCAAATGCCGGCATGGAGACTGTGGGCACTGAAACACAGGAAGGAGAATTTTAATTGTGTCTGTATTTGAAAGCAAGCCAACACAAATACTAGTTTGTGTGCAGTGATACAATAATTATGAAATTCTCTCACCTGATACCATTTATACGTCAACGGAGAGTCACGCTGGATAGGGCGGCTGCTTTCTTAGAAATCCAGGCAACTCTTCCCTCACGACTTACACTTTCTTAGGTATGAGCTTTGCTTGGCTGCCCACATCTCATGGACTTCCACTGGTGTTTTTGGTTCTAAAGCACCAGGCGCTTCTAAAAAAGAAGGTTCTGCCATAGCTTTATTAAATACACTTGTCAGGTTTTGCATGATTATTCCCTCTAAAGAGCCTCAAACATTTAACTGGAATTTTAGCAACTGCTGGTGGATACATCCTTGTACAAAATAACCTAATTTAGAGTACATGTCAGTCTCTCAAGTCTTAATCAGACCGGCAGTCTAAACAGTGAAAACTTGCAGGCCCAGATCGCAATGGTTTTATTAAATTCAAGGGAAACCTGGAATAAGGGAAACCTGGAATATGGTATTGGATGCAGTAAAACTCAACTCAGAATTAATGTCTGTTATAAGAATTCAACTTCTGATTTCAGTATGCCTGAAATTTGGGGGGTTTTTTTGCCTTTTTTTTTTTTTTTTTTTTAAGCAATACCTGAGAATGCATATTAACTTCCTTAACATACAGATCTATCCATCACTGTAAACACCTTATTCGGAGAGAAACTTAAAAAGTCATTTTTGATTTATTTTGGCAAAACTCAGGAGATTCTGATTTACTAACAAATATCCAGAGATATTTGTTAGTAAAAATATTTTTTCAACAAAAAAAGTTTGAGTCAATGTTCAATCGGGCAGAAATTAAGAAACTGATTATTAACATTTCTCCAGGTTTTCTAATGAGCTCCCTAAACTTAATTTCCACTAGCACGTTTAACAGTCCTGTTTAACCCTAACAGAAAGCTAATTAATTCCCTTAAGAGCTCATTTGTACAGATCTGAGTAACTGTCATAAATAGACACTTACTGCGACTGAAATTTCTAAAATGGTGCAATACAAACTCACTTCTACACTGTAGCAAACGACAAGTTTGTGCAAGTGAGCTGAATTCTACTAGTGCTTCAGGAAAAACTAACAGCTGTAAATCACCATAATCATCCCCAACAACAGAGCCCTCCAAAATTCATGATTAGCCAGAGAATATCCCAATGAACATGGTACTTAATTAGCTACATCCCTTAACCTGGAACTGCATATATCCTAAAGTGTAGCTTGATGGCTTTGTTATTAATCACATCTTAATGTAAACAGTTTGTAGCTGCTGCTACTCATAGTGTTCATTACAAAAAGTCCTGGTGGGAATCACAGCCTTACTTCATTAGAGCTGCCTGTTGTTAATTGCTCCTAAGAAAAGGTGAACAAATTAGCTGTGTTTTAAGAGGCACTGGTGTAAATTTATATGGCTCTGGGTTTGATTGCTGGGGATTAACCATGTTCCAGGTAATTCTTTCCTGTTACACTTGCCGTATGCAACTGCTGCTCTCTTTTAATTAGGAACATCTACTAAGATTAAGAAAAAGATAATTTACAAACACTAGCATTTATTGTGCCATGGGCAATTTGTAAGTTTTAAAGTTTTCTTTCATGTGAAAGTAACTTCAGCATAAATTAATCATGTACAATAACTGAGCAAATGAAAAAAAATCAGGATACTTTCACTACGATAGGACATTAACATGTATGCAACACCTTGTTGAAATCAAGGTATTCAATGTTTCAAACAGCTATTTGACTTCAAAAAAATGCAGTAATACTCAGTTGAAATACTAAAAGAAATGCATTTAAATGTTAGCAAATGTTGCATGTAGTAGAAACAACCTACTATACAATGTGTAAATGAATAGTTAAGCAAATAGAAAATACTGTCTTTTTCATAAAAACCTGCACTGACTAAACAATTTTAATGTATGTTTCAGAATTGAGACAAGCCAACATCAGCCAGAAAGAGCATCTAGGACAACATTAAATAACTGTGTTTTCATTATGAGAAATGGTCTGAAAACACGAATTGTTTCTGTGACAAAAACTGCAAGAAGTTTTGGCAAACACATGGAATATACAGGTCAGTGACAAATCAAATGCTTTGGAAAAATACCACAGGAAAATTTATATTCACCAACATGTATGGGCTAATATGGAGCCCAACTAGTAGCGTGATTCTGTAACTGTCTAATTTTGAAGGTATTTTTATTGTTTGGTTTCCTAGAAGCAGCAAAATAGAATACAGAGTCTCCTGTGGAGCTTGCTATTTCCATGGTTTCTGAGCTGGTTTATCATAGACAGCTCCAAAAAGCAAGACCTGCAGGAAATCTCAGTGCTTCTAAGAGTATCTGTACAGCAAACCTTTTGCTCCCTCACACACTTTCATGGCTGGGGTGATGTGTTACTGTAAACCTCTGTACTGAGTGCGACCTGCTAGGGAGGGATTCGGCTGGACTGGCCATCTGTAACATGTTTGGAGGGTTGCTTACAACGTTTGTTCGCTTCGTCCAAAACAGCAAATAGCTCAATTTTTGGAAAAGGTCATGGAACACTGCTAGGGTGCAATTATAATCTTAAAATGTATGAAACCAAAACTGTTTCAGGTTTCACAATCCTGTGATTTTGCAGTGTCAGTCTAGTATCTTTTACAGTTACAATCACATCTAAAGCAAAACACATTTTTTCAGTGCTCTACAATTATAGTCAAGGTTAGCTGAAATGAATGGAGAACTCCCTCGAGTGTCAGTACTGAAAACAGCTCTAAGCTTTCTAGACCTAACGCAATTTAGATGAAAGAGTCCTCAAAGCTTCTTTTAATGTGGAATCATGCAAATCAGGAAAAATACTTATTTTTTCCAGAATTCATTTCCAAACATATTAGGATAGTAATGTTATTGCTAATATTGTAGCTCTAAGAAAGATGTGGTCACACTCCTTTCAGGGAATGGCAGAGACTTCCCACACACTACAGTTGATTTCTCAAGAAGTAGTCTTCTGTAGGGCATCCTAAACAGCCTGACGCCTTCTGCGTGAGCTCAGCTGGTTCAGAACCAGCAGCAGGGTGTTAAAACCATCAATAAAAGTTGTGGAACAGATCACAAGCAATAATGAAACTCAGTTCCCATCTGAAGTTTCAACTATTGTCATAATAAATATAATAAAAAAATAAATATAATAAGTATACATAAATGGTCTGAAATTTTGCTAGACATCCTTTTGTAAATGCGAGTTTATCTCTGTACATAAATAGGGGCGGACTGTGAAGTACAGCAAATGGATAACAACCCCTGAAGAAAGGGGTAAGTCCACTACAGGATTTCTTCATGAAGCCCTAACTCTTCTATCTGCCTCTTCAGATGTTTACCCGTACAGCTCCTCAGGACAATCCTTGTTAGCTCCACTGACAAAACAGCCTTGCACAGCAAACAAGTCAACACACACCTGACCTCAGCCCACCTTCTCCTAACCCCTCCTATGTGCAGGAAGGCCAACCTGCATAGAGGTCTCTCCAAGACAGTACTCTAAGCAGAAATTGGGAATCACATGGCGTATACAATATGCTTTCTGCTGTTGGATGACATTACCCAGTGCTCTGATTGTGTCATCTTTAAAATTGTTGATGTCAGAGTCAAATTTGATGCAACTTTCCCCTCCTGTTAGAGCTGTAAAGATTTTATGGTTCCATACAGAAGTTTCCACTTTAAAATATTTAAAAACCATGGTGTTTTTGTCAAGCAGGCATATGCACCTCTGTGTATTTTAGATGAGCAGAGTTAACCTGGCTTTATACCTTAGAAAGAAACATACTGGCATTTCTGTGCTTCTCTGGACTTTGTGCAGGAGCATCAGGCACGGTGCAGCTCATTTCCAACGGCAGCCTGCGAAGGGCACCTGCGGATCCTCTCCCTTTTCCCACGCAGTCCTGGCATGGCCGGGTGAGAAAGCCCAAGCTGTGGCTGGTTTGGGCTGTCACAGGCTTTCTAGAACCAAAGCCAATATTTAGTTACTGCTGTAAGTGCTCTGGGACAGAACATGTCTTTGTAAAGTAACCCACTTGAACAGAAATGTATTGAATAAGCCATAATTAAAAGCATCTAAGAAGGTCCCTAATTACTAAAGTACCAGGAAAAGACAAATATGCTAAATAACCTGCAATTAAAAACAGAATAATCTGATTTTAATTGATAGACTAATTAGTTGAATCTATAAATTCCATAGTTTGACCATGCTTCTTTAATGTACTTGTTTTAACTATTATGTTAACATTTAATGACTGTAGCCCCCAAACCAGAATCTTCCGTACCAAAATACCATAAAATCTCCTCCTGAGGAGAACTTCCCACTGATCCACATGTTCCAGATGGAGGGGACAAACAACACGCTTAATGAGCTTTAAATCCTGCAGTGAACTGAGGCTTGGAATTCCGCAGGGTGTTGTGCTTCCCTCTAGCTCTAAGCGTAAGCGAAACAGGAAGCAGGCAGCTCAGGACTAGATAATTGGTTTTCAGCAATCCGCAGCTACTGCTGCATCCTACAGAAGTGGCAAGAGCTGCATCACTTTTGCTGGTTGGTGAGCAAAGCAAAGGAAGAGACCAATTTCTCAGCTAGTTTTCAAGTTTCTTCCAGTATTAGGTCAGTTCTTTAAAAAGAAAACACAAAACCACTCCAGGAATAGAGATAATTCCCCAAGCAGAGTAACAGCGGGCTTTTCTCATACATTTCCTCTGACAATTACTCCTACCCCAGTTATTCCTCCTATGCCTCACCCAGGAATCTCTGTTTAACAGACTAGGATCAACGGAGGAAAAGGAACAAACCCAAACCGTTGTTTACACATTTCTTCACAGAGAAACTAGAAATTGAGCTTAAAATAATCACAAGCAGCTGATGACACTAGCAGGGAAATGGTTATTTGCTACAGCAAAGTCTTTTGTAACTCCAATTTGAAAATACGCATCTTTGATAATTGCCACAAAGTCTAGCGTTGTTGAACAGACACTATTTAGGTTGCCTGCAGAAAACAAAGGTGGAAACGTGCATCCCTAGTTGAAAATGATGGGATCAGCAGTGGTCTCTCCTAAACCGCAGCCTTCAAGCATGGAAGCTTTGAGGAAAGGGCTAACACAGACACTTACTATGGATGCCTGGTGGAGCAGATACCAGAGGGATCGGGGCTTGTTAATTATATATAGGAATACTTGGGAATATCTTTACAAATGATGTACGGAGGAAGAGTTACCATTCCCTTTTTCTCACTATTACCAAAGCGGTGTTTTGTTGTATGAAATTAAAATGGATTTCTAAGCACATTGTAACAGCATAAAGTACTTTCTCCTGCATTGGGAAAGGAAGAAGAAAAGGAGAGGGAAATCGGGTTTGACTTGCATGCTGATCGCTTTTGTTATTTACAGGAGTATATGAACCTTAAGGCAAGATTGAACTTTTTTTTTCTCTTGCAGTTTATGGCTGATTTGAAACAAAAGACTAAGCTATCAATACAAGTTGTTGAAAGCCAACAACAATTTTGTCACAATTGGAATTAATTGTATTTTTTGCAAAACATAAAAGATTGTTTTCAAAAATCTAGTTTCTTTTCATTTTTCCTTTCTTTTTGTGGAATGTAACATTTGTTTAACTTTTGCACCGTGGACTACAACTGTGGTAATATATTTAAGAGACCTGAAGTAACAATTGTTTCTGGCAACATCGATCAAAACATGCAAGGACAGTTAAGCTTTTGGTTTTACCACTTATGCTAATCATTAGTTTTAAAGAGTCTAATGATTTAGTGTACCTTCTATGGATCTTAATGCTACTACCTTATCGATGCGAACACTGCCCCTTGCCCTAGTCTGACACAAGAAACGTGAATGCTGGAGGGTGTCCCTGGTGGTTAGGCAGTCAGAGGTCCCCACTTACAGAGAGACAGGGACCCGTGTGTGATTTTGTGAGCAGGTCCACCCTGTCAGCAAAGGCCCCCGAGGCGGGTGCGTCCACGCTGGCGGCTCCCTCAGGGCCGTGCAGCTGCTCTGCAGCAGCTGGGGCGCCTGCCGCAGCCGTGGGTGACCATGAGCCTCAAGGCAGGCGGTTGGGCAGCCCCCCAGGGCTGTCGCCCTGAGGAGCTGTGCTGCTGATGCACATCACCTGCACACCGTGGGCAGCACAGGCTCCTCGTGGCCTCTGCGAGGCATCTGCAGAGCTGCTCGAAATGCAGACGGTGCAAAGCAGCGCTGGCAGCACCACGGCCCTCTCCCTCCTGCTGCCCTGACCTCAAGCTTTCATGCTCTTTTTTTCTCCCATTTTTCCTGCATCTTTCAATTTCTTGCTATATAATTTACAAATCCCACAAGGAATTTGCAGGCATTGCATATTCAAGTAAACTGCAGCACTTTTATAACAACTGTAGAATATCTGCTGCAAAGAAATGCAATCCTTTGGCAAAATTTCAGCCAGTGCTGAGGAAGATCTGTGCACTGTATCACAACCTAGAGATTCAAACACAGAGTAGCTGGAAAACATAAACTATTTAAAAAAAAAAACCTACCTGCAGATTAAATGCGAAGCGAGACCCGTTTTACATAAGGACTGTCCTAACAAGTCCGAGGCCCAGATCAGGGGCAGTCAGAGCCCATTCTTATTTCCAAGGTCTTTTATTTTATGAGTGCAGACAGGGCCAGTCTGAGAAGGACTAGGCTAGGGAGATGCCAACCAAAAATACCTTCTTTAATTACGTTTTGCTCTGCAGGGAGCACACTCTGCTGCAGCGCTGGGCCAGCACATGTGTTGGGTTGGCGACAGCTGTGCAGAAAACTAGACCTACCCTGTTCAAGATTTGCTCTGCATGGGCACAAGGGAGTGTGGAGGGCCGCGCACCCCACCGAGGCCTCGCAGACAGGGCCTTCCTCCGTGGCCGCGTCTCCCGCTGCTCACTCTGCTTCGCATTGCAGGAGCAGCACAACATGACTGAGTCAGAGCATCCTGACTGGAATTCTGTTTGGCCTCATTCTCAAAAGACGTCTCAGTTTTTATTTAATAAAGTACAAAACACACACAGATGCTTTCCTAGTTCCTGTAAGAAGTGTTAGGGACTTTATCCTTTTAAGAAAGTTCTGAGATCATTAGATGATAAATAATTCTCAAGGCAGTTTCTTTTTGCAGTACAAACATGTATTCACAAATAGCTCTTTGAACAATTTTCCTAGGATTCCTGAATATCCCTGTAAAACCAGCACAGAAACAATTATGCTAACAGAAAGGAAGAAAAGAAACTAACGTAAGTGAGTTAATATGGTCTGGGCATCGGTTGTCCGCAGCACTTGATTCAAAACCAGGCAGTTCCAAGCCCTTTATCTTGTTTATTGTTTCTGACTATCAGATACATGATCCAGCCTTTAATTACTATTGATTATTCTGATCTTCAAATACCAACATAAGCAAAGCATCTTTTTTCTAATTACTTTTGTTCTTGCAAAAATTTCAACATGTGCATGCATAGGCCAGGCATGCAGTGCACTTGCTGAAAACCCACAGTCTAAAAGCTTTCATAAAATATGATCATTCAGACAAAATTGGAGAAACACCAATGGCCATCCAAAGTGGATGGGAGGCACTTTACCTGGAACTTAACACACACGCACTCCAACAAGCCTTGATGAAGCTTACCTGCATCTGTGAACAAGCAAAGATTGACTGAATGTTGTCAAAGCTGATATGAATGTCTTTGCCCTGGGTAGATACTTGTAAACATTTTCTGCGTGGCTCTCCACTAATGCATTTCTAGTTCAAAGCTGGAAAAGGTCGTACGGTATTTTCCAATATAACAGCTGACTGAAAAACCCATTCACACGTGGAAAAAAAAAATTTCAACTTTGTCAACTGGTTCACAGTAAGTTTGACAAGAGAAGAAAAGCAGATTCACTAAGCATCCCTGCCTTTTCTTACTGATCCTTCCTTTCCAGTTATTCCAAGATAGAGGTTTTTCTTTCTTTTAACTGAAATTGAAATTGCTGCAACTTTTTCTGGCTTCCAGAATCCAAACCCCTGCCTGAGGTGCAGCAGCCGCACGTGTCTTTGGCAGCTGATGCCCCAGTGGCGTCTTCAGCGGGCTGCTGATGCCAGGCCGACAAAAAGAGGAGGGACATTTGTTGTCTCAGTCCATAGCTTTAATAGTAGATATACTAAATATTAACAGTAACATCAGCACATATTACCCACTAAGACACTCACACGCGGTGATGCTTTTGCCTCAAGTGTTTAAAAGCAGGTTAGTTCTACCCCACAGACAACCACAGCTCTGGGAAGGCAGGCCTGCCTGTAGCTGTCCCGTGCTGTTTGTACCGAATATTACCTGCCATTCTTCGAGACGGAGATAACCAAGTTCCAACTGCCTGGGGCTGGGATGAAAGTCCCCCCTCCAGCCTTCCGGGCAGGCTCCTGGCCAGGACGGGTCCTTCTGCTCTGCAGGTCCCAGCGCTGCCAACACGACTCATCACAAACCTCCTGCGTGCAGAACAAGCCCCTGCAACTCAAGGGCATTCAGCAAAGCACCTCATACAGCAGCCGTGGAAGTGGCCTTTGAGAGAACGCGGTGATACAGAAAAAGCGATGTCATAACCTGAGAAGAGTGTCCCTGCACATTGGGAGTGAAGCGCCTCCGGGTAACACCTCTAACAGGAACCTCTGCAGTACCTGGATACAACCAAATAACCAACTAAGTTCTTATTAGGGGAGAGCAAACTGCAGCATTTACACCAGCCGGGCGGGAACGCCGCTTGCCTGGGTTTCACAAAGATTACATATTAATTTTGCCTTTAAGTCCCTGTAAAGCCTTCCAGCAAGTGACGTTGTTGCAGTGGAATTATCTGCAGAGCAGCACATTAGTATTAATTATTTTTCTAAATTTTATTTTACCAAAAGTATCGTTGATTGTTCAGAATGACTTGTAAAACAGAAAGCTCAACATACTGAGGATAAAGTTATCTACGTACCATGTAATTTGGCAAGAGTAATTAAAATTAGCACAATGAAAAATGCAACTGGGAATCATCACACATTTCTAGTAGTTCACCCTGTCTCCACTTCCCATTGCTTCACTTATTTAGGCTTGAGAAAAAACAGAAGACAAGCCAGAAAGAGGAGGAAATGAATGCAAGGTAAACAAGAGTAACTGATCTCAAGAATAGCAACCTGGTGATTGACAGAAAGGGGAATATCTTATTATAAAAGATGAGTGCAAAGAGAGAAGTTCCTGAAGAGGGAATAGTATACACTGACATTCACTTCTGCTTAAACCATGGAAATGTCTGTATTTTTATGGCTTGGAATTGGATATGAATTAGACTCAGTGAGATTTTGAAAGGGAAGCAGGAAATGCCTGTGTAAGACCTTCCTGCAAACCCTGTGTGCAAACAGCAGGCAAAGTTGATGAATATCAAGAAAAATTAGAGGGATGGATTTTGCACTCAGTCCTTTAAAAGCCTGGAGGAAAGGACTTTATATAGAACAAAATGGTGGTGACTTACAGTAGGCGATGAAAAAAATGGTTTAAACGCTGTGGTCTGCAGCACGACAGCCAGAGAAATGGATCCCTTCACAAGTCAGAGGAAAACAGAAACTCTGTCCTCCTCTCTGCCTGAGGAGGGACTTGCAGCAGCCCTGCTGCCCGGCCAGCCCTCCCGGCACGGCCGACTACTCAGGTGTGCAGGGTGCAGGAGGGGCATTTTTATTGTAAGCAAAACTGAGCCAAAAAAAGGCTTATGTTCCCAAAACTGCTGGAGAATAATTTGTCCCGGGATCCCTCAGATTCTTTACAGCTACCTACTATGGCCTGTGAGCAACATAAACTTTCAGAGAAGAGGAAGAGTTTTTTTCTGGAGAAGAATTCCGTTATCTCTTCTGTTAGAACTGAACATTAGAGGATTTCTATAAATCAAAATTCTGCTGGCCTGCTGGTATCTGTCTAGAAAAGAGTCATTCCGTAACTGCCTTGCGTTGCCTGAGCAAAGTGCCCCAGAACATCTTTGCAGCCTCTGCTGCAGAACCGAGCGATTTCTGCCTTCCCCTGCACTGCTTCTGAAAGAGGAGTCTCGAAAGACGCTCGCACAGAGGGTTCCTCCCTCACAACCAAAGCATGACCGATACCGCGGCAGCTCCGGTGCGGGGCGCTCTGCATGTGGAGTTTCTTCAAGCAGCCAGGCCCCAGAGCTGCACTGTCGCTACCCACACGCAGCCGTGTGCTCAATCTAGGCCGCTCGCCCCGTGCCCTGCGGCGCCGCGCGCGGAGCGCCGGGTGCTGAGCACGCAGGGCGCTCGCACACACAACCTGCGCGCGGGAGCGGCCATCGGGCATCGGCAAAAGGAGCCGCTTTTCCCCTCGAGGGGAATCTTCTGCTCTCCTACGTAAAGCAAAAGCTGCTCTGTTTTCTTTGCCCTCTATAAGCCGGCAGGAGCATATGGCTCAATCTTCCATCTTCTGCTGAATGGTATTTCTCAGTTTGAAAACAATCCCCGAGCAATAGCAAATAAAGCTCTGCTGAATGATTTCATTTTAAACATTTGGGGCTTACGCTTTTTTTTGGTGCGTGTGAGACAGTGTGAAAATTAAAAAAAAAAAAAAAAAAAGAAAGAGGGCTGTCTGGAGTCATGCAATTAAAAAACACTTTGCTCTGAAAGAATCCTTTACTAAATCATACTGTGAAACGCAATGGCAACACGCTGGCGGATCTGCTTCTGCAGGCGGCACTGGGAAGCTGCCTTCAAGTCCCCACCACTGGTGGCCGCGGTCTGGTTTGCTGTCACTTACATACTCACAGTGATACGAAGAAAATCACCTTGGCAGTGGAACAAGTTGTCTAAGATTTGTTACTGAAGGAAAACTGATTGAAGAGGAGTATCATGTTCAACTTTGTGCTGCTCCTTAACTTTAATTTCTACTTTACTAAGTATTGAAACAAAGGGGTTATGTAAGTATAAAAACATATGATCAAAAGTCGCAGAACGATATATAAGTGTAATAGAATACATAAGCAGATCTAATACCTATCCTTGAGCAAACATTTCAATTTGCTATAAATTGAAATGCAGTTAAGTGGGTTGTGGAACTAAACAATACCTGAAGTCATCATAGCATTTCTAGTGGGCTCTATTCATTTTAGAAAGAGACCAACTAAAAGAGACTTGCCAGGGGCAGGGGAGAAATAACTTGCAGCATTTTCTTTACCATATGAGATACAAATTCATGCCTGTCAAGTGGCGAAAGCTAAAGTAACATTTGCACATATTGTGCAAAAAGAAATAGGTCGAGATATATTGATCTGCTCTTAACTGGCTAAGAGATGACCTCTTCTACCTTAAACTCTTAAACTTCAGTGCTTTAGCAATATGAAGTATTTGGGAGAATGCAAAGAACTAATATTGCCCATATCATTTTATTTGTTAGAGTATAAAGGTATATATTTTTATGTAAGAAGGAGAGAGAGAAGGAAGACAACAATGAGAGGAAAATCTGAATCACCAGTACCCCTAAAGATTTTCTTGGGGTCTTACTTTATCCCATCCTTTGTGACTATGCCAAATTGCTCACAAAGTTTGTTGCACTGTAGGTGCAGCAACAAAACAAAACGGACCTGAATATTAAGAACGAGAATAAACAAGAGACGTAGGTATTCCTTCTTAACCAGCTGATTTTCCTTGCTCTGAACAATCCCCAAAAGAAAGATCTCTCTTCCTTTTTGGCCATTTGATTGACAGCCAATAGTAACATTCACTGTACAGACTGAAGAGGAAATATTTAAACAAGTAGCATAAACAAACAAAATCTCAGAGAACTATACAACACAACACAGCTATAGTTTTTTCTCTTTGAACCAGAAGATTTTTCAATGCATGTAGTATTAAGTATTTGTTAACCTACCAGCTCCTTATCTTCTCTGGAGAACTTCTCTAACCTCCAAAGCCTCAGTAATTCTTCTTACTGATGAACAGCAATGAATTAAGATTTAATGATTTGATTAAGGGCTTTTCCCTTTCCCAGTTAAGAAAAACTGTCCTAAAAATCTTTCAATGCAAATATTTCCTGTTTAGGGGTAATTGTTATATTGTTTTAAACTCAGAGTAGAAATGTAAGTATTCCCTTTAAAATATATTCAAAAAAACACAGCTAGTTACAAAAAATTACTATGTAAGAGGTTACACAATATTAGTCCCACAAAATGAAATACTACATGTTAAAGAAAAATACTGTGTAGTGGCTATTTTGCTTTTAGTGGGTTTAATTAGCCTGGGCACCATGTTCTGGCCAGTCGAGTTATTTCACAGGAGGACATAGGAAGGTCCTTCCTGTATTGGCGGAAGAGCTTCCAAGTGAAACAGCAGGAAAATCTGGGAATGAGAAAATTTTGGATATAAGCTTTATGTCAAGAATAGGAAACTTTGTCATGGGAGAGGAGTTACACGATACATCTAGGTAACCTGTCTCTCATAAATACATATTAATGCAGATAATCCAACAGATACATGTCAGCCCAAAAATCCACACTGTGAAGGATAGAATCTCGTTTTCTCGGCATATGCACCCAGAAGCACTGACTAGTAACCTGAAACTTAAGGCTAAATCTTAAGCATTTTTGAATTCTGGAAGCTTTTCAATTCTCCCTTTTTTCTTTTTCCTTAATTAATTGACCAGCACATGGTACAACACAGAGGAAAACACTGCAGAAGACTTATATGGAGCTCAAGAAAATATTTAAGCATCTGCCTAGATATTTAGGGGTAACCTGGGAGCCTGGTTCCCAAATTAGACTGAAATCCCTACTCAGGTTTTACTTAATACTGAAATTACTTATACTGCAAAGAAACATCAGTTTTTTGCTGTACAATTCCCCCAAGATTGGAATACTTAAGTGTAACCCAGTTCCAGCAGCATTGCTCAGCAGGTATTTAACATATATGCATAGCTGGAATTCATTTTCATATCCTTATCCCAAAGGATAATAAAAGGATTATACAGCATTTCTTTATGTTTCCTGGGTTAGAAACTTTTTTCCTTCCCTGAACACTTTTTTTGGTTCTGCTGCTGCTACATTTGTGAAACATGTCAGTGCTATTTTTGCTGGTTCCTGCTGAATTTCCCAGCATTCAGGCCTGTTCTCTCTTTTCGGGGCACCTAATCCTAAATTGAATCAGCTAAATCTTGCAAAACGAGTTTGTGAGGACGAGCAGAGAGCAGTGCTCAAGCTGCCCCTGCCCCCTTCTCTCCATCCCATCCCATCCCGAGTCGCTACCACTGTGGCAAGACGGGACTCGCCTTTCGAATGCAGCCCAGCAAAACAGATCCTAATTTAAATCCTAGTGGGAACCCGAGAATTGGAGCTGGCTGTCTCTGCCACGCTGTTCCTACGTGCTATTTCGTTTGGATTTGGGCTATACACCCAATATAAGCGTGTGAGCATCATGCCTACTAGCGTGTGCTTCATCCCTGCACGTGCCCAGCTCTGCACACGTAAATACATGGACATCAGAGGGGCTGCTACTGTGATTAAGGCTAACCAAATACTAAAATGATTTAGTAAACCGGACCCTAAAAGAGCACAAAGTTTCAAGTCTGAAAGGAATGAACCCTGTCATTTCTGTTTTGTCTCCTCATTTCTTCCAGTTTTCTTTATTTTTACAATCTCGCTTTCTAACACCACCCTTGGCATATATACTGCATTCCAAGGAGGCAACTTTATGTGACAGACTATTTTCATTTTTAAAACCTACTTATTACATTAAGGGCCAAATATTTGTGTGGAATTACAGCTGTACACGTTTAATTTCGGTAACTGAAAACAGCTGAACAGCTAGCATATATTTTTAAATGAAAAATACTGTCCCTAGCCTTGATATTCACATTTTAGAAGGCTTCTTTGTTGCCAGTAATCTTGCCCACCTGTTATACTGGCAGCGTGTTAAACCACAAAGCACTTGGATCTTTTCATTTTGAGCATCAATGCCAGAGAAATAAGAAAACTTCAAAGTGATGGTATGAATTCAAGAAAAAAATCAGTTTAAAACTGTCTGTACGGGTCAATACAAGATCAGAGGAGAAAATAAAAATAGAAAATGAAGTGAATGACCCTAACAAATGTCACGCCATTGCTCGAAGAAGTGAGCAAACATCGAAAAGGGTGTTTCTAGGCAGCGCTAATGCTTGATGACACTTCCCAAGGGACACAGGCTGGAAATAACAGTGCTACCTTTTGCTTCTCCCACAGTTTGAAAACTATGTGCCAACTTTGCTTTCACATACACATACATATATATATATATATATATA
>VZSV01000054.1:2692019-2722871 GCA_013398735.1 Nothocercus julius
TGCCAGCAGAACAAAACTGTGGCCGTCCACATTTACCACAGGTGAAAAAACATGAAATTGGAATTAAAATAATTGTTGCTATGTGGTACCAAAGAAAGAGAAAGAGAGAGAGAATGTAAAGAGCTTGGTGATTTGAGGTTCAATGGTTATAATGACATTCTTGACAATATCTAACAAGGTAGAGAAGGCCTGGTGGTTTTAGTAATTCTGTGTTACAATTGAAGAGACAAACCTGAGTAATGGTGATTTCTCTTGCTCCTTCTTTTCATAGAATGCATGTGCTTATTCAATTAACAATACTCATTTTAAAACTCTCCAAACTGGAAAAAAATGTCAGAAAAGACAATGGACAAGTTTTATACAGTTAGGAAGAAAAGAGAATACTGGTGATTTTTGGATGCTTTCCATTTAGATTTTAAATCTGTTTAACTCATATTATTTGCTCTATTCTTTGACACAACATAACAATTACTGCTCCCTTACTGATGTATAGAGACACCCTGTATTCTTCAGCTTTGCAGCTTCTCCCATCAATGCTTTATTTTGATTGTATTTTTAACATCTGCAGAAATGTGAACACTTTTCTTTCCCTTGTATATATTGCTTATTTACCTTATAAGCATGGGATGTTTTCTTGCAACAGCTTTTTTTTTCTTCTAATATCTTCCCATACTGTCACTGAATTTACAATTTTGGATGCATTGTGGCATCTCTTTTGACAAAGTTAAGATCCTCAGAGATGTGGAGTTTTGTGATGCTGTAATAACTAAGAACTAGATGTAGAATAGGATCAACAGAGCCCAGGAAAACCTTGCCAAGGAGAAGCTACTTTGCCATGATGTGTGTGCTATGGGTTAGGATACTACAGCTTCACTTACAATCACTTGGGGAAAAGGTGATGTAAAGAATAACAGCAAACAGTACTCACAGACAGGGAAATTTTTTTTACACATATGTGTGTATATACATATATATATGTGTGTGTGTGTGTGTGTGTGTGTGTACACCAGAGTGGACAGGTTCTGTGAGCATTTTCCAGTACTATTTACTTACTGGAACTGTTTTGTCAAGTCTCATTCACACACTGCATCCCACCTGGCATTCAAGGAGGTTTTCCCAACTGAGGATACATCCTGTTTTAAAGAAGGCCTCTCCTCTTGTTTCTGCCAGAGATTACACCTGGCTCATGGGACAAAAGTTAGAAGAAGGCAAACAGACAGCTTCTGCAAATACCTCTAAAGGAGCATAGTGCAGGAAGGTAAAACAAATGAGCAGAGCAGATACCATCCATCCGAAATTTGCTATGCAATGCTCATCTTGCAAGGTTTCTACATACAGATGTAGATAACCCATTCCCAACTGCAAAAGAAACTGGAGAAAAAAAAAAAAAAAAAAAAAAGAGTTACATAATCAAAACAGCTCAGAATGCCACTGTCATTGCAATGTTTTCATTTGATATTTCAATGATAGATGGTGAGAATGGTCTTTGCTTTTAATAGTCTTAATTTAAATGCTTATCCTTTCCTGATTTTTGCTACAATTAACACTATATATTGTGCAGTATAAGGCTGACTGAAAATTCAGATAACAAAAAGGAGAATTTTGCTGGAATCACTTTAGCATGCAGTCTAGCAATTTCTGTCTCTTTTCTTGTTTGTTTGTCCCAGGCCAAGGAATTTTCAGAATTAGTAAGCTGTAACTTTCTCTGTTTTTCTGTCCTTAACAGAGTTTACACACAACTTGCCTATTTCTTCTCAGTCCTTAAGCTATTTAGTATTGTGCTATCCTAAGGCTCAAAGGTGATACTGATATTGTGTTGCTGTCAAAGCAATAATGACATTGCAGAGATGAGTAAATCCATGGTGGATGTTACATATCCTTCGCCTCTAGACAAGGAATTGGATCCTGGACGAAACAGAATAATATGTGTATAACCCGTAGGGAATCACTGTGGTCACTCCTTTCCTCATTTTATTTTTTCATCATCATTGACATTTTTGAAATGGAGCTGTGTTAAAGACTTCTGGCTTTTATCAGTGAGCTGGCAAAATAAGGCTTCCCTGAGGGATAATGCATACAAAAAAAAAGAAATAATGTGAAACACTGTAATAATAATGTTGTGATGGTATCTTGCAAGATGAGCCAGACTATGGACTAATGTACTACAGAGGCTATTTAAAGAGCCAGAGTATAATGTTTTTACTCACTTTGACTTCAGTGGGACTTATCCATAAAGTAAAGTACTACTCTGTGAGTAATTCAATTGCCACTTAAGAAAGGAGGCTTTGTAACTAGAGTAGCCAGGCAAATTGGGCTCTCTTCTTAACTTAGCCACATTCTTCCTATGATACTTTGGGAAAATGATCAATCCCATTGATGGAAATTTCACTGTTCTCTAGTGTCTCAAATTTTTGAATGTGTGTCTTCTTGCACAGAACACCGCTTAGATAATATTATTACCTATGCTTTCTCACTACAGAATTCTTAGATCGAACTCCCAGATTGTTCTCAGAGTCTAGTTCTTGGACTGCCAGCTTAGGCATCCTGAATGTGTTCCATCCGGAAGTGATTCTTAAGGTCACCTAGATATGGCAACCTGTCAATGTACCCACAACTGCAGTCTGGTTCTTTCACACTCTAAAGTCCCCAATATGTATCCAAATGGATGGTGTGATGGGCAGCTGCTCCTTAGCTTCCATCTGTCCCATGCATCTGTCCCCCATCTGTCCCAAGTGTTTCTATGGATAATGTACATGGTATGCTGATTTATAACAATATGGAACTGACAATTTCAGGGAAGTATCTGAGCAGTTGGCAGCTGGTGAGATAAAATCTGCTAGTAACTCTAAGGTGCTGAGATATTTCTCCAAAGACCATATAAATGGATTAAAAGAATAGGTCCCTAAATTAATTTCTTCACTACAAGTCATTGGAACAGTTATCAGTTGCAGAGGCAGCTTTGTGAAATAGCCATAACAGCAATAAAGCCCAATATTTACTGGAAAAGGTGACCTATACCTAACCCTTTAATTCTAATTCTTTCTTCAGTTTGTGGTAATGTATTTATTTATTAAAACAGACGATAGTAGTAAAGTGAAATAAAATTAAATCCACTTCTATTACATCTTTGGAACAAAATAGAGAAAATAAATATATATATATACAATGCATAATTGTATACTCTGTTCTTCCCTCCAGTGTATGTATTATAGTAAGAAAGCAAATAATTGTTTGTTGGAAAGAGTGACCAACCATCCACTGGATATCATATTTTCAACAGAAGGGGAAATAGTTTTCCTTTTAAACAAAACTTTTATTTGTGTTAAACATATACGTTAACTCAGTAGATTCACTGTGGTGGGTTATAAATTCTATATGAAATAAAAAAATCTATGCACAATGCACACAGGGAATACAAACAAGTCTATGCAATCATTGCTGAGCTGTTGTACCTGCTGTGATTTCAGCTACAAGGAAATGAAAAAAAAAAAATCACTACTTTTTTTTCTTTAAAACTAAAAAGAGTGTGTCCATCCTTCCAACCCCTATCAAGGATGCTGCTTTGATTTTGTACAGTAGCATTTATACACATGGTGCAGATAAGGCAATTAAAAACTCAAAACAGGAAGCTCTATCCAGGTATTTGCACACCAGGAGTCAAGTGCCAGGAGTCAAGAGACTTGAGTTATATTCCTGAGTTGATCAATTATATGCTATCTCTCTTTGGCCAAGTGACTTCATATCTGTTTTGTCTTATAAAATTTTGCAGGTCCTCACTGTTTTTTGGTGCATGTTCTCCCTCAGATTGGAGCTAACAATTTTCTGGAGATCTTGTTCACCACATTGCAACAACAAAAGGTAAGGTCTTATATTCAGAGGTAATATTTCAGTCTTCAGATATAATATCTCAATGGAACGGTGTTAACTTTAAACCAGTCTGTAAAAAAAAAAAAAAAAAAAAAAAAAAAAAAAAAGAACTACTCAACAGTTCTGCATAACGAACAACCTTTTCTTGCTTACTTACAGAAAAATACAGGATAGCTCTTACTCAGAACAGACCCGAGTTCTGGGCATTGTGCTACCAATGCCGCTCCAAGCTCAAATCTTGCTCCAAGGAACATCACGAAAAGATCCTCACCTGGCCATACTGCCCGCGGCTTGGAAGTGCTTACCAGAAAATGGAAACAGGCCTTCCTTGTCAGGGCCTTATCCTGGGTGCTGTTTATTCACAGCATGCCCTGGATCCCCCTCCTCAGTTGCACCTTCTGACACAACACTCTCATATGTGCTTTACATTTGCTGCGGGCCTAATCCTGTGCATAGCAACGTGGACACAGGAAACGTCTTACCCGAGTATCTCACTGAAGACCTAAACTTAAGCCGTTTAGAGAGAGCAGAGATGTCAGATGTAAATCCCCTGAAAACCAAGGAATCCTAGTCCAAACTAATAGTCTGTATTTGCATTAAACAGAAAACAAAGTCATTCTAGTCACTAAGGATATTTGTTCTACCAGGGTTTCTTTTCTTGTTCTTTCTCCTCAGATGCAAAGACAAACCTTATAAACACTGCAAGGAGCTTACTTTTAATCTATACTAAACCCATGTTTCTAGAGTATCTCTCAGGAGGGTCTTCCATATGTTGGCCTAGTCTGAACACACTGCCTAGGCATATCATGATACCAGTTTATTTTTCTTGCTACCTGTAAGTTATTATTTCAGAATTATTTAAGCAGGGAAATCTCACTGGATTTTGTGTTCCTTCTGTGCAATTACCAAGAGATCCTTCAAGAATTTTATTAGTTATAAAAGCTGTTATCAGGCATGTCAAATAATTTTCAAGATCCATGTGTTTCCCTTTATTCCAGTAAACAAATGCAGATGAGTCCCTGCCTGAAATTTAATGTGCTCAAAAATCTGATTGAGGTTGATTTTTCACCACCTTGGATCAGATGTTTGTGCAGGCTACAAAAATACATTTGTGTAACTCTATCCAATTGTTTGGGGAGAAGAGTAGCCCCACCAATATCCCTGAAATATTTTATTTATTCCTGCTAGAACCGAAGCACAGATATAAGAGATAAAGTGTCATCTATCTACTGTATTCATTTAATGAATCGCCAGCCCTTCAAGGACAGATGCAGGGGTGGCAGAAGGCTCTATTCAAAGCACTTTGTTGGTGCTGCTAAGTAAAATAACAGAAAGTTGTTTCACCAGTGTGGATTGCCAAAACATTTTCTTCTTCCCTCTAAAGGGGCTGCTATGGCAGAAGTTTGCCACCTTTAAAAACAGCTGTAATAAAATAAGTTTAAACTGAAGCACATGACTGCATTAATGTTCTAGGATCAGTATTTTTCAAAGATACATCACACTTCCATATAGTATATGGAAGTGATGGGTGATTTTGCGATACAACTGCATTTATACAAGCAAAGATAAACACAGCTAGGAAACAAGGCATTTACCCCTTTCTGGTATGAATTAAACATATGAGTTTCCCCAGCCTTATCTATCACTTCACTACTGATAACCTGTAAGTTTTCTCTATCAAAGTTTTGTATTTCATTTATGCATTTATGTTTCTGTAGAGTAGGAAGGGTTTTCACTCTTGCTCACACAGGCTCCAATTTTGTTTTCCTAGAAAAGCTTAGGGAAGAGGCCCACAGGAGAGTAAAGGAAGGGCGCTGGCAGAAGCCCTGTGCTCAGGTTAGGGAGCCCCCTGCCCTGCCGCCCAGCTGCCAGGGAGGGACGAGCCCGGAGCCAAGGTGCTAGGTCCTGCCTCGAGAAGCCCCCTCCCTCGCTGTGCGGCCCTGCCACGTCGTCACCTCGCTGAGGACTCGCCTATATTCCCACAAGGAAATGGAGATCCAGCTTTATCCCTTTGCTGGATATGGCTCGAATAGGGGAAGACACCCAGGGCCCTGCACGCTCAATGCCTCAAGTGCCGCTCAACAGTAACTGCAGTAGCAATACTCAAATACAAGTTTGTCAAGGAATACGAGGTTTCTTAACAAGCTCAAGTGCTTTAAATTATCAGTTACAGATATTTTTTGATGATACAGTTATAAAACACAGCATTATAAGTCACATAGTGACAGTAAAACGTAGGCATGCGGATCAAACCCAAAAAAATAGTCTGCATAAGAATTGCGTATGTTTGCTAAAATATTAAAACGGTAATAAATATTTAATTTTTAATACTGTCTTTGTAAGATGGATTTTTAAGGTTTCATTCAATCATATTAAATTTGTCTTTTCCTTCTGGTTAAGAGAATGTGCCACTAAATCTTGCCGTCCCACGGGTAGCTCAGCACAGGAAAGCCTTGGTTTACTCACCGCAGAATCGTTCTTAGTCTGTAATTCAGCTCGCTTCCTGATCGCTGTTTCTGTTACACAGCTCTCTTCTTAGGCTGGAGGAAGATAGAAAGAAGAAAGATATGACAATTCACCCTTTGTAAGCACGTTCATGGATTTTGAATAAAAAGTTACATCTACCATCCACAATTAATTTCAGAAAGCAAGCATCTTCCTTTAGCCCTCTTACAGGACTTCCATGTGATAAAATAAGGCTGAGAATTTCTTCATTCAAGAAAACGTTTTACGATGTGCGTGATCATGAATTTTCTTAAAATCTACAAATGGATACAAAACACACATTTTATTATATACTTGATCAGAAAATTCAATTAAAGTCAAAGGTTTACAAATTCACAGCTTACAAAACGAAACACGTCTCAATTATGGCTGTTTCATGGATTGAGTTCAGCTGCAATTTTTCAGAGTTTTTTGCCCAGTAATTTCCGGGTGAAATAGGATAATCATTCCTTAGTCACCAAATCTCTTGTTTTTCAAAGGACTGAAGTACATAAAAAGAAATAACACTGAGAAATAAACACTGCTCCTCTCCCCACTCAGTGAACACCTACCTCGTAAGCATTAAGAGCCAGCAGAATTTCCACAATTGACCATCGCTTTACTTCCAGCCCACACGACAAGGAACCAACCGACCGCGCTATGGGACTGATCTGCGGCTGTCTGGTTCGCGCGGGCAGCGAGTTCACCTCTCGGTGAGATGTGGTGAGTGTTTGCACGTCCCTCGCGCACCAACACAGTCCCAGCTGACGCACCATCCCTTATTTACTTGTGAAGAACCTGTACCCACTCATAGCCCAAGCCAGACACACCGAGCTACGCAGACCAGCACTTTTTAAGGCTCTCAGGAAAACCTCCTGGGGACGACAATAGGGAAACACATCCGGTTTCTCTCAGGGTTCAGATTTCTGCAGCACTTGCGCTATTATCCCCAAGTCTCGATGCCTTTTGAGCCTCATGCACATGGATTATGTCACCCACCATCCATCATTCTGGAGAGGGAGAAACCAGGGGCTGTGCTGGCACCTTAGTGCTGGTGCAGTTAAGTGTATATTATAAACAACAAACGAACCAAGCCCTCTGCATTTCTAGGTGGAAAGAAAAGAAAAAGTACTACAAATAACAAGAGAAAAGAGAAAGGTATTTCTGGAAACACATCCAACTACTATGAACTACCCCATCTATCGCTTTTGTAATACAGAGCTGAACAAATGACAACTAGTCAATAATTTAATCTAGACTTTTTCGACTCCAGTAATAACCACGAGCAGCTAGATTTTAAGTACATTTGTTCAACAAAATCCCTCCTAAATAATTTGTAAAAAAGAGCTGTCAATGTGTAGAACATTTATGAGTTCATTGTGTCTAGGATCACATCTGAGCTATTTCAGACTCTTCTTATTTCACATATCAATCAAAAATACTGTTTCTTGTATAGCACCAGAACCTAGTATCTATTTTCCTGTCTGTAACGTATTGCCTAATCCAGGGTTGCTAATCTCTGTGGATTGTATACTCCACCGTGGAAGAACATTGAAGGTAATGTTAGATTTCAAGCAGGTGCTTTAGCAAGTCTCTGAATTAGGTTTTTAGGTCAATGCAAACTTAATGTGTTAATTTAAAAAGTCACAGCCCCCCATCTGTTCACTTCCTTCATTCTAATGCAGCAAACAAGGGTCTCAGGGCAAACAGTTCTTAAGCAGTGGTTTGAGAGAACAAGTGCATTAAGTAAGGTGACCAACATAGAGATGCACACCCTCTCCTGCCCCCTTCCTCAGGCCACATGCAGCAGCTTCCTGGGTACAGCCCAGGGTAGCGTGGCCATCTCAGCGGCAGCGTTTCATCTCGCACTGCGAGGGGAAGGAGTCTCGCACGCAAAGGTCAGAATCTGCTCAAGGGATCAGCTGGTACTCAACCCGATCCAAAATCGTGCTCTTTTATTCCACTCTTACTTTTGTAGGATCCCACTTATTCAGCAGGTCAACAGCTTGCCAAGGGGCTGGGAAGTACCCAACACCTTCACAAACAGCTTCAAGGCCCCGGTGTTCTTTGTGGTTGGATTTACAGAAGTCCCCATCTTCAGGCACTCAGGCCCTGTGCAAGTCTGACCAAAGTCTCCAGGGCAGGTGATGAGCTCCTGGGAGGAGGCCAGCCGAGCACTGCTGAGCATTCAATAACCGAACATGAGAACAAATATTGTAATTATGTTTTTTTTAGATGAGAATAAATATTTGTTTATATTGTCCAGGAGTATTTCACAGAAATAGACTCCAACTGGCAAATTCAAGCTAAGCCTATTTTTCCTAAACCCACAAAGGTGTTAGCCAGATACTGTAGTAGTTTAAGTCTTCTCCTAAATTAGCTACTAATAAATACAGAATATTTGGAAATATTTGAATAGCAAGATAGCGGCAGCTGGAAAGGGAAAACTTCTTCGAAAACTTTGAAAAAATCTTGTTAATTCCAAAACTTTGTGAGGCAACAGTGAACACACAATGTCGGCAACAGAGCTAAATGGTAGGAGACGTTCCTCAAAATAGAATTACAGATTCTTTTCTCAGTTTTAAAGATCACAAGCAAGTCTAGCGATATTAATGATGTTGCATAGGTGTAACAACCTAAAAGCAACAGAAAGAAAGGAGTGGCTCCTCCTGAAAAATATTATTTTTAAATATATTTAAAATTTTAATAGTAATAGAAATTTTTAAAGGGCTATTGCCTCTTAGCAACACCTGAGCAAATGGCACGCAGACACCCGTGCTTGAATCCCCTTTGCAGCCAACTCGGGACTCCATCCAGGTGCTCCCTGCAGCTGGTACCTCAGCGCCTCACGGAAACACTGCGGAGCGGCTCCCGACGCACAGGCTCTTGGTGTTCCCAGCGAGCTGTGAAATTAGAGCTCGACCAAAATGCTCCTCAGGAAACGTGCAGTGCTGAAGGATCAAACTACCCCGGCCTCATTTCATACTCGCAGCTCAATCTTGTTCCGCACCTTAGGGCTGGCAGTTAAATTTCACTTCAGGATTATGTTATTCGCTTTATGGCTTTTCTCCAATAACGCACTGACTGAAGTTGCTTTTGGAGCCTGTTAACTGGAGCTAGGTGAAAATTATCAGATTTAATGGTTTTAAAGTTAATGTTTCTCACTGAAAAAAAGGTCTCTATCTCAAAAGCTAAAAGGTCCCTAGAATGACTTAGCTTTCGATAAACTCTTACAAGAGACAAAACTTCCAGTGAAATATTTTGTTCAGGTATTCTGTTTTAATCTTATAGAAGTGGACATTAAATGTTTTTCTTTATTATTATTATTTCAAAGCTGTTCTTTATCCTAAAGCTTCAATACTTCACCAAGAGGAAAAAAATATGTAATTAACTTGAAGCAATTTACAGAAATTAGCGTACTAGGGAAGGGGGTTGTTTGTTTTATGCCCATTTTAGGCTTGGCGTTTACACACCAGATGGCTTTATTTTTGCATTACTTTATTTTGCTCTGATACATTTTCACCACAAATATTTTCAGTGGAAGCAGCATGCGTGGGATTTTTAATGATCTCTAAGACACTCAACTATACACTAACCCTTGCTGGCATCTGATCAAAGTTTGGTCGACCAGATGATTCAATGTGGATTTCAAGTAAGAAACAGCAGAAGAGAGATTATCCTTATTCCAAAATTAACATGTTAAAAAAATTGTTTCCAAACTAAATAGTTTAAAGATAATTATTAAAAATGTTTATCAGCATCATGCTGAAACCTAAAAAGATGCACAAAGATTACACTGGATTTTCAGGAAGATAACTTTTTTCTTTCAAAAACAGATGATAATTTTCTCTGAATGGACATTTTTGTAATAAATAGTGCACTATTACTATATTACAAATATCGAGAAGACTAAGTCTCTTCTAGTTTTAGGAAACTTCACATGTTTTTCCTAATTTACTAAGTGCATTAGGAAGCTTTGAAAGCATTCCATACTCCAATCAAATAATGAATCTACCAATTATTTTAAAACAAGTTATTTACATAGCAACTTCTTCAGCAGAATGTCTAACTCCATAATTCCTCTCTTTCTAATCACAAGCCACGAGGAGGATTTGTAATGACAGCTAAGATTTTATTGTGAGTACGATCAATGTCTATTTCAGTTCTAGAAGCAAGTACATACTTTAATCTTGCCCCACTCCCTTTTACAGCAATGATCTCATTTTAAATTAAGAGTTAAAACAAAATCCACTTTAGCTACAAGGAAAGCAAGGCTGGTTATGCAATCTGCAGGACAAAACTGCACTGCCAAGGAGATGTTTCCAAGGAAAACCTGTACTTTTCAAATACACCACAGTCTTCATCTACGTTATCCCCAAGGAGCAAGCAGCGGGCCTCCCCTAACGTAGATGTTTCCCACTGCAATCACTGTCGAGAACCTGTTCCAGGCAGCGATGGGTCCTTCCTGTGAAAGGAACCGCAGCCTCGGGGGAGCCTCAGCACCCAAAGCGACTCGGAAGCTGTGAGGTTCTTCCCGGCACGCACAGCTGGTCGAGACTTAGGGGATACGATGCTGACATTAAATTAATGGCCCTGGGTTAATAGTATTAAAAGATGAACTAATAATGCAGTTAGTTAAATTCACTCTGCTTCTTCTATTTGTTGCTGCTTCAGAGTGAACAGGAGGACAAGAACATCTGAGGATTTCTGCACCGGTTTCACAGTCCCAATGAGTTATTTCCTTTTTTCCACGAACAGCTGCACAGGAGGCCACACAAAGTGAGCAGCAGGGGCGACAGCAAAAGTGATTGTTATTAAGCAGAGAAGCAATGAGATATTTCAGCAGGAATTTGATCATTTTCAGACCCTCACAGGTTTCTCCATGTGTATCTCACTTATCAGTACAGTTCATTTTCTCACATTGTGCAGTGACGACTGACAGGAGATATCAAAGTAGCACTCCAATCGAAAGGTAACAATTCAGAAAAGATTACAAATTTCACTATAAAGCAAAGACGTTCAAAATCATATCCAGATTCTCCTCCTGCATCAGTGAAGAGGGACTGACTTCTTAGCACCCCAGGTGCTCACCACTACCAGTTTGCAGAAATTCAGCCTCTGGCAGAAATTTCCGTACAGCAGAGCCAGCAGACTGGTGCTGTATCGACCACTGTTACAAACACCTGATGAAACAGCAGTTCCTGCCCCACATCTGCAGCCTATATGCTTAGTATGAATATACACCAAAATCTCACCCTGGCTATCTGTGGCCCCTCAGTTTTCCCCAGTTCTCTTCTATATACCCAAAGCGCTGAAGTGCAGAAGAACCTCCTACCTTTGTAGGATCCTCCCATTCACTCTCTGTGAAACTGAAGTCAGAATTAATTTTCTTATCTCTAAAATACACATAACACCAACTGCTTGAAAGGAACTGTGCAGTGGCTTAACTGTAGCAAGCTCTAATATCTCTGGAAATGGTGCAAAAAAGGAAAGGATTATTTTTCTGCAATATGTACATGACAGTTTCTTTAAAATTATGATGAAGATGCATGTTGAGTTATCCTAGGAGGTCAGCTCCAAGTCTCAGGATTTTTAACAAATATAAACCAAGGGAAAAGTAAACTAGAGACAAAGTAGAGGCATATATGTAATCAGCTATCTCGTTTGGAAGCAGATGCTCTCTAGGTAGAGTCAACAGCAATGCCTAACTCTAAGCAGCAGGTTTTTCAAAAAAAAAAAAAAAAAAATTAACTGCACTAACTAATTATCATATTATGAGAAATAGGAAGAGTATAAATCTTCATCTTATTTGGAAAAAAATCTTTCTTACAGGCTCTTTGTGACAACTCTTAAGTACAAACGTCAAAAAAATATTCATTATTCATAATTGTTCCATGTAACTATAAGAATTTAAATTTAAAAGCATCTTAGCTTCCTCAGTGGCGTGTCCAAATTGCATAAAGGGCATTTTACAAAATAGATCTTAACTAACTTTCTCATACTTAAAACAGAAAATCAAACTGTACAATTTCTGCTTAATGCTGATAGCATGAAAATAAGAGTTAAACATCTTTCTTCTTTGTATACTTTTTTTTTTTAAATCTTCAATAGCTAAGTACTAAAGTTTCAGAACTCAAAATAATGATGCATATTTTGATATTCACATAGCAAGTCAAGAGAAATGGACTGAATTGTAAAAGGTTTTTAACTAAACTGGTGGGTTTGGTTTTTTTTAAGTAATAAAGGTGCACAGTTTCATATTCACTACTGAATTAAAGGATAGCAGAAAAATTAAAATAAACAACATTTGCAGTCACTCTTATATAAAATTAAAAACCGAAAATACTATTTTATTTTTACTAAATTGTGTTATAAATCTTGATAACCAATTTTACAAATAAGAGTCATGTTACTTTATGAAGGTTGTGGCAATCAGTCTGGCATGTCAGCTCCGCCACAAAGCCACGTTCTAGCTTCACTTCATAACTAGTGTTATAGACTAAGGTGTAGTTAAAACTGTGGCATCAGCAACTGCATAGCAAAAATTCAGATCTTTGGTTATTGGTTAAAGGCTGCAATCCCTAACTTCTCGAACAAGATTAAAATATTAATCTTTCCAAAATGAATTTTCTGGCTCTTATCATTGTGTAGAAAGAGCTTTGTAGAAAGACATGAGTTGTTCACTTACTGATTTAAAATCCATAGGAAGAAAGGAGAAGCCCATCAGCCATTTGAAATCTTGTGACTGTCTGACGAAGCTTGCAAATCGGATGCTTTCAAGGAGATTTCAATTTTGCCATTTTCTGACTAGCATAAAAGCTAATATTAATCTTTCTAAACTCAGAATCAAGTGTTAGGCTATTTCACGCTTTCTGTGCGAAGAATACAGAAACAATCAACCAAATTTCATTTTAAGTGATAATGCATATTTTTCCCTCCGTTTTACTCTAAAAGCATGCTTTCTACTTTTCACATATTAGAATCCAGATTATATCTGGAATTTGACAAGATTTACATTCAGACACAATTGAAGGAAAAAAAGAAAAGCTGACAGCAAAGAAACAGCATGGGAATAAGTGTCACATCAGCAACACTGGGAAACTACTCAGATTGTCCAGCTCTCACCCCACGCAGCTCAAGGTTCTCAACTGCCCCTTTTCATCATCATAGCACTTTTCAGAAAAAGTAGCTACATATAAAAAAATTTGTTTGTGGGTTCTGGGTCTCATTTTGGGGAGGTAAACCTTACTTTTTCTTTCCTGATTTGTTTGTGCCTTTGTTTCCTTTTCATGTTGGAAAATGACCAACACGCGGTGCAGACGGGTCATTGTTTCTACAATTCAAAGGCTTTCATCAAGAGTTTGGCAAAAGCCTCAGAAAACTGCATTAGCTCCAGGTTTGCTTGATCACAAAGCTAGTTAGGACTTACTGTGACAACATGTTTATGCTTTGTTCCTACCATATATCTTCTATCTTTTGATGGTCCTAATTCTCTACTGCTTCTCATCATATTATCTTTAATCTTTTTCTCTCTTCAGAATTCCACTAACAGGGGATTGAAAAGCTTACAGATTAATTTTTTTCAAAAATGTAGGTGAGTATACTTTGTTGTAGTTAAAGCTTACTCTGGATGGTCAGAATTCCTTAGCTTGGACACTCTTTTACTTTACAAACTATTTACAGATGCTTAGCAGAGTATTAGAGTAGAAAAGTATTAAAAGAGGGAGGAAAAAAGTAGAGTAGTAGAATGCAAAGTTTGTCAAGATTCCTTGACAATGGAAAGTGGAATTGAAGGCAACAGTATCATTTTTAGTATCACTCATTCAGGTGCAACATCCCCCTTTTGTTATCGAACCAATTTTCTTCTTTAAACCTCATCAAGACAGAAGCAAAACAAGTAACGCTAATAAGAAGAAAACACCAGATGGAAATTCTCCACAAAACTTGCCCTATTTGCTCAATTAAAATTACAACAGGAAGGAAGCAAGCTCTAGTTCTACAATTCCTAACCCAGAATATCAGGAGAAAGTTAAGCACATTTTTATTGTGTATCAAAACAACCAACCTTCCAACCTTCAGATATCAAAAGTTTTACTCCCTGTCAAAATTCCACAAAAGTTATTAGGTTAAAAAAAAAAAAAAAAGTTTGATGTAAAATATGCACAATTCCTTCACAACATCTCCTTTAAAAATAACAGTTAAAAGCCATTTATTTAATGATATTCTATTCAAGATATTATTAAACCATTGAAAGCAACTAAAAATATCTATAGAAATGATTATGAGCCTTATTCTTTCCGTAATTTAGCTTAGATACGGAAGAACTCATCATAAACAAATGAAATTTTAGACAGACATATAGTTTATGTGGGTATAAGAAGATTTTAAACCTTGAAACCCACTTCAACCTTAAATTTACTTTTCCAAGACAAAATTATAAAAATGTTTCACAAATTTGCGTAAAAACCCTGAATACCTTGCATATTTCTTGAGAAATATTTAGTCTACTTCCTCAACAAGATGGATCAGAAAAAAAAATAAATAAAGCCAGCAGGGCAGGAGCTGTTCACCTGCATTCAAAGGTGGCAGAACAAGGTGGACAGCAGTGCAGTGCAGACCAGGGCAAATAAAAGGGGTTGGCACTGGGAATCATCAAAATGTTTTGTTTTCCTCAGAAAGTAGCAACTGCTTTACAAGAAAACAGGTGTGGAAGCATCCCACCAAGCAGCAATGGAGCGACGCCCAGGATCTCAGCCCATTCTTAGCCCTTCCATTCCAACATTTTTCTAAATTATGTTTTTTATTTAGAATTGTTTTTGTCAAACACAATTAAGAATTCTACTCAACCCGCAGTAATTTGTGAATGCCAAATTCACCAGTAATTTGGGCTTTAATCCCAGCCTTCTCATTTTTGAGATTAGCCTTTCAAACCTTTTTCTGCACACGCTAACAGAGTTCTGAAATGTAGTTCCTGACCTGTAATTTCTCCCTAAAATAAATAAATTTATATATATGTAGTATGTATGTCTACATATAAAATTTCAGTACTCTAGAATTTTCAATAGTTGTAACAGAAAGCCAGCATTTTGCAGAGAAAGCAGGTTAAACAAAAACTCCCTTCTACATAAAAACAAAAATAATCCAAGGAAATCTTTTTGATCAAGTGCAGCATTTGATATCCATCACCAAGGATAAGATGTAGATACTAACAGAAAGATTAATTTGCTTCTTGAGAACAGACCAAACCTAACTGCCAAGAGCGTGGTTCTTTTGGGGAATTACCACCAGCAGTCATTTGATCAGGCTGAGTTATTTCCTCTACCCTCTAGGTTGGTATTCTTTGGGGTAGGCACACTTAGTGTGCCATGTCTTTAATAAAATGCCTACATAACAAACTCTGTTTTGATATCGACAGACTTTGCTAGACAATTTTACCAATTACGTTGCACTCAGTCAAGGCAGCTGTAAAGCGCTCACGGCAGGAGACGTTGCAGTAGCCTCTCCTTCCCATCAATATGATCTCTGTAAACGGTTGGAGGTTAAAGATTCCCTAAACACAGCATCTCTTCTGGAGAACTCTGCATGCTTTTAGAAGCAGATACAGAAGTTTGTTGATTGGACTGGATAGCACTGTCTAAGTCACTGACTTGGGATTATCATCTAAGCTTTTTTTCCCCAAAAAATAGTTTTTACCCATCTTAAATGTGACATATTTTTTTAATAATGTGACATCACTTTTTAGTGTCACATGTCTTGGCAAGGAAACTTACTTGGTTCCCAGAGAAGCAATGAAAAAGGTGCATACTGATTTCAGGAGGAGCTGGATTAAGCCTGTGCGCGGTTTTATGCGTTCACAAAATTGAAGCAGTTCTTGAAGCAATTCTCAAATTGCACTCTGCCCTGAATATCTTGGATGCACTTTTTCAGGAGTGGAGCCTTTGCAGATTTGCCTTTTCAGGTCTTTCTTAAATTAAGCATGAGTGTCACTGTTACCAGAACTGTGAGGCTGTGCATCTATGAGAAAAGTTTAGTGAACCTGTTGCCTACAGATCTTTCTCCTTTACACTTTCCTTTTTTTTTTTTTTTTGAGGTAACTTCATAAGCAGAACATAAGTACAGCACTTAGGCTTTTAAAGAGCTGATATGCGCTCTCACCCTAAAATTCACATTATAAATGAAGTTACAAATCAGCATCCATTAATTTTAATAACAAAAAGGGTAGTAGTATCAAGAAAAAAATGAAATTATTCCTATCTTCAATAACGGCAATTTTTCTTGACAAGGGCAATTCCTTTTCACTCCATTATAGATTTCCTGCAGATTAAGAAAACTAGAAGCAAAAGGGATCATTCTAGAAGCATGAACTATGTAACAGTTAACTGGCTCCTACACTGACATGAGTAAACAGCACTGGAAAAAAAGATGACTAAAGCACTAATCGTAACTTTACCTCTTACCGAAATAATGACACCTGGCTCCTTTGCATTCTCTCTTTGCCTGATAGCCCTTTCACCACCAACTAGCAGGAGTCTTAACTGATGAGCTGTTACTCCTTTCCCTAGGACAGTTTACTTCCTTGAAGAGCTAAAATGAATTTTCACACAATTTACATGACAGCCACCTGGACTTCTGCACTGATGGTTTCTTTTGAGGGCATGTGAAACAAAAGTTACCTATTTGCATTTACTTCCCAGTACACAAATACAAAGAAAACTCTACAGCCTTCCCATATAAACAATATGTAGTGGTCAAAGTTAGCAAGCACTTGTGCAAAATGAAAAACTTGCTTCTCCCCTAGGATCTTTGCATTAAAGAATGAGAGCCTAAAAGGAAATATGCATGTGCTTACTGACAATTATATCAGTAGGAACCTAATTCTGCTGGCTTTTTATTGACATAGGAAGCAGTTTTGCATGTTTTTTTTTTTTTTAATAAAAAATAAATAAAATGATGCACTGCAGTATATACATATTCAGATTCTGTCTTTTAAAAAGAACAGACTTGAAAGTCTAAAAAAGTCTAAGTTTGTTGGCACTGGATTAACAATGCAGTCGAAGTTTATGCATTTCATGTGTTAATCTTTTGAAATGAAATTCTTTATTAGAATTTCCAATATATTCTCCACACCTGAATGCAATAGGGCCCCTACGGTAACACTGACTGATGGTTTCTTGGCACAGCTACCATATGGCAAACCAGAACTGCGTGGGGTTTCAGTAAAACCCCATGGTTCTCATGACACGAGATCAATATTTTTAATCAGGATCTGTCATAGTACATTGATGCACTTGTTTCAACAAGTGTTGGCTCCCTGTGCTATGAAAACAAGCTTTGTTGTGATTTTATCAGGCCCGCAGTACAGATCAAAGGTGCTCCTTTTTGACAATATTATAGGTACATAAAATGTTACTTGTGCAATCAAACTCCGTTTATCTTATCTTCACAAAAATACTGTCCAGAGAGGGACACGTTAAGAGAAGTTTGCTTTAAGTGCTGAAGGACAGTTGAAACTAATACAGGCCTACAGTGAAGTTACTGCCAGAAAAAGACAAGATTTTACCGCCAACTAATTCACACTTGGTTTAGAAACTCTTTACTGGGAACTTTCTCTTTGTTAGACTTTTAACAATGATTTGGAGGATTATTGCTAAGAGAATACGTTTTAAAACCCACAGTAATATAAGAACATCCTATTTGTTAAATATATCCATCCGAACTACTTGGATGAAAGATCTTAAGAATGTTTTTCAGTTAGAACCATACAAACTAGACGGAGCCTGGAGACTGCTCCACCGCAAGCAGTGCTTGATTGCACTTTATCCAGCACCTAGCAGAGAAAGCATCCGGGGCAGGGTGGTTTGAAGGGCACAGGATCCCTCAAGTGAAGGGGGACGCAAGGTGCTCCTGCGACGCGATGGGCTTCTGGAAGAGCTCCCTGAAAGCTTGTCCAAAGAGAAACAGCTTGCTATGACTTCAGCAGTTCAAATCAACTGTGTTTCATCAAGAATCTTTTAAAAGACTAAAACCTGTGTTCATAGTGTTTGTTCTTTCACAAAGTCCCACCTTCTGCACGTAGCCAGACTAACAGAAATAGGTGGGTGCTCCTACCAGAACAGTACCACGCAGCCTTGATTAACATTCTTAGATGTCAACGATCAGGGTGTTTTGCAAGAATCAGTTTCTAGAAAACCTCCCAGAAAAAGCGCCACACTATGCAGATTACATTAGTTTGTTTTAGCTACAAATCTAATGCTTAAATTACCTATGAACCATGAGCCTGAATAATCTCAAGGGAATGGTAATTATGGAACACAAAGTCTTTCATCTCAGTTAGACTGAGAGTAGAAAGAACAAGCAGCAAGTAACTTTCCATAAACAAATATTCCCCGTCAATAAGGAGATCAAGCTTTCTTATTGCTACTCCCACAGTAGTGCAAAAAACATGATTACAGAATGCAGATCCACCTAATCAGCATTCCAGAGCACCCGAAGTTCAAATGCATTACCCATAACAGCTCTGCAGTGCAACCCCAATGAGAGAATCAAAAAAGGATGAGATGAAAGAGATGAGAGAATCCCCAAGGTCCTCTTACTTAGCCGACGTTTTATAAAGGTGGAGTAAAACCTTGAAATAAAGTCCTCATTCCCTAGATAAAAACGTTTAATGTGAGATACTCTTTTTCCTATTATCACTATTAAAAAGCTTTATTTGCACATGCTGTTCTATGTGTATTGACATGCCCCATCTGCGGTAACAAAAATTCTAACCAATAATGAAGAAGAGAGTCCATCACAGAGGGATGGGACGTTGATTAAAACCAGCACAAAGGTGCTGCAAAACCTAGTTACAAAGAGGGAAAATAGTCATCAACATAATTTGCCTCCACTTCCACGTTCTTGGATTGCAAAGAACCTCTCCATCTGCAAACCCATATTTCTGCTTTATGTTTACAACATAGAGAACAGCGGGAAGAAAAAAGGAGGAAAAATAAGTGAAAGCCTTGCAAATATAGCGATTTGTGCTGCTGAGCAAAGCCAGGTCTACAGACAAGGAGGCCTTTGCACCAGGTGCAAAGAAACAAACCGTGACTCTGCTTAACAAGACTGCACGGTTACCAAACATGTATGATTAAAGGAATGGGTGGGAATGAATTTTTTGTGTGTTTTTATGTTATCTTATTAAAAAAAAAAACTCCTCAATATTTACAGCAGTTCACATTCCTGAATCAGTTCATATGGCTTATCTAAAGAGGTTATAAAAATTTTCATCTAGTTACACTTCCTTCTCAGAGCAACACTTGCCCTTTTCTCCTAGCAGAACTATATTGCACACATGACCTGGTTTAACTTTCCCAAACTTTCAAGAACATCTACTATTTTCCATTATTATTCAGCTCTAGCTTTACTTGCCAAGATCTAGCATCACACACAAAGGCAAGTCTGAGGTTAAGGAATAGGAAATACTTAACTGTTTCAGTTTGTTTGAAAACACTGTGCCATCGAAAGCATCCTCAAACCCCAGTGTTGCCTTTCCAGCTGCCACGACGCCAGTCTCCAGCACAATTTTATCCAATTATTTAGACTACAGAGCATTAAAACATCATTGTGATTTTAAAGCACTTGATCAGCCAAAGGGCACTTGAAAAGGAACTTGCAATAAAGCCTTATAGAACATTAAAAAGACTGGGGAAATTACAGGCTGGTCAACATTACTTTGGTCCCTTAGCAAATCATGGTAAGGGTCCCCTTGAGACACACTTTTGGGCACTGGGAGCAGACAGCATGGATTTATCCAGGAAAAATACTGGGTCTGCTTCCAGATCCTACTTGGATAAACTAGACCAAGTTTTATTTGGACGATGTGATTCTCTTGAACTCCTTTCCAATCTATAACTTGCAATTTCATTCACACTTTAGGTTTAACAATATATAACATATTTAATTAAAGTGTCATCAATGGCCTCTCAGACCATCTCTATCCTTTAAGTCTTTCTTCTCACCTGCATTTTTATACTAAATATTTTTTCTCCCCATGACTGTGTCACCAAACTCTAGCCCGCAGTTAGTCAGGTAACATTTTTGCTTTCATGACATTTTAAAATGCACGTCATAATTCCTGCACACTACAACCTCTAGGCAAAGCATTGTCACAGATGCATCTACAATTTCCTTATCTGTCAAGAATTTGTTTCCTTTACTGCAGCTAAATCATGGCTTCTAATATATGTTAAAACATTGTTATTAGCTCAAACAATTAGTATATCTTTATTATCATTTGCTGCTAGACATTATTCAAGAATATATATCATTCATCGAACACACTGTAATTTAATTTTAGTATCAAATAGAAAGATGTCATGACTTGGTTCTAGTATTAAATTATGTACGTTTCGACTTCATTGCAGATTGTAAAATCAACAAGTGTAAGTTAAGCAGCAAGGCACTGACCTGGGATGCAAAACTAGCCCAAGGATTTCCACTTGGCAATTCCATCCACAGACTGGGTCAGCTTCCATTCTGTGCAGAGTGAGGTTTAAATAAACTTCAATCTCTTGCATTCAGAAAAGATTACTTCAGTAGAGGAAAATTATTCCCGATGAAATGCTCAATAATTTTAAAGGTGCTGGCAAACTGAAAGAAAATCTTAGGCATCAAACACTAGCAAGGCTACAAACACGGCTCTCACCAGCATCACTAAAGCTGACACTGCACCAAGAGCCCCCTTCCAGTTTCTCATCCTTAATGAACCATCACAATCTTTCCCTGACAATGAAACACCAAAGAGTAAAGAAATGAGATAAAAATGCAAATAATCGCAGTATAATTGAGAATTCCTCACCTGTGACAGTTAAAGCACATTCTAGTTCTTCAAACTATCATGCAAGGAAGTATTATGCGCTGTCTAAATTACAGCTATGGAAGCTATTTGCAATGAAAAACTAATCCAGTTTGTACCTTTTTTTTAAAAAAGGCCTCACAGAACTGATTACTCGCTCATTTTATATTCTCAAATACGATTACTCCTCAAAATATTTACAAAACCAAAAGAAATATTTACAGCAATTGCTGAAAACCTGAAATGTTCAAGAGCATTAAAAATGATGCACTACTCAGTCTGGGCTGGTCAGAAAAGTTATTTGGGCTTTCAATTAACTCCACGTTAACTCTGTGTCAATGAAGTTTGTTTGTTCCCATACTCACGAGACCTCCCTGCCTCCTCAGCCCGTGGCTGCATCTCAGCACTGAGGGACGGTGCCGCTTCCCATCATGCTGGGTGCTCTGCCCGGCGGACTGACAACCAAGGGCATCGTTTTCACTGCTGAGAAGCAGGGATTTAAACCAGTGACTGCACAGGGTTACAGATGTAGTACCAGTGGCTCCAGGGGGCTTTTTCCCTGTTTATAATTCTTCATTTGCAAATACAGGTTAAGCTTATATTGAGGTATTTATAACTTTATGTAGTCTGATATTACAACATTTAGCTTCCTTTTTATTTGTATTTTTCCCTTTTAAAATACATAACAAGCTTTGACAAGACTGTATTAACCTTAAGTCCTCTCTCAAGAGCACAAATCCTTTCCTTTCATTCTCTTCCGAGCACTCCCAGACCATCAAATCAAGGAACTCCATATCAAGACACAAGCAATCAATTAATTCACTGACTTTAATTTGTTATTTCCCCAGAAAACAAATCCCACTTCATGAAACCACAGACAGCATATGGCCAGTCTTATTCCACTAAGAAAACAGACAAGTAAAACTCAAAATTAGAAATAGAATTGAATATGCAAATACTTACATATACTTTGCTACAAAAAAGAGGTTTATAAAAATATACAAAACAGAGGTAGAGTCAAATGTGGAAGCAGGAATTTAAACAAGTAGAACTAAAAAGTGAATTTAATGTTCTTTAAAATGCACAGCACATGCAGCAGTGGCGCCTTAAGAGCTTTCTTCTTCCACTAACCTTGCTTACACCCTTGGAGTTCAAAGCTTCATTATAGAAGCAGATTGAAGAGCAGCATATTGCATATATATTGTAGAAAAGCCCCATTAAGATTTCTTTAGCAATATAATTTGAAAAGAGCGTATGTTCACACAAAATATTGACATGTCTTAGAAACACCTAGAATACATGTCAATATATAGTTCTAAAATAAGCATAGATTTTTTTCACTGTATAGCAAGGAAGTTAGTAAAGCACTCAAATTGCTGAATATAAATTACTGCTCCCTGAGGCTACCATAGCTTAAATCTCTTCCTTCCAAAACTAGTTGGGAGTTTTTTTTCCCCACTCTTTCTTTTTCCTTCTGTCCTCCACCTTTTTGGGCAAATAGAGTTCACAGGGCAAAGCCTGAAACAATCATTTCTGCCAGGTTTTGCTGGGGCACTGCAGATGGAGGATAGGCACAACCTGCAGGAAATGTAATCCTGCTTTGCCCACTTGAAGCTGCTAAGAGTCTTAGCCATGCCAGTACTTTTGACATGCAAGTACTCCCTGGTGTTCACCTGCACATGGAGGCAGCTATGTGTAACTCTGGCAAAGCAAAAATCCTACATCTCATGAAAGAAGTGAAAGCAACCTAAACATGAAGGAGCAATAGCCCTAGAACCCCATCCCTTCATGGGAATTTTTCCCCATGACCCTCAATTTTAAGTGTCTTTGGTCTTTAAACGAACTTTAGGCTAGAAAGGTTTTTTTGTTTGTTTGTTTGTTTTGCCTTGACAGTTCCTGAGGATTAAAAGGACCTTTTTAAGTACCAAAGCCATTTCTATCTCATCCTTGGGATTGGAAGGAAACCCCTTTTTGGAGCAGATGGCACTACTCAGTAAAAAAGCACCTTTATAAAAAGTTCTATGCTTAGGAAGAATAGAATATAAAATACGGATATGCAAAAGAATCTAGAAAAAATACGTCTAGATGACTTATAAGTACAACATTTTTGTACGTACTTATTCTCCAAGCCAAAACAATGAAGTTTAACAAAGCATCAATCCAGTGATAAGACAGATGTCTAATAATTACTGCAAAATGCCATGGAATATTCAGCAAGGCAGTAGTATATGAATGACAACAGGGAAATCCAAGGATATGTCTTTCTCTGTGTATATGTAGATACACACATACACATTTCCAAATACATACAACTAAAAATCAGATTTTGTAATTATTCATGTCCAGGATAAGATATTCATCCACCAGAACTGCATTTATCTAACTAACTTTACTGACTCAAGGACTGTTAGCAGCAATCAGGATTAATCACGTGAAAGAGCCAGCCAAAAAAAAAAAAAAATTCTAGCAAGCAAGTTACATTACCCTTTCTTCAGGGTGATAGATATAATAAAAAAGAGAAGAGAAAAAGACAAAGGGCTGCATAAAAATCCATAAATTAAGCCTCACTAGATCAGTCAGCAGTCAGATTTACTACATTTTCTGCTGTGTAACCTGAAACCGCAGCAATATTCCTATTTTCCCTGCTGTCAGAGAGCGCTCTGTTGCATGAAGAGCCACACAGCAGTCTTAACCACCCGTCCTGTCAACTACCCTGTTCACTAGAGTAGAGAAATGATGAAGGACACATAAGCAAACAAAGTTCCAGGCAGAGCAAGTTAACCAAAGCACGCGAGCGGCCATGCCATGGGGGCAGATGCAAGGCACACAGCACGCTGCTGCTTTAAGCGCAACCCGGGGCACAGACATGCGGGTCAGAGGCTAGCCCGTGCCTACCTCCTGCCTCCATAGTGTGCAGGCACCCACGGAGCTGAGCTGAGCATCACAACGAGCCCAAGTTGGGGCTGTCATCCGGGTCAGCCCTGGCCACATGAATTCCCTTGGTGACAGCTCACCTGGGAAGCCCTGCTGCTGCTGCACAGCTGTCACAACGAGCACTGGGCACAGCACTCTGGCCGCGGCACCAGGCTCTTCCCGCCGCCGTGTCGCCCTCCTTGGCGAGCCCCCCGGCTGCAGCTCACGGCTCCTGCCTCTTCCCATGCACACATCTGCAGCGCGAGCAGGTTCAGCAACTGCCTGCCTGCCCGTTTCTTCATGCCTGTCTCTCTGACAGCGAAGTGAAGTCAGGCTTGAAATTGAAGCTCATGGCAGTCTAAGCACACTGACAGCAAGAGGCAGTCATGGCAAAGGGACAAAACATTATTTGAAACAACAAATGAACTGTCCTTGCAAACACAAAGATTCTGTGCATATGCAAAAGCAGCAATGCAGACTGGTACCACTTCCATTTGTATGGTCTGGGCCAACCCATGAGCCCTGATCTGAAGTTACCCCATCCTCCATATGCAGCAAAAGCTACTTGTGCATCTCTGAAGTGTGATCCACTTTCAAGTGACAATCTTATGAACTAAGATGGAGCCTAAGGCATGACTGGTAGAGTAGAAATGAAACCTCCACAAAACAGGGCGTTTCTAATACAAATGTAGACAAATCCACAGATACAACAGCATCAATGGTGATGCTATTGTTACTTTTTTATTGGTTATTACATTTTCAAACTAAAGATGTATGAGCCACACATACAAATGCTTATAAACTGTTATCTTAAATGCTTAATTTGACAATTTGCAGAGATTTTCTTTAACCAAATAAAAAAAACGTACATTGCTCCTTCCTTCTCCTAGCATGGTATATGTTCTTCTACAGCTTTGGGAGAGCTGAACTTTCTACGAAGATTAAATGTTATGATTCACTTCAGTGCACACGGATGTGGAAGACATCATTACTCTGGGCTCAAGCAATTCCCACTGGCAAAGGGTACTGAACTCAAGCCTCATCTCTCCGACTCTCCTGGCAAAGGGGGCTTTAGAGCTGCTGTGGACTTGGCCGCAGCTGGACAGCAGCCCTCATTTGATGGAAGTGCTTTTTAAAACATGTACATCCTGGAAAAGGGTACTGACCAGTTCAAGGCTAAAATTACTCCTTTTGCAGAATCACAGAACAGTTGAGGTCACTGGTGACTTGACCAGGGCTGGCCCCACAACTGACCCCAGGGGACACCGCTGGCTTTCCCCTTGGCTTCCTTTTCTTACTGATGTATTTATAGAAACCATTCCTGTTGTTCTTGACATCCCTTGCCAGACTGAACTCCAGATCCGTCTTGCCCTTGCTCCCGCCAGCCCCCGTGCTTGGGCAACATCCCTCAGTTCCTCCGAGGCTACCAGTCCCTCCTTCTGTATTTTATCTTCTTTTGAGTTTTGCCAGGAGCTCCTTGTTTCCCACCAATATCAAGGCTTTCACTGTGCTCTACGGAAAACAGAGCGGCCTCAGCTCTACCAAGGGGGATCAGTGAAAACACAGGAGCTCAGCAACAAAAGGCGGGGGCCAAGAGCAGCTCAGAGCGGGTCCCAACCAGGGGTAACCCTCTCCAGGCAAGCACCCAAACTGAGGCAAAACAGCAGTAGCTTTTCCACTTGGGCTTAGTGATCACTACTATCCAGACTGATGCTTACTTCATGTTTGCTTGGAGGGGAGTCACCTCTCACCAATACTCCAGATCTTCTGTTGCTTCCCAATAACCTCTGGCCCAGCCCAGGCTGCTTATGTTCCAAGCATAGGGCAAGTAGAGGAAGGGAAGTCTTCTTTAGATTTCACTTGCAACACTGAAAGGTTTAAAATTGGTTTTATGGCATATGAGTTAGATAGTGATTCTTCAGTGATGAACTGTGTATTCTTCCCCTCTATCGTGCTGCATTAACTCTAATATTGCTGTGCAGCTTAGCAAAATGCAGGTATAAAAGTCTGTAGATTACACCCTTATATTCTGCTACAGTAAATTTATTCATTGATAAAACACCACTGTGCCTAAAGATATATTCCTCTTTTGTAGAAAAGTCACATACAAATGTTAAAGTTTCAAGGTCAGCCATAAATGCAAACGGTGCACACTAAGTGGTTTAAATATTTTAAATATTTGCATAATTTCCAGAAAGGTTCTCAAACATTGGCTGGATGCTGGGCCAATAAGACCCTGAAAAGTCCTTTGGGGTGTCAAAAATAAAAGTGTCAGTGGTCGCAGTCTTCCCAAGGCAGCATGCTTATTCCCTGGAAAAGCATGGCCACGCACAAAGGGAATGTCTGCTACTTGCAGCTTAACTAAACAAAGTGGTAACCAGGAAACTTCCCAGTCCTGGAAACTACACCCATTTAGTACACTCCTTCCGTTGGTCACATTGGCTTCTACAAACGTTAAAAAAGGAGCAAGTGTCTTATGCTTTCCCCACTCTCTCACTTCTATTAGATCAGGACTGAATCAGGAGTTCAGTTAAAAGAAATACAAATAAAAGAGAAATAAAAGCAGAGATCTAAATGTCCTGTTTACTCTTACTTCTATTATTTGAAATTGGAAGCAAGCCTGGAGGTATTTGTCATTGTCGTGTGGCTAGCAGTAATTTAGCATTAGCTGTTTTCTGTTCCTGCATTAGATATTTGATTCACAGATGTATTTCTTTCCTGAGGAATTTCAAGGAAAAAATGGACAGCCAATACGTAAGCACAGGAAATGGGAATGCAGCAGATTGAAGCAATGTGACTACGCACTGATCCTCTACATGTATTTTACTAGGAACATCGTTTTTGTTTCAATAATTTTATTTTAGAAATAAATACCATAAAGGTTTTACTTCCCACATCCCTCCTCCTCATCAATATAGCTTTATCACATACCACTTACACAGGTGAACTCCTCCTGCCAGGCCAGGAATCATAGAATCATAGAATGCTTAAGGTTGGAAGGGACCTCCAGAGATCATCTAGTCCAACCCCCCTGCACACGCAGGCTCACCTAGAGCATGTGGCTCACGACTGCGTCCAAGCAGGTTTGGAAGATCTCTAGAGAAGGAGACTCCACAATCTCTCTGGGCAGCCTGTTCCAGGGCTCTGTCACCCTCACCGTTGAGAAATTTTTTCCTTAAGTTCCTGTGGAACTTTTGGTGCTTCAGTTTGTGGCCGTTTCCTCTAGTCCTGTCAGCAGGCACCACTGAGAAGAGGCCGGCCCCATCCTCCTCACTGCCTCCCCTTGAGGTACTTAGAGACACTGATGAGGTCTCCTCTCAGCCTTCTCTTCTCCAGGCTGAACAGGCCCAGATCTCTCAGCCTTTCCTCATAGGGCAGATGTTCCAGGCCCCGGATCATCCTCATAGCCCTGCGCTGGACTCTCTCTAGCAGCTCCACATCCCTCTTGCACTGGAGAGCCCAGAACTGGACACAGTACTCCAGGTGTGGCCTCACCAGGGCTGAGTAGAGGGGCAGGATCCCCTCCCTCGACCTGCTGCAGACGCTGTTCCTAATGCACACCAGGATCCCATTGGCCTTCTTGGCCACAAGGCTGCCCTGCTGCCTCATGGTCAACTTGTCATCCACCATGACGCCCAGGTCCCTCTCTGCAGAGCTGCTCTCCAGAAGGTCGGTCCCCAGCCTGTACTGGTGACCGGGGTTATTTTTCCCCAAGTGCAGGACCTTGCACTTGTCTTTGTTGAATTTCATAAGATTTCTCATTGCCCTGTTGTCCAGTCTGTCCAGGTCCCTTTGGATGGCAGCACAGCCCTCTGGGCTGTCAGTTCCTCCTCCCAGTTTGGTATCATCAGCAAACTTGCTGAGGGAGCACTCCATCCCTTCATCCAGGTCATTAATGAATAAATTGAACAGAACTGGGCCGAGGACTGACCCCTGGGGGACACCGCTAACCCCAGGCCTCCAACTAGACTCCATGCCACTGATTACCACCCTCTGAGCCCTGCCTAGGAAAGCAGTGAGGAGCTACACAACAGTCACATCCAATTTGTAAAAGCTGTTCTTGGACTTCAAAGGCCTCTCCCAAGATTTTAGGGCTCCAGATCAAATGTCAATTTGGAAGCATGACCTATCTTTTAGTTCAGCTTTGCATTTTTAGTTAATACAAATATCATACAAAATAGAACTACAAGGCAAGCTATTTTTTAATTTTTCCTTCTCACAACAACTCAGATTTCACTCCTAGAATGCATCAGAAGGCTCCACACCGTTCACCTGGAAATCATTTTTTAGAGTTCCATCTGACTTCAGAGATATATGTTCCATCTCGTATCTTTGCATCATGAAACAACAGGGCTTGTATTTACATTCTTTCCCTTTTCTCTAACACTATACTAATACTGCTCATATTTCATATACTAATACTGCTCTAAAACTAATACTGCTCATATTTCCACAAAGTCTTCAACCAGAAAACAACACCCAATTCACAGCTCTTTCTGGCTCACTCTATATCTTTGTATGTGATGCATACATACAAAGCACACACCCACTGCACACAAGGTACAGAGCCTGTAAACACTTGCACTAGGTATATCAATAATAAAGCGGATGGAAACAGCACACCACACACTCTTACCAAAGGTATTTCATCATAAAGACTGGTGTCAATAAATTGGCTTTTCAAATTGTATTCCTTAAAATACAGCAATCAGGATATTCATTGCATCTGCCACACGGTACAGATTCGATTGCTCTAGCTTTAGATACCTTCAGACTTGTTACTGTTTCCTCCACTTCAGCAGCATCAGAACAAAACTTTCAAATCTCCCTCACAAACAACAAGTGACTTGTCTGCAGGACTCTGCTCTAACACTGATTTTCCTTCCTGTTTGAAGGAACACGGGACCTCACACTTTGTTAGTCCATGGAGCACTGTCAGCTCCCAGATATCCAATTTGCTAGAGCAGTCAACACCCGTTCACAGTATTTCACAATAAACATTCTCCAAGTGCCACCATGGCTCCTCAAAGTGCAAAGAGGGGCCATCAGCAGGTACGTTCTGGACACAGTTATTGCTACCAAGGAGACTAATGTGAACCCCTATGGGGGTATCATTTCAGACCAGAAGCAAAAGTTCTTTCCATTTTTCCCATCTTTTTTCATTTCACTCCGATCAAAAGGCACCAATTGACTGAATCAAATTAAAACAAAAGATGTTGGGGCTGGATTTTGGTAGCACAGAAAAGCAAAAGCCTGTTTATTCTACATGCCTCAAAAATAGCTTTCTCCTTCATAAGCAATACCACGGATTGATGCTATTTAGGCAAATGTCTGGGAACATTTTGTTCCCTAACTACTGTGGGCTTGAGCACAGCGACTCTGGAAGGGAAGTCTATTTTAAAGTCCAAGCCCCTGTATGCCCTTGGGTGAAGGCTCGGCTGTGACTAAGGGACATGTCAGGCTTATTATCTTTACCAGATGCAGGGGCTCCAGATGAACTATTGAGCTCATTAGAGCACACAAAGCCAGGGAGAACATCCAGCAGCCATAGCAACACATTACTGGGATCCAGGCAAACTAGCTAACTATAAATTGCAGCGGAAAAAAATGTAAGCCTAAGACATATAGTAATCATTGGTAGCAAACTGTGAGACGTCAAACAAACAGCTCGATTCTTGATGGATGTGCCAAAAGGGAATACACCAAAGCATGACTGTTCTTAACAATTAGACAAAACCACCTGCAGTAAGCCAGTCCAACAGCCAGAGATCTGATTAAAGTTCTTGCTAAGAAAAATCTTCCTACAGCTAGAGGAATCTATTTCTCTAAGCACCCTTCCCTGCCACTCACGCCATTATGCCTCCTTTCCCCAAGGTCTGCTCCATTTCTGCCTCCTTAGCAGAACTCTAAGTCTTCAAAAGTCCCACTGACCTTGTTGTTACTTTTGAATAAAGATAATATTACAGAAGTTAAAGTCTTGCTCCAGAAATCTCAGTGTCTCACTCTGCATGCTCCCTATTTTTCACCTCCTGGGTTAGACTTTGCAATTCACCACTATAGATGACAAATGAAAACATGGCTCACGAATCTAATTAGAAAAACAGAATACAGTCCAACTGCTAATAAAAAAATATGATTGAGTGGATCACAGCAGTATTTTGTATGAGTCTGCTTTGTCTTGGGACACATTTTTAGTTCCCATTCATTATCTTTAAAGACATCAGCTTCTTTCACCAATAAAGATGAAATAACACTGCTCCAAGTACCAAATTTCACATTGAATTATTGTGACATTTTTAAGCTACTCTAGATATATAATCAGGAGCAGGGAAAATTCTGCAGGTTAGAAGATCTTTGCCAACAATTGTGAAGGGTCATCTTCAATACATAAACCAATAGCTCTCTTTTTGCAAAAGTTGTCAAATAAAGGCCACGTGAAAAAAAATGAACAATGTTATAAAACAGTAACAGCTGAGTTTAAGTACAGAGATCATTTGATATTTTAAACCCTAGAGTTGGCTTCCTGAACACAGGAAAATATGAAGAACAAAAATGACAGGGAGATATTTAGAATCTCCAAAAGAAAAAGATAAAGACTAAAATCAATTCTTCACAGAATTATTTTATTTAAAAATACCCTACCATATTCTAAAAGAGGTCAGAAATGTACTGCATATGTCTCATGTTTTCAGGAAAGTATCTTAGCAGGGAAGCTCTTTATGAATTATCTCCCTTTGAAAAGACTTGAAAGG
>VZSV01000054.1:2723091-2745116 GCA_013398735.1 Nothocercus julius
GAGGACTAATTCATTTTACAGCCCATTGGATATATTTTCACAAGGCTCTCATGAGTCACAGTTGTAAGATACCAAAACAGACGGACATTTGAAAGTCTTCTTTAGAGAGTATTCCCAACAGCTGACCACTATGGCACTTAAAAGAGTAAGGTATAATCTAAAATGGCCAAGTGAAAGTTGTAAAATTAGGTATTCATTCAATTACAGTCATTTACATTTTGACAGCATATAACAGTTTTAACTTTGCTATGAAGATGTTTTGCATGCTTTTTTAGCCTGAAATGACTAAATCCCAGTGGAATTACTAGGGCTTGACAGTTTTACATAAAGCTGAAATAATGTAGTTTGGCATCTGATTGCTCCTTAATCCTCCTCCATCAATACTGCCTCAATAAGTGAAAATGCCAGGCTAAAATGATACCAAGCCTCAGACATCTGTCATTTATAATGAAACAAAAAAAATGGTATGGTTATTACACTGTATGTTCCATCACAAAACCACAAAACTGCAAGCATAATTACTTCAGCACATCCAATTTGTTTCATTTGGAAGGAAAGAAAATTCACCCACTCACAGCTTTCAAGGAAGACCAAGTCAACCCAGGAGAAAGTTACTTATCCTCTTACAGGGAAGGGGACAAACTGTGGTTTTCAATCTAGCACTGACAATGAAGAACAGCAATGATACTGTCTCTGAAACCTTCTAGAAAGAGAAGTTAGAGCATCCAACTGCTGCCTCTTACCCACATTGCTGCTTGTCTGCCTCCCTAAGGGTCATTTCTGCACACTTGGATGGGTTCACAGTTTACCAGACTGTCAATAAAAAGAGACATCTTTGGTATCCCACTCAGACCATCTAAGTTAATAGCTCTGTCTACTAATATTTGTTCTGCCTATGTCCTAAAGCTACAGCAAAACACTACTAGAGCAGCCTACACCTTATCCTCAATTGCAAGGGAAATGTCAAACTTTAAAACTGATTAACAAGCTAATTTATATAGTTATCTTCCACAGAAGCGGCTCCACTTTTTGTTCTACACAAACATGTTCCCCAACATGTTCACAAGAATTTCCCTAAAAATACTTTAAAGATACTTTTGTCGTTCTTAAATCCATTATCAAGACTCTGCCGTTCTGGGAAGTCTCCCATAAGCTTGACATTGGCCAAGAAGTAAACTGTCTTTCTAACCGGCATTATTTATGGGCTTTCTTTACTCTGTTTGCTGCACCTATCCACCATCCTATGTTTCAGATTTAATTCCTAAGTACCTGGGGCAAGGATCGTTTATTAACTGTGTACAGCATCTAGCACAAGGGGGTTATGATTTATGCCTGTAATGGCAAATTAAATAAACAGCCCGTCTTCCCCTAGGAGTCTCAAACACTGGGTTGCAGGACATCTGTAAAATAAATATGTGAAAGGAATAAAGTAACCTGGCTATCAAGGACAAAGTGTAATTTCTAAGGATACTTTTTTTTCAAGTTAGGAACACTCTTTTCAACTCCGCTGATTCTAAGCATTTCTGTTATCCAGTGTTATCCAGGAAACTTTTAACTTATTTTTTTTTTTTTTTCCCTCTACAGAGATGCGGGAAGGACACACATCTGAAAACCACTTATGTACACATAGATTGGATATTTACCTTCACAAATATCTGCAGAGGGCCTTACATATTTAGGAATATACACAAAAGACTGGTTTTGTAAGTAACAATGTGGTGGTTTTGATGCAAAGAAGGTGTATTTCATCACTACAGCTTTCTAAATTTGTATTATTCCCTTCACCTCTGCAGAATACTGCAAAGAGATTAAAGAAACAGTTTGGATGAAATTGCTGGAAGTCTGTTGCTCACTCTGAATCTACCAGGGATGGAGTGCAGCATTAGCCTTCTGCTCTGGCACTAGAAGTAGTCTTGGAAATCAACCCATTTAACATTTAAAAGTTTCAGTTTGCTTGATTTGAAGATATATAAGCCATGGTCACTATATCATGATAGGTAGGACAACCCAAAGTGCCTTCCTTGCAATCTTTTGCTTCAAATCCATCCTAGCCAGTGAAAAGCTCCTACCAAGGCCTGAAGAAGCTGTTCTTAGAAGAAAAAGAAATAAAAGAGGGAAAAGGAGAAAAGGAAAGTGAACTGTTTCACAGAAAGAGGCAAAGTCAACCTGGCCTGTCCTAACTGTTACCCTAAAGCAACCCTTGGATTTCATGTAAGTAAGTACAGAAGGTAGGTCAACTAGAACTTAAAAAGATACCTTATTATTATTAATCTATCACAGGCCTCAAAATGAATTGGCATTTGGTCTGGCATGCCCTATCACTTAGCACAGTCCAGGGGCCTTGTTTTTGTCCTTCTGGAAGACACTTTTTTGAGGTGGCAGTTTTTCAATCCTGTGATTAATGGACATGAGTTATTCATGCAGGCAGACCTACTGGTCTCTGTGTTCATAGAGTGCTTTTCAGGTTCACTCAGAAGAAAAGCCATCGATGGCATACTTAAAAGCATATATAGCTTGACACATACAGTCAAATCAGAATCCTCAGAACTCCAGCAATATGGCACTGAGAGCCAAGATATTTTCTTCTGGAATAGGTAAGATCCTCAATCTCATGCATCTGAGGACACAACTTTTCAAAGTTTCAGAATTTCCCCCAAAGGTTTCTTATCTTCACTAAATAAAAAAGCTGTCTGCATCCTCCAAAAATTCATATCTACATACAGTATTTGTAACAAAACAACTGTGGTTGCAAATAGATGCAAAAAGAGAAGACTTCCAACGCCATATATATTACAAGTTCTTACTTCTATTTCAGCACAATGAGTCTTATTTGTAATGACACTTAGGTTATACACAGAGAAAACTGGCAACCTGGTTCCTATGAATTGGGGATTTGTCTGAAAGCGTGACTCCAGGAAGAAAGATTTACTTAGTATTAAAAAAAAAAAAAAAAAAAAAAAAAAAAAAGTCTCTCCCTCGCAGACTGCCTGACAACATGGACTTGTGCTGTTTAAACAAAGTAGCATCTGATTAATGAAAGAATAAGCAAATATAGAGCAGTAAAACTGTAATATTAATTCCTCAAGAAGGAGGAAATGTAGAAGACAGAAAGTCAAGAAGACATTCCCTGAATGTGAAACAGAGATTCCCTCAGATACAGGCTTCCTCTACCTGTTGGATAGCAATCCAGTTGAGAAAACAGAGATGGACAGAAATCAATTATTACAATCTGCCTTTTAATATTCCTACAAAATGTGATTTAAGGCTATTTGCAGAAGAAACAAAATTTCTACATAAATAGACACATAAACATAGAAAAGAAAAATTCCAACATACACTTAAAAGAAGTTTAAAAAAAAACATTTTTCATGATAGAGACAGTGCTTCCCAACAGAAGAGACATTGGTTTCCTGAAGAATGAACTGTTCTCTGTAGTCTGATATGAGTCCCTGAGAGAGAGAAAGAACCAAGTCAAAAGAACCAACATGATCCTTGTTAACTCTTTGTTTAATCTTTGTTAATTCTGTCCCATAAGACTTACAGGCATAGTTTCTCAGGAAAAAACAAACAAACAAACAAGCAAACAAAAATTCTCTCATTCATCCTGTATTTAGCCGATTATACATCTGCAATACCAAAAATGATTTATCTTGACAGACACGAGAGAGAGCTGAGAGGACAGGCCCTACTATGACTCCGGTCAAGAAGGCTTACGGAGAGCTCTGGTCTGCGGGATATCACGGCAATGAGGACGGACCACAGCAGAGAGGAGGCCCCTGGCTATGGGGATACAGCACCTAGCGTTGCAGGGCACCACTAGAAGTGCATAGGGTAAGTACATGTTGTGCTTCTCAGGCGCATGAAGCATCATGGCACCTCACAAATATCTGTGTAGAGAATTCATTCTTGCCTGAGAGTCACTCCACTGGAGCAGCTGCTCTCCTGTCTAGACATGTGAATTATCGCTATAGGTTCTGCTCAAATTGCACTCACAGGGCACAAGTTCCCTTACAGTGGGATCCCCACCACTGCACGATGAGCTATCGACAGCATTTTGCAATCACTTTCTCCTGATTCCTCACTCCCTGCTCATCTTCACGCAGACTACTTAAGCCATCGCAATCGTAGCCTGTATCCAGCCACGTTAGCGTCATCACAGGCATAAGAAAATCCATCCTGCTAGAGCCAACAGACATTAGCATAGCAGAGCTGGCATAGTGAGCAAGCCAGGCTTCTTCACATATGCAGTGACACCACTACCGCCTTTGACTCAAATACAGAGAATTGATTTTTTAATTAAATCAATTTCTGAACAATGAAGGATATACATGAGTATATACTGAGTAACAGAGTAGGGAACAGTAAAGGAAAAAGAGATACCAAGTAATTAACAGCCACAGTAGACGTGAGTCAACATCCTCAAACCAAGGTGAGGATTTCATGTTGTTATCACATGGCCTGCTAGTGCTCGTGTTTCCAACAAGGTGAGTACTGCATTCGACACATTATGTTCCACTGGGCATTACAGACTCTGCTATTAGTAAGCTTGTTTCTCTTCTATAATTATTAAATCCCTTATTTGCTTCTGTTCTTTACATTTATGCCATGAGACTCTTGCTGTGAATCAGGACTAAACACTCCTTTGTTTCCTTGTCTAAACGCAAGGCTGGATACTTCTCTGAAGAACCACACTTAGATTTTAAATACTTCTAGAAGGTTCCTTGGATAAGGTAGCAGTATTAATTATGGTACACTATTAGAATACTGCCAGGAATGTGCTTAGTTTAGTAACAGCATGTCACAAGAATGCATTTAAGGTAGAAACAGTACAATTCCAGAAGCACAATTGGTTCATTTTACTGAGCACATTTCATATACAAACAGGACTGCATCTCTTCTTTGCAACATTTCCCTTGCAGAACAGCATCCCAGGAGGCTCCTGCAGAGAAGCAGATAGTTGCACATTGCTCCCATAAATGCCAAATGCTGCTCAGGTTCTCTCTGATAACCGTTCATCAGGCTGCCAGGAGCTAAATCAGGCAAGGCTGTTATGGGAAGAGCCACTAGCACAGAGCACAATGAAAGAAATGAGATATTAACTGCTTACAAGCTGACTGCTGCAAAGGTAACACGTACGTTAACCCCAAACTTGCACATGGGCAAGCAAAGTAAGAAAAGCTGGACAAACTAGCAGGAGGTCAGACCTCTTAACCATGGGAAAGACAACTGCTACAGTTTCCTCAGCCTATTCAGGAAAGTACCAACCCTATCAGATAATAGCAGAGGACTATACTTATTTTTTTAAAAAAAATTAACATGTAATTTCCAATTGCTGGACCTAAATAACAAGCTGAATTATATTATTTTTGCAAAGAGGTGATTAAGAGAAAAATTCCAATCACTGAAAATAAAGTTTTGTTCCTAGGCAAGCTATGAAGTCCATAGAATCACACTGATTTACATCAGCTAAGAGCATTAGACATCGCTTCTTATCTTGCCCTTTGAAATGGATCTTCATGAGGACTTCTGTGCTCATGCTTTTAAAATCTGTATAGGCAAGGCTACTTGGGAACCTACCAGCAAATTTCTCATGACATAGATTTAACTTTTTATATATATTCCAATGTGCAGGACAGGTTCAGAATTTTAATTGTTACAGTATCTACAGAATTTCTTCTAACATTTCAATGCATCCTCCAATGCACCCTCCATTTTATTTTCCTAGTGTTTCATCCAGTTCTCTTTCCATGATCTTAAAAGCATTGTACTTCACATCAATAGTTTTTGATGCCATTGCAGCAAAGTTTCATACAGGAGAGAAATACTTACAATGTACAGTTTTCATTAAGGCAGCTAATAAGGAGGGGTTGTATCTGCCCATGACCCACACAGTAAGAAGCACAAATTAGGTTAATAAATTCAAAAACCTTGGGAAAAATCCGCTCTAAGATGAAGCAATATTCAGAAGACACAGGTGTGAATAGCCTCAAGGAGGTTATAGTCTATGGGACTGTAACAAAGGAGGTCGCAAAATATTTTAAAATGCTATCTACAGAAGAAACAGCAGCAAGTTATTGCTCATGGTTGTTCAGCATTGATTTAGAGCTTCAAAAATACAATCTTTAGAAGAAACTCAAGTTACGAGTTCCACATTCTGGAATCCAAACACTACATCTACTTCTCATACATCCCACAATAAAAATAAATAAATAAATAACATTGCTCATTCACTAAAAAGATATCTAAAGCCATATAGCACCTGGTAGTGGTAGAAACATGGTGCTTTGTTATCTCAGCATAAGGTATCATTCAGGCTGTAAAGTTCTACCATGCTGTCAAACACATAGAATATGAATGAATAAAAAGCTTTAATTTTTTATTTATTTATTTATTAAAAAAGGGGGGGCAAAAAAGTGCTTCTTCACTCCCACTGAGCTATTTATTGCATACTAAAAGATACTCAGACATTTCACTAAAGAGGCAATCTTCCATGTGGAAGATTCCCTTCTTTTCCTGAGTAAGGAATCAGGTGACTCGAGGCTAAGTGCCTAGTTCCTGAATACTTATTCTCTGGGCCGTCTCTTATACCTGTCTAGTACATTTGTAATATTAAAGTATTTCCTAATGATGTTCCTTATACATATGTAAGACCCAGTGCAAAACCAATTGCATCTAATCTTTCCCACAGTGCTATGTAAAAAAATTGCCTTGCCATTGTACTATCAGTGAGGCTAATGGAGCAAAAAAGCAGGCTGGCTCTTTGCTTCCACAAGCGAATGCATCATCTGGACAAAGACAGTCGCCTCATCTAATATTCCTGCTGCCTTCTGACACCTCCAGTAGCTAATATGAAAAAGGCAAAGAGTGGTTTTATGTAAAAGAAGAATAAAATTACTTCCCTTGACTTACTAGGCAGGCTAGATAGAGTTCACAGTGTGTTGTTCATCTGCTACCTCTAATTCGTGCACAGGACTCTGTCTATCATCATCTCCTTAGGTATTCTGCTGCCTTTCAGAAATTGTTAGGTAAGTAACGACCTCCACATATTACAGTATCTGCCTGTTCACAGCTGGCTGCCTATCTGGCAGCTCTACATTTCTGTCAGGTGACATGACTGAACACTCCCTCCATCCCCACTGCCCTCTTTTTCCATCAGAGTATATATGCATCTCTTACTAAGGCTTCACAACAAAAAGACCTAATGCACTTTTTCTCATCTACCTGACCAACCATTTCACAATTACCTTTTGTGAGCTGGTACATTTTTTTTCTGAAGTCAATCATAAATTTATACAAAAATGTGAACAGTTCAGAGATACGTATTCTGCTTGCTACCTTATCATAAATCATGCAAAATTTTCTATTACTTTGTGCTGTGTTAAATAGATTCACTGCGTATCAGAGTAAAAAGCAAGATTAACATTATGCCTGGTAACCATGAAATTATTCTGTGGTGCCCTGAAGAATTGAGTTTTTATTGAAGGGCAGATTGAGGCAGTTAAAGTGATAGATAACCTGATGAAGGCTGCTTCCTTGTTCTTCACACTGTGCCATTTTCCCCCCTTACGATCCCAAAGGTCACACCACTAACATCTCCTTCAGAAACCCGTCCTGCAGCCATCAGACCCATTCTGTATGTGGCAGTACAAATGGAGGAATATGAGCACCCAGGCAGCCAATATAAATCACTATTGCTACTACCAGGAACTAACGAGGCTACATTTCATTTACTAAATTTGCTCTGAATACTGTTGACACATTTAGGAAAAAAAAAGAATGGGAAGGCAACTGGAAGTCAGTGGTCTAACACCTGATTTATTTCAATATAGTGCTCAGTATAATTTAATACTGTAAGCTATCATAAATCCTGCTTGTAGTACAAACAGTCCTGAGCAGCAGCAAACAGCTGGAAGAGCAACCAAGGTACTTCATCCACTTTGGAGACACTAGAACCTCCTGCTGGAAATAGTTTGGAAAAATCATGGTAAGATTGGTAAAGAAATACCATAAAAATGATGTGGCTATTAAGAGCTGCAGAACAGTCCAGCAGGGATAACAGCAGACACCAAGAGCTGGGAATGAGCTGGAAACAGAGGTTCAGCTGATTGTGCTTTGAGTCTGATCTCAAATATACAGCTCCACCTCTATTAAGAAACTGCCTTTTACTTCTCTTACGATCTTTAGTCTTCCAAAAGTAGCAATTAGGAAAGTGGGTTCTTGCCTGAACATGTCTTTCCAATATTGTGAAAAGCTGATATGCAATCACTCATTCTACTGATAAAGTTGGAGGCTTTTAACCAGCATGTGGGAACTATTAGGTTCTATATTTATGAACAAAAATAGCTACCGTATACCCTTCCCTTTATTTGTTATTCCTAAAGAGTCCAGTTTCACCTTCAACGCTCAATTCCTACCCTCAGTTCTGAGGTTTTCAGATTATTGATGCTACAAAAGGCTCTCAGACCCTTCCAGAAGGTGGTAGCAAGCCAGCCATATTTTCAAGTAATTTCAAGTGAAACAAGTCACAGATTTGCAGAGTGTAGAATAAGGAAAAGAGTGCAAACACAATTTGAACAGGATGGTGATTGCATTTCACCCTCTGGGAATACAAAATAACATTATCCAATCACTTTAAATTAGATCGGAAAGTCCAAAATGTTTAGCTGTGAATTCTTCACCTTCTTGTACAGGTATCAAAGCACTGCGGCACTGTACAAGAACATGTTTTCAAAAAAAACCTCATATATTGACCGAAAAGTTCAGGGAGGGCGTTAGAGAACATTCAGACTTTTAGGTAGAGAAGCTCCGTGGACACAGGGCATCCTTCCTCCAAGAGCAAGATAAGAACTCTCTAGGTACAGGGTACATGAACTTTATCCAGTTCCAAAGGGCTAGGATAAGGGCTAAACAACCCTTAGTCCCATTCACTGCTTTAAAATACAGCAAAAAAAGAATCTTGCTACACAAGCCTTTTCTCATGACTCTGTATAGAAGTGGTTTTGTGCTAAACTGAATATAAATAAAAACTGAGTGATGCCAGTGCATGGCAGCGCATACCTACTAGAGGAAACTCTAGTCTTCGGAGCGCAAGTGAAAAAGAAAAAACAACAAAACAACCACACGCAGGTCTTCTAAATGTATGCAAGCATGACAGCCACATGGAAATATCCATAAACTGCAGGTATTTTGTCAAGTAGCATTTATGTTATGTGCCAATGTTAGTACTTGACTTCTTGAACATCCTGTAGATTAAGAATATTAATTCCATTTTTAAATTCTTAAATTCAACTATCCTAACTTTCAAATATTACTCAGACTAAGAGATAAGAGTGCTCACACATGAAGACTACCTGAAAGGTGATTAAGAGCCGGAACAGCCCCACAGGCCACATGTTGCCTTTAGCTTTCCTACAGGCACCGTAATCCAAGGCCAGCCCTCACACACATGTCTGTGCCTCCCATGATTTTGGGGTCCAAGTGCCTCACTTTTAGTTTAACTCCAACATATATAAATTATATAAATCCATCTTTAACAGAAATTGTGGGAGGGAGAGTTAAGTCTTGAAGTGATTTTGATTCTTTTACCCATGAAAATTTATGAGTAGATCCTCAAATGGCATGAAGTGGCAGAACTCCAGATGGCTATAAAGTTGTATCATTTTCTAGTAGTTAAGAAACTGTCCCTTCACACTGTTCTTCATGTACAACCAAAATCTAACATCTTTTAGAACAAAAGCTGTGTATTTTTATAGCTCAAGGTCTGTTTAACCTCAGAGTTTATTATATGTTAACTCTGATATTCCTCACTTTAAAAAAAAAAAAAATCTGAAAAACTTAAAAGACCAACAGGCAACTTTCGAGTGATCCATGGATTACTTCCAAAATAACTAGCAATAGTTTCACTTAGAAATGTTTGTTCTCATTTTTATATTGTTTTGGCTTGACTCAAGACAAGATTGTATCTACGGATTTGACCTGAGGTTTGAGATATTTAGGTGGAGGAACCTACTGTATTTAAGTCCAAGTTTTGAAAGAGTAAGAGCACATGCAAACTTCAGCCCTGTCAGCCTCATTAACCCCTTCTTCCAGTATTACCGTTTTCTTACATTACTGGATACATCTCACAGGAGATGCTCCCCAGCAAAGACAATTATTCAACAATATTTATTTCATATAAGTCATTGTTTGGCTAAGATTAACTTCTGCTCCTAAAACATCATTTTCAGGAGCTGGGCACTTTTCAGACTTTTAACCAAGTAATACGACATATCCATTTCCACTTTGATAACACTTCAGTGCAACCTTGAAGAGGGAATTTTTTCAAGCTAGAGCTGCTGAAACAAGTGCGAGGAGGTGCTGGCACTATAATTAAGTTCTAACACTGACATCTCACAGGAGCTGAAAAGCAAAAGAAACCACAACACCAATTCCACAAAGTGGAGAAATGCAGCAAGCAAAGAAAGAGGAACTTCTGAAACTCAGAAGCGACTCACAGTCCATCGTTAGAGCCACTATCTAGATATTTGTTTAGGCAACTAAGGGAGCCCTGGAATGCAACGTGTTCCTTCATAACGTCCTATCACTACCACAACACTCTCATATCCTATGGGATCAGGATCACCAGCTCATCAGTCTGTGCTTCACATTCCCTGGTAGGACATCAGCATTTAAAAAGTGAAACTTGGTATTGTTTAATTCTGTATTTTCCATAATTAATACTTGAATTATTACAAGCAACCTAGCAGAGACAAATTATCATAATACAAATTGATAACAATTAGTGAACTGTGTTTCAAGGATTTTTAAATTAAAAGTATATGCAAGTTGTTTTGAAGTTACTATGCACATTGAAAACCTCAAGTTACAATGGCTTTTTTACTTATTAAAAATCCAACAAGCCATATACTATGCTTTTATTATGGCAATTTTAAATTACACTAGCAAAGGTGAAGGAGCCAATGTCTGTGTCTGATGGAGTTTCTTTACGGGCAGTTATCTTTTTGGGATTAGAAATACCAAGAATTAATTTGCTAAAATTGATTCCTCTAAGGAAAATTACACCTACTGCACTGCTTATTTCAGGAAGGAGAACAAAGTTTTTAAAAGAGCAGCCTTATTTGCAGCTGAAAGATTGTTCGCTTGAAACAAAGGTTGAAATTAATCTTCTCCAACTTTGGCACAGGGAAGCCAAGCATTTAACCTGAGCTTGCATTTTCTAGGGTGCCTCTGCCATAACCAGAGAGTTTGCCAGTTACTTGCACAATGCATTTGAGTGTATTCAATGACTGAAAGATCTAAACACACATTTTTAGGTTTTGTGGTGTATATAGATGGGCTCAGAAGTCAACTGTCAAGTAACTGTCACTTGTGAACCATATTCATGAACATGAGTTAAAAATCCCAGACACTAAAGGCTAACATGGCAATATTCTGTGAATTTTGAAGTATTAGCTTCACTATGTCCCTATGGGGCTAGTAATTCTAGAATTGTATGTATGCAGCACACATGACAGGAACAAGCACTTAGCAATGCAAAATAGGCCATCAGCCTCTAGCAGGATTATCCCAGAACTACTGATAAGTCACTTAATTTTAAATTGGACAGATACTACATAACAGAACAGAAAATTCATGTTCTGTAGACAATAGATTCAGTGTAAACAAACACAAGATTGCTTTACCTGAAGATTTTTTTTTCCTTCATTTTGCAAAACTTTCTTTGTGCTTCAGCAACACTTTGGATCACAAAAGCGACTTGAAGTTGATATTTTAGTCAACTAAAAAGCTTTTGAAAGCAACATAAAATGAAAAGCAACCATGTACCAAACTTTTTATAACACTCCTGTGAAGTTGGTAATGGCTAGTGAATCGGTTAGTGCCTTTTAAGTGTCTGAGAGTCTACATGGTTATAGTTAATGGATATTCTACTTCGCTGGCACCCACCCCTTGCTCAGCTTGTAGCTGCAGTGCAGTTACCTCAAAACATGGCCACTTTTTGAAACATCACAACTGTAACCTCAAAGGCAAATAGAGAAAACATGTACACGTGCAAGAGTTCAAAGGTAATTCAACAATTCCTACTATTTCCATACATTTGCTGTGGTGAGACCAAGCCAAGGCAAAAAGTAAATACTAGTGATGAGATGCTATTCACTGAACACTTGCCACACGTATAAAAAAACAAGTATATGTTAACTACTGAGTCTTACAAAAGTCCATCTGTGAACTGAATCACACGTGAACTATACCAGAAAGCAGACGGGATCTGTCTACTTGCTAGTCAGAACTCAGAACTGAAAGGTCACTGGTATCAGGCTCTGCAAGCAATCACTAATTCCTTGAGACTCTCAGATTGAACATCAATGGTGATTGATGGTCAGGAGACTCCCTCATATTCAAGACCAAGGTTTCTCACATTCATAGGGATTCTTTCAGCCTCTACTTTCATCCACGTAGCCTATCAACTTCTAATCGTCTGAGCTCCCAGTTTCCAGTGACCTAAACAACATCTTAAATGCTCATAAATTGTTTTTTGGTGGGGGTTGTTTATTTTTTTAAGCAATACTATTTGTCTAGTAAAAGGCATTTTTCTTTCTGTATTTCACTTTATACAACTGTCAACCCTACACGCAGATTGTCACAGTTATTACAGATTCTCTCTCTTTCGGCAAGTTTTGAGCATGATAATTTAACATCAGGCCAACATCTGATTTCAGTGCCAGTTGCAGATGGACATTATCTTTTTACTTGAAGTTTACAAACTAGGTAGAGGGCTGTTCAGTTACCTTCCCTTCCTGCTTTGTCCGCTTCCTCCATCTCTCCTTCACCCATAGCCAGAGACACCTGAAAAAAGAGAGAAATAAAAATGCTCGCCGGTGCCAACCATACCTGCTTCACCGAGTACACCCAACTTAGAGCTCAGAAAACAACTGATTACACAGTCAGCATAACACCAGAAATTAATACACAGCATCTCTTGGATGTGGCATCATGGCAACATCCGTGCTGGAGATCTGACATGATGTAGTATTTCTGGGAAGAGAATCTACTTATCAGGATTTACACCTATGCATGACCCAGGTCTATTTATCCTAGGAAACCTCTCAGTGGCAACTGTGGTGAAAGTTGGCACTGGATGCGGCTGATTATGGCCAAAAAGCTAACGTTACAAAGTCATCATTCTTGTATATCATCAAGTGAACTGGCAGCTCTTGAAAGAGCATCTATTCCACTGCTAAGGACACATAATGCCAGGCAATCTACTGATTAATATGCTCAAGTCTGTTCATTCACTATTGTTCACACAGAGAAGGGTGTCATTAATAATCCTAAAGCACACAGTGATCCTAGCTTACATTAATGCATCTCTCTTTCAATATATATGTGAGGAGCACCTTAGAAAATTAAGATAGAAAATAATTCTTCCCTAGAGGTCAAGCAGGGGAAAAAATACAGACTCCTTTCTCCACACTCTGCACGAGGCCACGGCTACTTGAGGCAGCAGCATGAAATGCAGCCATTAAAAGTTTGTGCAGGTCCTCAAAATACGTTCAACTCCTCTCTGGAGCCCTCTGGGCTCCTGTAACTGACATCTCAGTTCAAAAGATTCTTTCCTCCTCAACCCTCAGTAGGGTTTCAAAGGTGTCACTCAATAACACGTGACTTGAAGATCTTTCTTACTCAATATTAGTGTTCTGCAAAATCTTAGGTGAAATCTAAAAGCCACTATTTCTAAAAAGAAACCATACCAAACAAACAAAAATTGAGCTCACAGAATAAGCAAACGAATAGAAAAGTGATAGAAAAAGGCAGTAACATACTTAAAAAGTGCACAAAGTAGACTATGAAAGCATGTACAAAGCTAGTTCTGATGTGGACACCTTTACAAGCAAAGGAACTTGTGTTTTTATTCACCACTCTTACTGCACGAGCAGCATGCAAAGCCAGGCAAAGGCAGGGAAGTGGGGCACTTTGTGGCTATGCTCTCAAGCACGTAAGTTCTCCTCAGACCCATGACTAGGATCACCTAGATGGTTGAGAGCTAGACACCTCCACAGCTTTTGTTTAAGTTCGACATAATGGAATCAGCTTCTACTCCTCTTCCCAATGACCAATATTGGATCACTAAGCTTTAACTCTTTCCCTTAGGTAAATTTTATCCATGTAAGAGAACATAATCTTCATCATATTTTGTTTTGCCTTTTTTTCCCTCCCTTTTTCTTCATCCCTCGGAAGTTCTGACCAAAAGGCATGCAAGCACAGGCTAGGTGCTGAATACCAGGCCTTACTTCGACCTGGCATGGGCCAATCCATCCAACAGCTTGCCAGGAGAAACCAGGAATCAGCTCCAAGCAGCTTCTCCAGCCAGAACATCAGATCCAGCAGGAGTTTGGGTGTCACTGGTTAGTGGTCATGCCCCCCACACATGCACTACTATTTCAGACCATAGTCACTTCTGCAACAAGAGGGAACTCCAGCATTTTTACTATGCAGTCACCTACATTCCCTTTACGGCAAGGCTATTTTACTACTCGCACATTTCTGCCTATTACAACCTTCGCACTTCAGCTGCCATGTAATAAGGCCTCCTGCTGCCAATGCCCCTCTCCATTTCTCCTCTCTTTTAAGCATGCATGGAATTTCCCATATTGTCTTTCAGTAAATCATATTCTGGCCACGTCCTTAGCTCTTACACTCTTTCCAAGTATATATTAAGTGCCTCCTTATATATTTCCACTTCCCCACAAATTACATTCTATTAATCTCTATATTCCTGGTCCCTGCTGCCCAAAGCAGATGGTATTCCAGGTGCAGTGTCACTGTGCCATACAGAAGGGCACTGTGGCTTTGCTGCTCCACGAGTTTTATATCCTTTCCTTTTTTATGCACTTGAGGGTCAGTAAAACATTTAACTAGAACACAGGACAAACACCACTCACTGCTAGCACTGCTCTATGTATGATGGAATAAGTACATTTCAACTCATCACTCATTGACTTCCAGAGGATACCGACACTGGAGAGCAGCTCAAAACCATTGCACTGGGATTCACCTACTACCCATCTAAGAGTGGGAGGCAGGTTCTGTTGTGGGTTGGTTGGTAAGAGGGTTACATTACTAGCAGCAAAACAAAAATTACAAGTCCAAAACACCAAACACAAAAGCACAACCTGCATTCATTGCACACCAAAAGACAGCAATCTAAAGGCAAGTGGGTTTTTTGAGGGGGGTTGTTTGTTTTTTCTCCTCCGGATGCTACTTTCCCACTCTAAAAGTGCCTCACTACGTAAGTCAAAATACTATTAACAGACTCATTCCTCATACACTTGCATATTTAAGCTGTTCTCTGTGGATTCTGCTGTGTACGTAAGTGTGTAACCTTCCCTGTAGTTCCGTGAGGAGGATGAGCACTACAAAGGCTCTGCTGCACTATGCTGGCAGGACACCTGCAAGTTTACAGACACTGTCTTCTATTGTAGTGTGTTTTAGACAAGACTCATAACACTAGTTGTGAAAGTTTGGTCTAAAATACCAAGACTTGTATATTGAAAGAGGGTTGCAGTTAGGCCTTGAGACCATATATTGGCCACAAGAAGTCCTCCAGTGACTGGCTATCGCGACCTGCATGCAGACAAGCACACACCAATGCTCTACTTAACCTACAAGATGTTCAAAAAGCAGATCATTTAGCTGGCAACCAGGTGATTTGTGTGATTAGGAAGGCTCCAGAGTGGTTGGGCTGCAGATCTCAGGACATCAGCATTCATCACTTCTGGCTCTTCCACTGTTGGACTGCCTACTGGCCCAACCAGCCTTCATTCTAGTTTTAAACCCAGTGAGAAGGGTTATTTCTGCAGCAACAGCTTCTATGAGAGGCCTCTAAAGGTTAGGCACTCACACAATATTAAAAAGCAAAAGCAGCTGAATACCACAAGTATTCCTTGCAAATTTTAGCCTAGATAAAAAGAAAAAGAAAAACAAACTTTGCCATGGAACTTTCCTGAGACAGAATTATATGCTTCCCACAAAATGTAATTTCTTATAATTTATTCCAAGAGAATAAAACTTGATGTGCATATGAAACAGTAGCTATGAATCAGCCAATAGGCACCTGCGTCTCAAGCATTCTAATGGAGTTTAAGCTGCAGGGGCAACAGCAACTATTAAAGTGCTAATAGCATAAATTATTCCCAAAAAGCAGACCTCTAGCTTAATGACTGTCTGTCAAATTCATACGTCAAATCTTAGAAGTATTTTTGCAGTAGAATGAAACAAGCATCAGTCAAAATCCCTGCTGTCAAAATTATCAAAACATTTTTTCCCTCAAGTTCTGTAGGGAAGGCTTAGATATTAATTATCCACTACGTAAACAAAGTTTAAACATCATATCCTCTCCAAACTACATAATTATAATAGTCAAGAAAAATCACACCCATGAGCATCACAAACAGCAAGGCCCTGTAACTACCCACACTGTTATTCTGACACTGCAGTACAAGTGAGCCCCACAATTACACATTTCTGCCTCTTGCTGAAGTCAACATTTATTATTGTATTGTGTAGCAAAAGACAGTAATTTTGAGCAGTGCTCTGGAGAGGGCAAGATAAATGCTCATCTTCCACTGAACAAAAGCTGTCACTGAAAGCTATTCCTGCCACACTGATCATTTTTAGCAATGAAGATAAGGCAGAAAGAACAACTACCATCCAACTCCATGACTTATATTAAGAACAGCTGCAGACTATAGGCTTCAAGATTAATTAACAGGGAAGTTCAGCAGAGGGCAAATTTGCTTTTCAGATGATAGAGCACAACACCCATGAGATTCCACCGCATATTTGTCTGCAGATGTAGTCTTTAACAGAAACTAGCAACAATAACACTGAGCATCCTACTCTCTGCATGTCTTTATAAACTTACTGTTCCCTGGCATGGATTGTAAGATTCTTGGAACAGAAACCATATTTTTATTCTTTTTCATTAGCACAATATCCAATGCTGAGGTGTTCTAATACCTTACACATGGTCTGGTTCATTATGAACTGTAATGAAATAATAAGAGTTACACCACCCCTCTATTTTCATTACAGAAAAAAAATTGTAAAAAGTTTATGCCTCTAGGCTAAAACTCATTACATTGAAGTCTTTCATGAATATTACTTTTCTCTGTGCTATAATATTGTTTTACAGGGTGGGTGGTGAGGGTGCATTATATAGCAAATTCAATCACGCTATCATATTTTACATTGAATTCAGTGAGTAACAGCTGCCAGGGCCAGAGTGGTACTTCATATATGCCCCATTATTTTTCTACTCTATATAGCTTCTCTCTGAAAACAAGGACCTTATACTTAGTGACTCTGCAACCTTCTTCTCATTTGAAAGCCACACTATATAAATATATAAATAAATCAAAGGAGGATAAGGGAAAGGAAAGGAAACGAGGAGTAGAGAAACAAATAAAAAAATCTGTCATTACTCAACCTATACATCAAGGAGCATGGAAGGGCCTTGCATTAGAAGCACTGAATAAGGAATAAAAGAAAAAAATAAAAATAAAAAGCTACTTTTACTGTCTCCTCAGCTTACTAGCCCTGACAGGCCATTCCCCCAAAATACAACCTGTATTTCCCTGTTCAGGACTTATTTTCCCTATTATCAGTCATTCATGACTCATTATCATGGTTGGATCATCTTCTTCCCTTCACTAATGTCACTGGGATTTCATTACAACATTATTTCTGCCTATATATCTTCTTCTATAGATTTCATGGTCAACTTGGTATCTTCTGTTAATTAATAGCTGAGATTCCCCTCTGCATATCCATTTCTTCAGAATACTGTTTTACATTTGTGGCTACAAACATTTTATTGGCTTGCCACAGTAAATTTTCACTACTATTTTTTATAGAAAGGGAGTTAAATCCCTGTTAGCTCCCTTTAAACTAGAATATCCCTAACTTCTCCTGTTTTAAAGCTGTAAGTAGCAACTACATTTGGTATGATCTATATGCCAGCATGTTTTTCTGAGGTTATGAAGCTCTTATCCACAGTCTCTCTAGGTAATATAAACTTAATTAGTACTAATTAACAACCAATTAATCTCACTTCATCATCATTAATTTTAGCATGACAACTCACATTTTATTGCCCATTTTCACATGTCATTCTTCTCTTTCAGAAACACTAAGCATTTGCATCTGAAGTCAGTAAGTCCTGAGTGCTCCCCAGCTCTAGAAAGCAATCTGGAGTTTAGGAGCATATTCTGCACCATCAACAGCATCACCCATCCATACATGTCCCACTGGTGCCTTGTTCCACCTCCAAGCTTCTGCCAGAAAGCAATACATATTTCTGTTGGTTTCACTTTCCTAAGTGCTACTGAGAGCAGAAAACTAAGATCACCTGTACTTTCTCAAGCTCCAAGAGTTGGCTTTGTTCCTCTATGCAAATTTGTATGTACTGTGTGGTATCTGACAGACCCAACAAATACCAGCTGCACAGACTCCAGGATAACTGACCCACTCCAGCCTCAAGAGTTGAGAGCCACTATTGAGCCATACTCCCTGTTCTCCTCTACACACATAGAGGAAATGCATTTTAAACATATATATTACAAGGGGTTATAAAGAAAGTTTAAATCTCAGTACTGTGTGCCTCCAGGGAAAAGTGTGGTTATCGTAGTTAAGTAATTTAACCAATTCACTTACAGTCCTTTTAAGTACTAGATCCACCAAAGGCCGCTATATTTATACCTTTAGTAAATGATTCTGAGATTGCCTTTCCAAATCAAAGCATCTAGCCGTGCCCAAACACTTGTCAGTATTTCAAAAGTATGTGTGTCAAGAGAAACCAAATTTACAGCAGCTAACAATATTCTAGAAGTATCATAAACTAATATTGTAATTATCAAGTTTATAAATTGCAAGAAAACAGAAATAAATACACTTCAGTTGCAAAAAGTCATTTTCATACTCTACTGTATTTTAGCACTTGCTCTGCGACAGGCTGGAGCTGAAGCACAAGCCCCCAGAGCAGACCGCAGTGGCAGCACGGCACTGGGGGCTCATCATGTGCGGGGCCGGAGTGTTGCATTTCATGCATTATTCACAGCTTGCTGCAGGCACTCAGCAAGGTCAGGACATACATATCCCCACCACGCAGTTGTGGAGAAAGATGATGTATAGGAGGAAAAAGGCAATGAAGGCTGTGGGGTGCTCTGCTCGAGAGGATTCAAAAGTGCAGAGGTGCTTTCGCAGCCATGTTTGAGAACAGAAGCTCCCTCCCTCCAAGCCGCTAGGTGACAAGAGTTCAGGGGATGGATCTGACTGACAAGGGCCACTACCCCTTCTCCAGACCACTGCAGGAGGTTAATAGCAAGCATACCCATATTTGATGAGGTTATCTATCAGGGGCTACTTACATACCAGACCAGCTTCAGAACATGCTATGTTTATTTTTTATTTTTCCTGCTTTTTGATCCAGTTTCCCTCCTGGCACTCAAGGGCTCATCTTAACCTCAAGCACTTTTTCCTCCTTCTCCAAGCAATTTAGATTTACACGTGGTCTTTCCTGGCCTCATTAAAACATTTGCTGTTACATTCCCAACACAATTCCAACTTTCCCCTCCTAGTTTTTCCAAATCACACTTTCTACAATGGTCAACACAAATGTAACAGAAATAAAATGGCAAACTTTAATACAACAATAGAAATAAGTGAGAAAAATAATCCAGATAAGCACAAGCAGCCTTATGCCTTTTTCTTCATGGTAAACTTGTGATAAGTGTAATTTTACAGAGCCTTATACTGCAGGAATTCCTGCAGGACTGATTCAAAGAAGGTGTGTTAGCGTTTCACAATTTGTAGCAAGAATAAAAACAACTGAGACATTTTAGACCTCAGAAGAAGGTCTACACAACTGTGTAGATATTGGTGTGTACACATTTTTTGCGTACACTAATGTTGACTGGTATTCTGAAATAACTTTTTAAATATAATTTGACAATGCATTTTCTTTTAAAAAAATCATTTGAAGCCTACTACCATCACAAAATGTTCCCTTTAGATTTGTTTCCGAGCACTTGCTAACTTAATTCTGTACAAATTAATTCTTATTTTATTCTGACTTCAAGAGATACAGTTTCCATTAAATTTTTCCTAGATAGAGCAGTGATCTTCAAGGATTTCCTTCCTATTTTTTTTCTTAAAATTTATGATTTGCATATCAATATTTATATTTTCCTGACTAGCCTTAAGGTGCTAAGGCTTCAGAAATCATACCTGATCACGATACATCCTGTGGAAATAATCCACAAGGACATATTCTAGTCTTAGCTACACTGACTTAAACTTGTGAAGATTTTATTGACAGCCTTTAATTTCTAGTCCTAATATTTTGTACCATTTTTTTCCTGCTATAATAACTTTAAAAGCCTTCATAGATATTCTAACTCCCCCCCAATTGCACACTTTTTGAAACAGTATATTCAAGGCGCATGTATGAGAAAAGCTGATGTTATATAATGTCATAACCTTTTACACACTCAACAGTCTATTTTGTTTTCTCCATTTCTTCTCAGAGGGTGAGATCCACCCATGCACAAGGATCCCACACAAGACCCCTGTATTACTCATACGATATTCAAAATTAGATCCACTGCAAGAAAGACAAGGGGGGGAGGAAACCTGAGACACCTCTCAAAATCAGGAATAAGACTTTTAAAGAACCAAACAACAAAATGAAGTTTGACAAGGCAACTTTATCTCAATGAGATTCCAAATATAAGAATCCAGCAAAAGGAGAAAGCATGAATAAATAAGAGTTTCTTTAGATTGCAACTCTATTTTCACATGATCATCCCACATTATTAGCCAAGAAAATTTAATTAGGAAAGGTGCAGTGGTATCAGTGTAGATCTTTGAGAATATGGCACAAGGTGATGTCAAAGCTTTAAAAATACAGAGTTTAATTTTTTTCAGGCTATTTGTCCTCAGTATTCTAAAATCAGAACAGGTTGCGTTGCCATGAGATTGGTAGAGACAGGTAAAATTCTGCCCTATTATAGGGAGGTAGAATTACCCTTATGAAAACAAGGAGGCTATCAGGTCAAATAACGTAATTTTTCTAAGCTTTCTAAATGCTGTATGTTGTCTGCAAAGTGATGTATACATTGATATTTTCTTTCTGGGTAATAGGTAAATACAGGTAGAACACACCTCTCTGTAACATCTAAGTAACGACTTGCTTTATGAGACTCAACAAACAGATTCTCTAGCACCTCTGCTATCATCTCTCAGAAGATCACAAGAAAACCCACTTACTCCAGGAGGCGACAGGAAGAGAATTCCACAGCTCCTCCTGCAGCTCAGATTTATACCTTGTTAGCAACTCCCTTGTGATAACTTTGGAACAACAGCAAAGCAAGAAGGAAGTTTTTAACATTTAAGAATAAAAATTGATTTGGAATTTGTTCCAGATGTTTCCCTTCATTTCTGCTTTCTTATGCTCCATATGCAGACACTGAAAGATGCAACCGAAATACTACCTACAGCAGAATAGCCAAAATATCAGTAAATGCACACTGATGGTTTGGTAACTCTGCTAGCACTTATTTACAAGGGCCTCTGATAGTCACAGTGCTTATGTAGGAATGTTTTGGTTTTCTTTATTTGTTTTGTTGTTGTTGTTTATAATTTTAAAACAAGACTCAAGTACCACTAAGCTTCTTTTGTAATTATATAATTGAAAGTATTATTTTATAAACCCATAATTCATGAATATTAGTGACATTAAAGAGAAATATTGTATTCTCTGTATATTAGTGTAGAACGTCAAAAGATCACTAAGATAGGATTATACGTATAGTCTCCAGCTGATATATAAGTTTAAAAGGAGCAAAGAGGTCTATTTTCACAGCAGAAGACATGGACATTGTCCCAATGTTCCACCTCAATTTTTTTTTTTTTTTTGCTGTAAATAGTGATGTAGATCTTCCTATTTCTTTATTGAACAGATGTTAGAG
>VZSV01000054.1:2745381-2756825 GCA_013398735.1 Nothocercus julius
ATGTTAACTTCTCCACACATTAGCAACTTTATTGCTGCATTTTAGTTCTCCCATCATTGTTGCGGATATTTTATTAACTTGGGAAATATATCTTCAGAAAAACCTTCACAACTGATGAAATAAGTGTACAGAGGCAATCAGGAAATCATGAGCCGCCGTCGCCAGCAGCATGTTATTTTTCCAGACATGAGACTCCAGAACCAGGGACAATGCAAAAAAGATTGACTGGTAAAGGCTATATGTATGAACTGAAGCAGAGAACAAAAATGAGTTTAAAAAGGATACCTAGAAGTTTATTAGATTTGTATAGGCGTAATCAAGGATTAAGCGAAGAAAACAAAAATTGCATCAAACAGCCTTAACTCTTACAGTTTTTCATCAAGGTCTCCAGAAAAGCCACTCCTGCCACCTAGACAGAGGACGAAGAAATGCCCGCCTATTCTAGCAAGCAGGCTCACCCACATACTGATGTGCCCAGAGCCACCCACAAGGCCACAACGGCACCACCCTGACGTTCAACTCTAGATTTCTGAGGCCAACACTGAGCATGCTGCACCATGTAGTACCATTACACCCAAATACTAACCTCTCCTCCCTGGAATTTCCACTGCCTCTTAAGAAATCTCTAGTTCCAATCAAGTCAGCTTTTCTCTTCTGGAATTTCAGCTTCAGACCAACTGGAAAGCTGAAGAAGTTCTTCACTTACATAAAATGCTTTAAAAACACAACATAGTCCAGCAGAGTTTACAGTAACCAGCTCTCCTAGGCTCAAACCATAGCAACATTTGCAAATAAAGCAGCATTTAACAATGACTTTAAAATGTATCACTAGTGACAGTATCACAATGTTCTAAAATAACCAAGTATCACTCACACATATACAAATAAATAGCTAGAAATAATATTGGATCATTAGTATTATTATGGGTGGTTATCACCCTATGTTACTTGCTATTTTAAGATATTTAATACCTCATATTCCCTGCTCACACTATGATCTAGAGGAAGAAAGCTGTGATCTTACAAGGCATTTCAAGTGTGCAGACTACTCCATTAACATGACAGAGCCCTCAGAGGAAACGGGGAAACACAGCATGCCTCTTCCATTTTTAAAATATATTTCCTTTTAATTAAATTGCTTTTCTCCTTGAAAACCACAGGAATTTATAATCAGACTAGAACATGGAAATCTACAACCAGAATTTAAAAATCATCTCTCTCTTGCACTTGCAACGAGATTCATACCTTTACACAGTAACCCTAGAAAAAAAAGGAAAACCCAGCAAGCAGGCTCCCTAGGGGCTTGCTGGTCAGAGCCACCTGTACCAGAGCTCCCTCTCAAGCAGGCAGCAAGGCCTCCGGTCCTGCCTTCCCACAGCGCTACTAACACGATGCTCCTAGGACATGCACAAAGTTCTAGCCTGCCCCCTGGAGAGCCGTGACTATGACAAGGCATGACTAACAACTAATTGATTTTACCTGGCAACTGCCTACCAGGTGTTCTGAATTACATTAAAAAGAAATTGAGCACAGGTGAGGGAAAACACTAATTTCAGGGTAGCTGTATGATTATTGAATCTTTGGGATGGGTAAAGCAATAAGGGATTCTTTGGTTCTTTATACATGAACTTTTTTTTTTTTTTTTTTTAAAGTAAGTAGGTATTTTTTCTTTCTAAGCTAACATAAGCATTATTAAAAAAAAAAAAAATCACAGCACAAAACAACCATGGCATTTGGGAAAGTGGCTACTCAAAGACAGTGCTGTAAAGCAGAGTGTGAGCTAGCCAGCAGAGGAACAGAAAGATACCCAGTCGTGATAGGGGCAGTAAGAAAAGGAAAAGCTGAGAGGTGAAAAAAAAATATCCCACGGATTAGTCATAGAATGTAAGGGGCTGAAGAGAAGGCAACACATTTGCTGTGATGCAAAACTCATGTTTGAGGGAGCTATCAAAACTGTCTGCTCTGCTTGATTTAGCAGTGCTTGAGCAAAAGAGATATAAAATGATCTCTTAGTTTGAAAGGCAGCAGAGTTCAGGATGCTCTATGTTTAAAGAAGCTTTCACTTGGATACACATGAACAAGACTAAGTGGATAGAAAATGTCCCACTGCTCCTTTGTGGAAGAGACGCTTTGCCCCGCTGCCTTCCCCCTGCCTCTGCATGTACATTCTTACTAAGCAGCTGTTACTAAAAGGAAACCAAGCCTAAGATTCTAAACAGTTACCAAGCCACCAAAGCACAGCATGGTTAAGTAATGTAAGGGAGGCCAACTCCCTAGCATCAGGCCAGTAGTTTGTATTTACTGCCTGGTAAGAGCACTGCTTAGGAGATACAAGGAAAGAAAAAAGCAGTAGGAGAAAAAATATAGAGAAAAGTAGAACATTAAAATAGACATTAGAAAGCCTCTTTTAGGCGTAAGCACACATTAGCCATGTTCAGAGGTAAAAGAGACATCTTGGACTGAATTTTTTTTTCTGTATCCACAAATATGTATTTGTTTCACAGGAGTCCCTTTCTGCACGGGTCCAAGAGTGACTTGTTTTGCTAACTACAAAATGGATACTAGAGCAAACAGGGGGCAAGGGGTGACAAAGATAAAACCAGCAATGATAAGAGAGGGAAAATGGGGAAGAACAGCTTTGCCCACCTTGATTCAGCTTCCCTTTCTGAGAAGCTCCACAGCTTGATCACCTCAACTTCAGGGACTAAAACCAAGGGCCGCAGCCATCAGTGCCACCTACACAGCTCTGCAGCGCTGTACAGTTGCCACTAACTCAGGCTCAGGTTCTTAAGTTGCACTGACTCCTTTACGAAGTGGTGGTAATGATTAATAATGCTTAATAACTAACACCTGGCAATAAGTATTGCTAATGAACGTCAGTCTAGTGTAGTTGTGCTTTGAAGCTTGAAACCAGCCTCAAGACATTTGTTCGATCTCTTCTTCCTTACATTTAGTTGCCACTGAGCAGATAAGAGAAACACTGCTGCAAAAATCAACAGGGAAAATATTAACATCACAAGCTTGGAAATAAACTTTTATCTCACCAAACATTACCAGTTTGCATTTCTAGCATTTAGAGGGAAAACACGGAGTTTTTTTTCCCCAGCAGCTTCGTCAAGATGTTGCGAGTCAGCAGAAGTTCTTATCTTCTATCCGCACTGTTGCCATCCTGTGAATTCGTAATGGAGAGCAGCAGTTATCTGCTCTTCACTGGGACTCCCTGAGCCCAGAGTCACAGCGCCGTGTCCCACTGCAGCCTGTGCTCGGCAGGGCTCTGCTGGAAGGCCTGGCCCTTTCCAAGCAAATAACCTGCTCATCATTGCCAGTATTTAAGTGTGTTCATTTAATCTCTAAAGGTCAGGGTAGGCCTGGAGGCTGCAGGGTGTCTGCTGCCCTCCATCAGCTTTCCTGCTGCTCGTGCCGCATTTACGAGGAGGGAGGAGAGGAACATTATGTGCAACTATGGCTGACTACAGAACCCTTATTACGTACTCAATCAACACCTGGCAAAATGCTGAAGCTTTAATTTTAGGTAAGTTTGTAAGGAAGTCCTATCCTTAATGCCAGTAGGAGGTTCAGGAGTTTCTGCGTTCTGCATTTCCTTGGAATGAGTGTGTGCATTGAGAGACAAGGAAAGGCTGGGAACAAAAATGCACGTTTCCTTCCTTGCCAGGCAGGGCAGCAGCTGTAAAACAAAAAAGCCAAACTCAAGGGGCACAGGAACTGTGGCTACAATTAAAATTGTACCCGAGCGACAGATGGAGCAAGTGAGCAGCAGTGAGAGCCCAATGATGCCGGAGGTCACCTTATACATAATTAATTTGTTAATCTTCCATGGCATTTCCCTGAAATGTGTTCTTGTGCTAAATAAATCCAGAAGGATGACAAGCTGTCTTTTTGAGTGTTTTTATGAGCATGTGCTCTGCATTTCATATTTCAGTAACAAATACAACAAGATTGTGGTGTTTCAAGTACACTCTGTGCCTTTTGAACATCTCCCCTGGTTTGCTTACTTCACCACATGTAGGTGGCACACACGTTATCCATAGGAATGCTCAAGCACAGGTACCTAGCAATACCAAACACCTTTTTTTTTTTTTTTTCTTTACAAAGAAACCACCAGAAACTGACTCCTTAGAAGTAATTTATGTTTGATGCTACAGGTATTTGCAACAGTTTAGGAGTTTAAACCAAAGACTAGGAATACCAGTGTCTATCTATTCATTTAATAGGCCTGTATTCAAGATTTTTGCTGATCATAAAGTTGTCTAAGATGAGGCTTAAAATATAGAATTAGATAACTCCCTAGTGCAATGGAGTGTTAAGCTATTTTGTATATTGAATACTGAAAGGGAACCATCACTTATCATCATAGATTTTATGATGAACATTTGATAAATGCATTTGTTCCTGGGCTGCTCTGCCATTTTGTGTGACACTTTGCTGCCTTCTATCTCCCAACACCCTCTGAGAAAATAATAATTATCAAGATGCTTTTTAAAAATGATATCAAAATCCTCAGCTTGCGGGCTGTAAAATGGGAGTACATGACAAATGTACTCTGGGCTCTTCAGATAAAAACCGCTTTAACCAGTGTAAAATGCTGAAAAGGATGAGGAGGAGGTTATAATATTTCCCTGTCTTCCTTATCTTCGAGGTCTGTATTCATCTGTCATTCGCTAGAACACAATTCTCTGTTTAAAAATCTGATGATGCAACAGAATCAGATTTTACTTCTACTTAGAGCACATAGTTAAGCAAAACAAGTTCAAGGGACACACCAGCATTAACATTTTTTAAATCAACAATGTTTCCTTTTGCACAAGGTCAATTTTACAAACACTTTGTGCAAATTAAGACTACATTTTGCTCATCAAGTGCAAAAACAGCCTCTTTCCAACTTTAGCAGGGGAAAGACACTAAATTTTTGCTACGCATTTTAAAGATGTGGAGTCACTTCCCTCACTAAAGCGGCTTCCTAAGAGGCGTTAGGTCATTAAATGCTTTTACTGAGACGGCAAAGGGTGAAACACATATTTAACATAAATGATACTCCAGCTCAGAGGGCTCTTCATCTGCATGTGGTATCAAAAGAAATATGCTATAAATACATTGGCACAATAAGGCTTCAGTGAATACTGTGACTCCCACTATCGCTAGGAGACCTTGAACATATGAAATATCCAGTGCAGTTCAAGGTCAAAGTCTCCTGGTGACAATGGGAGTAATGACTAAATATTACCAGTGCTGACTAGTGGAACGATGTTGACCTGCATGGACATTTGATTACCTTTTGGCACTGACTTTAGGCTGAGCAAAGGTAATACTTAGTCACTATTAATTTCTTTACTGTGTCTGTTTAACATAGAGCCACCCAGGTGAAAAGGAGGAAGAACTGAAATAAACAACCAAATATACTTAAATTTAGGTCGAAGAGATGTGATGAATATTCATCAGGGAGTGTTTATTCATGATAATAACACGTTTTTCTATTCTTGGCTTCTGTGATCTTTTGTTATGCAGAATGTGAAGTTACATAAGGCTTTTATGAAATCCTTACCAAGTAACTATTTTCAGTACTCCTTATAATATTAGAAAGTTGGAGGTAGCATTTTTAAAAGGCCCTAGGAAAAAAAAAAAATAAAGCACCTCCCTGGATAACAAAACCAAGTCAGTACATAAAATACTGTGCTTTACAAAATGTAACAGTACCCCAAAGCTTGCTCATTTTTTCAGTCCAGTCTTGAAATCTGTAACCAAGCTGCTCCTTTCTCTTTCCATGGCAACAGAAACATTCATTTTGTGAGCCATGGTTTCTGTTCTTGCAATAGTACAGGGAACCTTTCTTTGGTTGCCCTTTCCTTTTGATAGGAGTAGGAACTTCACATGAAAAGTTCACTTCAACAGTCACCTAATTGAACTAGGAAGATTAAACAACTCTAATAAAGCAGTCTGACCTCTGACCGGATTGAGCGCAACTTCTTTCAACTAGAGTCTTCGTGGCCTTGTCTTTACCTGGCATTCCCTTGTCTCAAATCTCGTGCAGCCACTGTGCTTGTTCAGCAGTGTCAGGGCTGCTGAACCAGAGAGGAACATGGTAAGTAATGGAAAGGGGGAAACATGGACTAGTTTAGACGGGTCACTACTGCTTACAGAACTGCAGGACAACTATTGCAGGAGCGTTGTGCTCTTCCGTGAGCAATGAGAGTTTTCAGACATAAATGACACCTCTGTGACTGCCAAGCATCCCAGCTAAGAACCATTTCAAGACCAGTAACATTAGCCTCTAGAAATAATTCCTTTGGAAACATCAGAGAAAATACAAGTGGGTAAAAGTATATATTTGCAAGTTGCATGATGAAAGGATGATGATCAACAGGAAAGTCGTGAATAACAAAGCCACAGAGTAAATTCAGAGTATAAATTCATAGGCACCAGACATGAGCAATCCTACATCTAGAAATCCCAGAATACATGTCAGGCTGAGGAGAGAAACTATTTATTCCAGAAGACAGGGACTTCGAAAAGAATTTGAGGTTCATGACCCAAAATACTCTGGGCCAAAAGGGTCAGTACAGCTCCAGGATCCTAAAACATGGGACAGCCAGTTCTCATTTCTCTAGCATGGGTAGCAGGCCCTGGACACATGTATTCATGTCAAGAGATCTGTAGAGGGAAGATGAGAATTTAAAAACAAAGCTCCTATCTCTAAAAAGGACCAGTTAAGAATGGCAGCTTTTCATACTGATTTTTGTTTCACAGAGGATTAAGAATTTAGGAATTACTTCTCAGAGGGTTTATTCTATAGAGGATGAAGAAAGATCTGCATTCAGAATTGATTCTGGTACAATTTTCTGTTAATCAATACTGTAGAGAAAAGTATCATCTTGCAGTGCGTAAAACCCTGCAGTACAGGCTGCAAAAGGGCACGCAAGTGAAGGAATAAAAATGCTTCATCGAGCAGAAAGATTTAAAAGCCTAACAACTAGCTAATGGCAATCATTCCTGGATTTTTGAAATGCAAGGTCAAATCTAAATTTAGCCTTTCATCTTTCTCGTAGTCTAGTCCTGGTTCTCTAGGAATGCAAAACAGGGTGCCTAGTTCTACTTTCATTAATATCCCTCAAGGGTATGACTGGTTTTTGATGTTGTTCTGCCCCATTTGCAGGCTTGTTGCCAAATTCCGAGTCAAAGGCATTTGTTTCTCCTCTCCGCAGTGGAATGGCAGAATTCTGTCCTCATCACCCTCCCTGTGCAGGGCAGGGGCAGAGCTGGCAGCTTCCCCTGGTTTAGGCTCCACGTTCTTGAAGCATACTACAGCTGCTATCTTTCAGCTGTCCTACTGCACTTGAATAGTTAAAAAGAGTTGGTTCAGGGTACGTGGCATGTATTTTGTGAGTCCTTTTATTCTAGTCCTAACCCGTGCCATGTGTGTAACTGTGGGCACTGGACTTGATAGGCCAAGAAGTCCTCCGTTCTAGTCCTATATTTCTATGAACTATAAAGAAAAGACTGATATAAAAATAGCGCTATGCTTTTTTTATCCCATTCTTCTTCTATTGCTTTCTTCTGTGGTACACCTCTTATTTTATTTCTTCCCTTTAATAGCTAAAACCCTTTTAATGATTGTGAATGATGACCAGGTAAAGGTAGGAATTTGAAACAAAGGTTTTAAATTTTAACACAACACAGGAAGACATGGGACATTGTATAAATGGAAAATGCTGTCAATTTGGAGAAATTACAGGTAAATTCAAGATGTATTAAACATCTGCTTCTACAGATATAGCATCTTCTACTAGAAAGACAAACTTTCATTTAAAATGGAGTAATACAGCTAAAGTTTAAGTAAGTCTGATGTTGTTAAAATAAGCTAAATTTAGTTTCTTAAATACAGACTTAAATAAGTCCATGTAAGTGCTTCGTGTATGCAAGGGGATTTACCATTCAGCGAACAGTTTCAGGCAGCCATTAAGACCTATGAAGAGTGGGCATACACAGAGCCTAGCAGTAGAAAATGGGGCCATTTTAGAACTATGGTTTGTGAATAATCTTATTAATTTATAGGCCTGGATGAATATTACACTCAGACACAGGAAAACAAAGCCTTTGGCCTGCAGCTATTCCACATCTCTCAACACACAGCCACTCATATTGCTCACCAAATTTTGCTTCTCAGACGATTAAGCAGGAGGAATAAATGTTCCAAACCTCTATGGAATTCTTTCTCATTTTAAAGAAATACAAGGATGGCATATGAGGTAATAAAATTCAAGAAAAGAATAGAAAACAATCAGGAATTCATTAATAAAGATATTGCAAAGATGCGCTCTGCAAAAAGTGCTCTGGTCACCAAGACAACAGAAGAAACGACTGCAAAATACATGGCAGGAATGAATAGACATTTTCAGAAGTCACTGCAGCCCTCCTTCTAATCATGAAAGGGTGAGCAAGTGTTAAACTCATTTCAACACTAGCAGAAAAAGAGTTGTAGCGCCTAAATCGACAGAAATAATACAGAATAGTTCTCTTCCTTTACAAAAGCTACTTATATGTCCATATATTTTTAACTGCATTCAAATCTGGCAGATTGAAGTGCATTCCTAAGTCAATATTTAAATTATACAAGAGACGTATTGCATGTATAAACTAAATGATCAACATAAAATCAAATACACATTGAAATCATGAGTAACATTCAAGCATAAAGAAAACAAGAACAGAATGCCATTAATTAAAGAGAAAAACAAACCACTTTCATAGTGCTTATCCGTGAATTTTACAAGCTCGAAGACAACTGCCTTGCCATGGATACTGTAGTTTGGAAGTCTGGTATATTCTGTGTCCTCTTTTTACTTGGTGCCTCCCTGCCCTGCCTTGGGATCTGCAGAAGTGCTAATTCCCACAGCAGGCAGCACGAGTTAGTGTGAATTAACAGGAGTAATGCTTAAAGCATACTAAGTAATGATATAATAAGAATACCCAGAAAATAAGATTCTAGACATTCAAGACAGTCAATGCAATTTTTTTTTTACTTTCATATTTCTGTATTCTCATTTTAACTTTCTGCAGAAATGGAACAGTCGTCCCCGATCTGCACACTGTGAAAATTTATATATTTTTAAACCAGTCATAATTTAGTTATGAATGTTATTTAAAGGCTTATAAATGAATTACTAATGAAAAGATGCTGTGTTTAAGCAGTGTAAGTGCACTGATTCAGGGATAAAGAGATGTCAGAAATATATGAAATGCTCACTGACTGCTGTCCACCCTGCACCCTGAGCAAGGAATTTGCTCTGCCACAGAGTAAAGGTGCATGGTGAGGAGCTATCCCATGTAATCCTACAGTTTTGCTTATGCTGCTTTTATTAAGTTGGCCAAGTATCAATACTGACATTTCCCAACTTCTGAATACTAAATTGCTGCAGCCTTAATCTTCTTTTAATGGAATTTTTGAGTGTAGTATCTACACACATCACCCATATTACAGTGTCTCTTCTTCAAAAGAAATACTAGCAGCAGCTCCAAGAAAGGTGTTCTTCCCATCCATCTCTGATACGCAGACTACACATCTCCACTTTCAGCCTCTAGCCTCCCTCATGCTATATTACCATTTTCAGAAGTAATGTGGTCAAGAAGATATTGGCAATAGAAATGATGATTCGGAACACTGAATCACAACCAACACCGAACTTTGCTGGAAGAGAAAGTGAGGCATGCTCTTGTGCATGATATGCTTCTGAAGGGACTTGGAATTTTTTTTTTCATCTATTAAACTCTAAAAATAAAAATCCAATGAATTATGCATTTCTGAATGTGTCATAAAGGCAACAAATCAACGAATGTCTTTTTGCTTTTCATTTCTTTAATTGCTATGAACCAGTGAATTCAGATACCCAATCAGAAATATTACAACCAGGAATTCAAAGAACTATGTATTTCATTTCACAATCTGGCCTAAACAAAAAATGTAATTTTTATCAGGCAATTTCCCTGAGGAGAAATTTGCCACCACCCTCTACCAACACACACTACTCCAGGCAAACATCCTCTATGGAGAAAGTAGTCTAAGACAGCAAAAAAGCAGAAGTACAAAGCAAAACAATTGTGCAGTAGAGATCTTTTTATTTATATGGCATTAGTTCTTCCACCTAAGACTGAATTAACACAGCTTTAAAGAGGTCCCAGAGATTCAATCACACACTTTATCAGAACCGTCAAAAATACAAGTAAAAAAAGTGAACAGTAGCAGGGGAATTTTTAAGTAGGTGGAATTTTAAAAATGACTACATGTTTAGGCCAATACTTTCACCAGAGCTGGATGTGAACCTGAACTATCCTACAGAAACCAAACTAACAAACAAACTGTATTACACTGTATTGCATTAATTCCATAAAATCACATTTGTAGAATTAATGGGTTTTGGCACTTACTCACATTTATTTAAATTAATGACAGCCTGTTATTTGCTTCTTGGCATCTTTCAGGGACCTGTTAAGCATAACTGCGATCAATCTAATAATAATAATAAAAAAACAAAACAAGAAAAAAAAATAGGCACTTTCAACACCCTAAAATGCACCTGCAGCCATTGGGCAGAGAGCTCTTGGTTTAAAAGTATGGTCCTTTAAGAACATTGCCTTCATTTTAGATCACAAAGACAATAAATCAGCTTTAAATTAAAAAAAAAAAAAAATCAAGCAAAGCAGAATCGATGGTAATTTGCAAGGAATCTTAGTATTTCATGGGGTATTTCATCAAAGGATACTCAGAGAAGAGAGGACAATTGCACTAGCCAGTTTTGGGGACTTTAATTAGATACACAAGTTATCAGGCTAGCTTTCAAGATCCTTATATATATATTTATGCACTCCAGAGAAAAAGGCTCCCACTGAGAAAGATGCAAAGAATTCAAGTTTAGCATAAATCATTATTCCTGGGGCTGACTTCCGCAAGTTTGCTACTAATACAAGCTAACTTTCAATTCCCTGCTAAAGAAGCTCTAATTCATCCATAATCCAAAATCTGGATTCCTTGAATTGATGTTTACACTAAATTGACCCCTGAAATCCCAGGCAGGCTCCTCTCTCTATCAGAAGGTTTTACCTGTTGTACAGCTGGTCTGCTTAAAGTAGGACTAGGAATTGGCTTCATCTTAAGTGCCAGTACTATAAGGTCTATTTTGTGAACTACTGTTACTGAATTGATAACAACAGGTAACCCAAAACACAGAAAAGTTAATATCAATTATTTCATCATTTTGTGCAACATAAAATATATTGCTTTAAAGTAAACGATCATTTTCTTCCTTATTTTAGCTTCCTGAAAATGTTTGGTCAGCAATGTTTGGTCATCATTATTACACTACACTCTCACTGTATGTGCACTGATGTTATGCTTCAGGTATATTGTCCTCTTGCAAACAAGCAGGGCATTTACT
>VZSV01000054.1:2756845-2768999 GCA_013398735.1 Nothocercus julius
GAATATGATTCTTTGTGAAATTAGATTTAAATCACTTTTAACCTTCTTAAAATTTTATCTTAGAGTTTTCTGATATCTGGATCTTAGCTTAAAATTAGTCTTGTACTTTGAGGAGTGGTTTTATGACCATAACCTTCTTTAATTTCTCCAATACATTCCTTCTTTGCCTTCAAACTCATTTTTTTCAGATTTTCTCATTTTTTCAAGATTTAGGGATGAATAGAGCAACTCGATTATATTTAAATAATGCTTGTATAAAACACTGTTAACGTTTGCTGAAGTATGACAAAGGGGATTTTCTGCATAATGAAGTTACTCAATTAAAAATAAGTTAATGTGCTGCATTAGCAGGGTGCTGGAAAAAGACTGTAACAGTTACCTGGCAATTGATCAAGGAGCATTGTCTTTGAGAACAATACTAGTCCCAAAATAGCTCATCAATCTGAAAGGCTGATTACTAAGCTGTTGTGGGAGCTTTATTTTTCTGGAGGAATATTGAATTAGTAAGAAATAATACAAGGGGGGAGTTCAATTATTCAGAATAGAAGCATTTGCAAACCCAGCCTCTCAGGGCAGGTATGATTATGTAAGTCACATATGTAAAATAACTTTTATGCATATTTCATTAAAATCCTATCTTTTCATGAATGATAGTCAACAATAAGCCCTCTTTTGATAGTATTCTCTCTGTAGAGCCCGGTATGAATGATATTTCCTTTGTGGTTATGGAGCTGTTGAGCAGTCAATAAATACAGAGCCATATTTGTCTTATTTTTAGATTATCCTTTTCACACAATAATAATAAAGAATCTCTCTTGTTTCTCACTTTCTCCAAGCCTACACTATCATTTTGAACACATAGCAATTAGACACTGGGCAGAATTCCTAGTCTGGTTGTACTGCTGGAGAGCTCCTGGCAAACAGACAATAACGCATTTTTATGTTCAGCCAAACAAGGATATTTTGATTCTGAGTTCACATATAAGGTTTTCAATGAAATTTTACAAATGCAACAGAAACTATGTGGTGATAATGAAGTCATTGTACGAAGACATTTAATTTTCTTTGTCTTCACCCACTTTTGTTGTTTTATGCCTCTGTGCTTTAATTTTTGACTTGATTTCAGATTTCTTTTTGTCATTAAAAAAAATCCTCTCCACATTTATATGCATTAAGTGTTCTGGTGAAAAAAGTGTATCATCTTTTTATCACTACTGTCATCTTTTCTTAGCTGTAAGGCTGTCTTTTCCTTACAAGAAATGGTGGATGTGTCTGGTCCACTAAGCAGCACAAAATCTGATTACAATAAATTTAAATGGCCATTAGCTTTTTAAGATTAAAAAGAAAATGGCCAAGTTTAATGAACTTTTAATAGACTCATAACAATTGCACAGTTTGCACAGTGCACAACTAATGGGCTTATCAGCTATTGCCACGCTTAATTCAAGCAAGCATTATAAAAACATGCTCTCTCAGCTTAGGAAATGATGTGTATAAATTCCTGGATTGTCCAACACTTTCTCCTGGTGAATTAAACTGAACTTCATCGCATGTCTTCAGAACTGAAGGTCTACAGATTGATTGCTGTACTACCTTGTCTACTTAGAGTTCTAAATAATTGTTTATAACATTTAAGTTTATGAGAAATACAACAGAATTCCTATACTCATACTTTCATACACACTCAAACCTAGGTATATATAAGAATAAAGGCAAAACTCTACCTTGTTAAATATGAGGAACTTACTTCTACCATATTTTGTCATGTGTCTGAGCAGCTATCCTTTTGCATTTGAAATGTTTGGTGGAGGTTCTGAATTCCTAACATAAAATAATCCCAAAATTAATTCCCTGGCTGTTTCTGTAGCTGAGCTAAACTACAACAACCATGGCAACTATAGTGCAATGTTAGCACATCAGTTTCGCTCTTCCCTGAACATTTGTTCAAGGAAAAAGTAGCTAAAAAAATTAACCTTACCTTTTAAGCAGTCAAGACAAGGCTTTGGCATGAAGGTGCCAACCTGCCCTAACCTGGACATGACAGGCAAAGGCTCCCACCGAGGCTAGAGCAGGACTTGGGGCTAACAAAAAAAGCCCAGACACGCATCAAATCTAGAGCAAAAGGGGTGAAAGCTGCGCTGCTGGTGTGAGATCCGTCCCTGGCTAGAGGAACAGATGCTGCACACCCCGTGCCTGGAGTGCAAGAACCTGCTGCTCGTATCATCACTCCCTGTGCTTCTGCTTCCCCATATTGCCAAATATTGCCCAGCCAGAGAGGAGGAAGAAGAAATGTTCCTCACTTATTCCTTAAACCAAAAACCTGGAAATTCTTCTTCATACCTCTACAAGCGCAGGCCAAAATTTTTCTGTGTCTGAATGTGTAAGACTCCCTGGGATTAGTTCCCAAGCAACAGATGACACATCTTCCAAAGGAGACCAGCTCTCTCCCACAAGAATATGCCAAGAAGACTGAATGGTTGGGTCTGATATAACCAAGTTATGTTAGATTCACCAGCTTCTCTTAAATCATTTTTTTCCATAGGAATTCATATCACCCAGGAGACCCCGCATCAGCACAACCATGTAGCGGTTCATGTACAGTAGACTTGGAATAGGGAAGAAATCTGAACAGCTTCAAAGCTACAAGGGATTCATCAGCTAAAGCTCTGCTTCCCTAGGGCCATGAAGCAGCTACAAAGGAGTGAGTAAAAACATGAATTTTCACACATCTGCTAATGAAAAAATCTTAATGCTATACATGCAAGTGTATGGATAGCTTTTATGCTCAACTTTCCCATTTTACTTGTGATAAGCTTGTTTATACTTAGTTTTTGTATACTCTCTGTATTTAGGGTATTTAATCTGGCATAGAAATTACTCACAGTCTGCCCAAGACTATATGACACACTTGAGGAGCAGAGAAAATTGGAACACCAAGCTTCCATTTAATCTCTTATTTAATTTGTAATGATCTAGACCACTGCAACTCAGAGCTGTGCCATACCAATATATAAAATAGCAAAAAAAAAGTGCAGAGAGCATGTCTGCGACATCAACAAGACTGTGCCTGACCTTGCAAACACATCAACTGTGACTGGATACAGTGTGGGCAGCTTATCACAGAGCTCATGGGAAACAGTTTTTCTGTTACCCCTTGAACAGGGGAAATAAAACAACCCATACACCCCACTGCTCCCCACTAGCTAAACAGCATTGCATTCATCTTGAAAACGCTTCACCTCAATCTCTCATTGTTCCCAAGTGACTTGCTCCACAGCTGCTGCCTTGAAAATAGACAAAACAGCATTAAATGTTATTCGTACAAATGGAAATTGAGGAGGTAAACTCACCAGCTTGACAATGGTGACAGAAACCTAACAATTGAGTAGACTTTACGTTGTCCAAGTCAGATGTGAGTAAATTGTACCTACCTGTACTTACTCCTCGCTACACTTTTCCAGAGAGGAAAATCTTCAGTTGGAGTTTGTGACCTGAAAGTAGCCCGACTAGGTCAGATTATGGGCATTGTAGCTAATTCAGTTGGATTCTGCAGGAGTCCGCCTTTTCAGACAGGTCAACTCTACATGCGTAAGTCTGCAATTTAAAGCTCTGAATAATGAACGGCAAATTTTATGTAAGCACTTCTCATATCTTCGCTTTTTAGCCTGGATAGATAGCTGTGCCATCTTTACAAATGTTTGCTTTCATGTGCAAAGCTTCTCGAGAAAGCACCTACTGCTTATTTCTGATTTTTGTCTTAAACAAATTCTTTTGATCCTGCTTTGATCTTCTTGTTTTAGTCAGTCTCCCAGAATATGAAACTCAAATCACATGAAAATCCTGAGCATGGTTTTAAAAGCTATCAATTAATCCCTAGGAAGAAGAGAGAATGTTAAAAAACTTGTAAGATTTTGTAGAGGTTTGAAAGATAGTCTCAAATAGTTTTTAATTTTTAGAGCAGTGTCAATGTATTACTCTCAAATAATTTTCTACATCTAGTTACACAAAACATCTTGACTTGGAAGACCAAATAATAAAATCAATAGCCTCTAGCCCAGCATTTTCAATACAAGCAAAAATCCTGTCCGTTTCATTTAAGAGAAGATGGTTCTTTGTGAAATTACATTTTAGAATATAGGTAACAAAGATACTCCTGCAGAATCCAACTGAATTAGCTACAATGCCCAAAATCAAACCTAGCCAGGCTACTGTTTCAGGTCACAAACTCCAACTGAAGATTTTCCTCTCTGGAGAAAGTCTGATAAAAGATTTAAGAACCCTCCTCTTTCAAAGTATCCTCACCTCTTCCAAGGATACTGCAACACCATATGCCTAAGAGACACCTTCAACATTCATTTCCAAGTACAGATATGCTGATCATCTAGGCAGTAATTCCAAGAGAACTGGGAAGCGTCAGACCTTCCCCCCGAGGGCAGTGTTGCTGTGGGCCTGCATTCTGTACCACAATACCTTTTTTCCTTCCCAAAGCCAGTACGAATTTAGATTTGACACCTTCATTCCTCTTTCAAGTTGAAGGCCATAGACAGACAAAGGATAAAACTGTTACTCAAGCAGTCCTATGAAAAGCACCCTATTTTTTCCCTGGAAAATTAATTTCGAATATTTAACATTCTATTGAACTTATGCATCATATTGTAGTAACAACAGTCCCACATATGTTCCCTGGGAAATGAAAAAAAAAAGCATCTTCTCAACCAATAAATCAGGCTTTTTATCTTAAACCCTGTCATGCTTATCAGAAGTTTACTTCTCCAGGGCCTCTGTGTTCCTTCTGTGTGATTTCTAACATCCAGATATTAAACCAATATATGCTCATAGCAAACTTTTAATAATGCACACAGAATTCAGTAACTTTTCAAAGAAATAACTCACATACAATTTGTAGTTCTGCCCAATCAGAAGTTTTCATCCTTTTTCATATTATGTTTTAGTACATAAAAAGTATGAAATGTTTATGTCCAAAATCAACTATAATAATTTATATAGTTTTTGCCCTTTCTATATTTGCATACAGAATTTCAAAATGTTCAGTACAATGGCTCTAGACAGCACCAATAACCTATAATTTTATTGTATACATCAGCTAATGGAATCAAACTGGAAGTTCACAGTGCTCCCAATTCTTCGTTTACTTGGATGAAAGAATTAGCCAAAACCATAAACTTGCTTTAAGACATCCTAGTCTCTAAAGTAATTGTTTTTCTATCTTCATATTACTCCTCAGAGAGTTAATGCTATATTAATATTTGGAGCTGTGGTTTTAAATATGGTGTTGACTTTGTAAGAAGCTCAAATATGAGAAAGCAAGTGTTTGCCTTATATTTCAATACACAAAGTATTTTTCTGACACACATAAATGAAAAATAGAAGCTATTATGTGAACAAAGCTTTCCTTTCTCTCCAGTCTTTTTTTTAGGAGTTTATAAACTAATATACAGGAATTAAGGCAGGAACACAAATATATGTGCTGTCTTCTCTAAATCCTGTCAAAGTTTGTAAGTAAAAGTTTGCTTTTGACTATTACAGAGAATCCACCTAAGCTCATACTGCATTTTAACTGCAGAAATCAGTTAGCTGGGCAAAACATTACATCCTATGTTACAGAAGTTCTTAACGGACAGGTGTGGAAGGGAGCTTTATGTTAAACAGCTCTAATCTGATCAAAACTTTTCAGAGCTCGTATATAAAGAGCAAATTACAACTGCACCACACTTGCTCTGGCAATATTCAAAAACTACCCAAAACCAAAGCATGCCAGGCCTACTGAACAGCTGCCTGATCACAGCGTACTTTTTTTGCATTTCCAACACTGAGGCCTTGGATTGCAAGTGGTTTTAGTGTTTTTTTTAAGTGGTTTTCTATGTCGGCTTTCTTCCAACACTGTTGTATAATAGAAATGAAGTGATATAATTATGCAATTAATTTCTACCTGCTGTGACAGTACCTCATCTGCGTAAGGTTGATTTGATACATTAGCACACAGAAGCTTCCAGCATTACTGTTCTTAAAGACACTGAGAAATTAATTACTTTGCTAGTCAATACATCATGGCAGCTTCAAGAACATAAACTATGAACTCTTCATGTCTGTCCCGTGTGAGTGTTCACATAACGCGAAAGGTTTTGTTGAACATACCCTAGTTCCAGCCATCTATCAGGTTCAAAGCCAAAGCTTCAATAGAGTCTTTAAGAAAGTGTCCTTTTTGATCTTAAATCTGTGAGTCTAGCAAACCTAAGATAATACAGATTCTCTCACAGAACTAAAGCAAAGTGTTTACTTGGCTTATGAGATGGGATACAAATTAGGCGATGGGTAGCATATTTCTTGAAGGCTGTACACAGCTTTTCTTTCAGAGAGAGGAATACAAATCCCCTGCTAACATATTCAGCAGATGGCTGCATGTATGTTAACTGTCTGGGTATCTGCTCATACTGCACTGACAACCCTCTGTGTTTCCCCAGCTTATGATAAAAAAGCAGCAATACTCTATAAAACTGTCACCTGCCAGGCCAGGAGAGAGGAGTGGCTTTTTCTTTTTAATATGAAAAATCTTGACATTGTTTTTACAAAGGCCACTGCTGAAAACGGGAAAAGCTCACTAAAACCCCATACATTTTTTCTTTCAATTTGCCATAAAAACACAAATTAGAAACTGAGTAATTTCTACACAACTGCTCCTGTAAATGACAATATACATCAAATTGGTCCAAAATTTTGAAATACACACTAACGAGAAATATAGCGCCTGGCTTTGCTCACAAATGCTAAGGGATAACATCACTGGCTCCAGGTTCCCGAAAAGAGTCAAGGCAGTTGTGTAGATCACCACTGTTTTCACATTTGTGGTTTGCTTGATACAGGATTATAGAGCAATTCAGGCTGGAAGGTTTGACTGTGGTCATATTGTAATCAAACCTCTTCAAAGCAAGGGACAGCTATGAAGCCAGACTATGTCAGCTGGAATAGGTTAGTCAGAGGTTTTCAATCTGGTACTGAAAACCTCCAAGGATGGAGTCTGTGTGCTCAATCTGGGGAATCTATTCTATGGCTTTATTCTCCTAATGGTGTAAAAGATTCTTGGCATGTCATGAAACATGAAGTTTTTATAGCTTCTACATATCCTGAATATCAGACGCTATAGGTCTGATTCACTGTTCAGATACACCATTTGTAAAACAGTGATGCCTTTCAAATATACTAGCAAAATTACTCGCATGTAAACTGCAGTATAAGGGAAGATTAAACTTTTGCTTCTGAATGAAATAATTAGCTATTCTCTCCAGAATTTAGAAATGGGATGATACCTACAGAAAATTCAGGAAAATCTCTATAAATTTTGTCTAAATAAGAGGTTCTATGTTTACTTTGACCGAGCGTCACAGGCAAAGTTATGAACAGGTGGAATGCACGGAATCATTTAAGTTGTCCCTTTGTTGCTGCTGTGCAAGAGGACAGGACTAAAACCAAACTACATACAGGAACAACTCTCCACTGGGAATAATGCTAACAAAGGGAATATGACTACAACAAAAAAAGGATCACGTGACCCAGAGAGCAGCTATATTTTTACATCCTAATGAGAGAATCAAATGACATAGCGTGTTGTGGAAAGCGGAATTTGCTGCGCTATTAAGTCTACCCAGAGCAACTCTTAGTGAGCACAACTCTAATGCTCCAGATTTACATGGAGCCAATTTGGAGGTTTCTTCACTGTGTTACTGTATAACCATACAATATCCTCACTGATACCTGCCAGGACACATCAAGTTGCTTTAAAAAAAAAAAAAAAAACATCCTTCAGACATTTTTTAAGACCTATTTTAAGCACTGCTCATCCTTATCTTCCTACCATTTCTTTTTTTAAAAGCTGATTCCCTACTTTAGCCAGTTTCAGAGAAAACAGTGATGCTTACCTTTCACAACTGTAATCCTACATCAGCATTCAAAATCTAACACTACAGAAACACCAAGGCATGCCAGTAAGCATGAGCTTGGATGTATTTTTTCAGATTAGTTACATACTAACAACCAGGTAGGACTAAAATATCAAATGTGTGCCAGCTAACAAGAAATTCTCCTAACACAGGATGTGTTTGCCGCTTGCGACAAGCATATTCTCTGGCTACACGAAACAGAACTACAAACACTGCAGTAGAACCACAAATAGCACCACGCTATCATATACACTTTAAAACTGAAACATTTAAAAGTGATGAACAACTCTACTACAACACACTCCGCTTAAGCTCTTTGGTTTTGGAACAAGTCCTATGCAAGCTTTTCTTTCTCCAGTCTAGCAGTATTTTTTTCACTGAAAACAGCTACAACACACACTGATTATTCCACTTAGGGAAAAGAAGTCAGTTATGAGGAATTGAATAGCACAGAAAATTCATCGGAATGTTTGCACCTGAGTTTATACTTGTGTCCTTAAATAACTGGAGATTGGAACTTCAACTGAACTCTTATAACTGACTCCATCTTGCCACTCTTATTATTTTGAGAGCCAGTCCTGTAGGAGGCTGATCCACCATGATCAACTGTTGCAGATACTCAGGTCTTTTCACTTCCCACAAAGACAAATCATGCTGTTACCCAGGAATATTGCAGGCCAATAAATATTCATATATATGTTATGAGTCAGAGTCGAGTTGAGTAACAGTACTTTCTGTTCTGAATTAGAAGTAATACTTAATATTAAAACATTATTGAGTTTCCTAGACATCAGCTGGGCAATCAATTTCCAGGTCATCAGCTACGTATCTCACTTTTAACTGTAACTTGACAGGTTGCAAGTTCTATATTTTAAGAGGTAATATTCAATTTTAAACAATGGCAACTGAATACCATTTAAAAATTATATTATTCATATTGAGCAACTGTACCACCTTTTTTTTCCAGATCTGTCATCCACACCAAATTTCTATTAAATAACTGACTAGATTTTACTATCCCCACTAGAATCTGGAAATAAAGCACATTTCACCCCTAGTTCTCTAGGTTTCACTTATTTTCTGTATGCATGCAATTTTAAGAACATCTATAAGAACCCATAAAAAATACACTTGCCTTTCTTATGATCTCTCTGAAAAGAAATCCGTATGTTAAGGTTGTCTTTAAGTTCTAGGGTATTTTAAACAATAAAAGTCACATGTGACCAATAATACACTTAAATTCCATTCTGAGGGGACATATTGTCCAGATTAGAGGGAAAATACCAAAAAGCTTGTGTTAGAAGAGTTCCATGACCATCTAAGGAAAGCATTTTTGTTTTTTTCTTATACTTAAATATAACTAATTTGAAAATCTGAAATGACCAGAGCCATATAGTGCTCTAAAGATGATGTTAAGTGTTAAAAGGACAGATAGTAAAATCACTAAAAATTTCTTCTATTTCTAAACCATAAATATGAGTCCGAAAATAAAAAGCATAAATAATATTCATTGGGAAAAAAAACAACCTCAAATGAATCACTTTGTGAGAATATTTACATTAATCAATACACATTTCCATAGGGTTTAAGTTCTTTTTGTACTTCATCTGAATTCTGAATACGTGGGAATACTTTACCTGTCTAGTTTCTTCACAAATTAAAATTAACCTCATCATATTTATTAGCATCATAAAGCACAGATTTCATTTCACTCCAAAAAGAAAACCTGGTTAGTTTCATCCTGAGAGAAATTCAGAATTCGAAAGTATAATAAACCCCTCTAGGAAGAATTGGCATTCTTGATCTAGGAACATCATGTGAATGCCATGCCATCTTTTCAGACAACATGTGAACAGAAAAGCTTCTGTTCCATTTATCTCTCAGCAATGATCTTACATCTTGAAGAGAAAAGATGTCAGGTTAGAGAACTAAGGCATGAATGTATGTTCATTCATATGTTCTATCCACCCATTTTTTTCTTTTTTTAAGAAAATAGATGGCATCTATGGCATCTAGAAATGGCATTTAAAAAAATCCAAGACAGCTGTGTGTCTCTCTGTACTAAGTGCTGAAAAAATACACAGAAGAAATGCAGACCCATAGAACTTCATATCTAATCAAAACAGAAAAACAAAGTGCCAAATGCAAAACTAAGAAATTTTACCATGCAAAGCTGAATAATTCATTTATACCTCTTGAAATGACTAGCCTGGCTTATTAATTTCCCCAAATCAGACTCCTTTCACTCCTCTCTGATCTAATCCTGAGAAAATGGGAGCTTCTCTTTACTTCGTCTCCTATAACCACAACTTACAAAACAAAACAAAGCAATGAATGCAGCCAAATAATCTACCTACTTACCACTCCTACTGCATGCACACAGAAACTCTGTCCCAGCTTGTTGCAGCTTCCTTCTTTCCTTTCCCGGGGAAAATGAAAAAGCAGCCATCAGCCAGTCCTTAAAGAGAGAGTAAAAGCAATCTAGTTGGTCTGTCCCTGTTTTGTCATTTATTAAGACTTCTTTTTACCCCCTCTTCCTTCCCTTTCAGTATGAAAATGAGGGTTAGGTTCAGGTGCAGTCCATGAGGTCCTCACTTAAGTGCTGACTGGCCTATGTCACCTGAGCTTGGAGCAGTGAGAAATGTTTTTTCCTTCCATGCACCAAAAACTATACTCATAGCTTCCAGGCACAGAGCCACAGTATCCTTCCCTCTTCCTTTCCAGACTAAAACTGGCAAGGATTAGATGGCCAGCAAGTTTGCTGCTCAATTCAGGACAGCATGAAGCTGCTCAGGAGGGAAAACTACCAGAAAGGATTACTACAGAATTCAAGAAGGGAATAAAGTGTGAAAGAGGGTAAGTGTTTGGCGTTAGTGACTTTCCTTTAAAAAAAATTTAACTAAAATGCTGTTCTCAAGTCAAAACATCTACCTTGCATAACCTGTGGCTTCAGCACCAGTCATGGTTGAAGTAGGCTGTTGTTTTCCCAGTATAGTCTATACACCAACCGGAGGCAACTGAAACTCACACTATATCACACTGCAGAAGGAAAATACGGAATGGGTGCCTTGACTCATTTGTACGAATGTGTAACTCTGCAACTTTTTATTCCCCATCAGCCCCACTGTCTGCCACCTCACTAAAAATATGCCAGTCCCCAAAATAAAACATCTTAACTTTCAAACAGAAGGAAAGTTCGAACTTTCCTTCTGAGCGTTTAAACTACACTCAGGTTAGTTTTAAGGTACGTTTTGGGGAGGCTTGCTACCACCAAATATAGGAATTTTACATTTGAATAAAAGCTAATGATTCTTACACCGTCTTCTAGGCCTCTTTTAAATACAACAGCAAATGTTGCTAGGCTTGAGATTGTTCCTCTACAATCACAGCTATGGAAAGGGCTGTGAGGATGGAATGAGGAAATCCTTCTTGGTCCTTAGCTATGCAGGACAAAGCAGGCAGGAAGATTCACCTTTTGTGGTATCAGCTAGGCTCTAATCTCCAACCAAACTAAGTATTTTCAAAAATTTAATAGGACAGACCTCACTGACAGGCATTCAAACCAACCACACTAATAAGCTGCACGAGCAATAGCTGCAGAAGAACAGCCCTTAAGAAAACAAAGAACTGCAAAGGATCCAACCAGCAGATATTGGATTTTGCTGTAAGAACCACCTAACAGCTGAAGTGCTAGGATCAGCCTTGTGTCTCCACTCAGACCTTCACAGGGAACCTCTCCCTAGGTGAAACCAGTCAGTTACTGCCCAGCTCCAGCACAGGCACATCCCAGCCTATTTCAGAGCTGATAAAACATCAAACCTTTAATTCACCTAAATGTAGTTTGGGTCAGGACAGGGAAAATACCCCGAGTTGCGCGTACTTTCTCTGTGCTAGCAGCATGAGTGTGACTTATGCTGTGGCCACGCTCAGCTGGGGACTGCTGGTAGAGCCCTGCGCAAAGCCAGCTACCACCTCGAGCTGTATCGCCCCGTCAAAGAGACACCACGAGCTACCATTTTCGACACTCGAAACGCCAAGGGTGCGGGAAGGGGAGCGCAGCGCGCGCGCACCCAACGGCCGTAACGGTGGCCGCTAACGGTCGGCGGCAGCAGTGACGTCACATCCTCCGCCGCGGCCGGGGCGGAGCGGGGCGTCTCGGGCAGCGCCGACCTCCCTCGCTGCCGCGCGCGGAATGAGCG
>VZSV01000054.1:2769962-2805095 GCA_013398735.1 Nothocercus julius
TACTGTTCTGAGAGTATAAAAAGGGTCTTTCCTCACTGTGTGTGACATTTTAGGGGATAATAAAATGTGCACTGCAGGGTGTTTTAATTTGGTGAGGGGACTTTGGGCTGGAAAGCTCAATAGCTGGAAAGCTGAAAGATCAAGTGGTGACTCAGGTCCTTGGTTAAGATACTGCAGCAGGTTAAGTGCATAAGAAGATGCCATATGGCAGATGGTCATTAGTTTTTAGGGTATGAAAACAAAATTTCATATCTCTGTAGTACATGATAAATGGAAAATGTACCCAGGTGTCTTCAGCAAATAATTGCAAGCTGTGATTGTCAATAGTGTTCGGTTATTTATGTTACCTTGTGCTAAATGGAAACATACTAATTTTCTGCCTTCCTAGTTGTGCAATGTCTGTATCACAGGAGATATGGAATAGGAGACAAGGGGATGGGAATTTTTTTACTTTTCTAGAAAGAACTGTGCAATGCTGAAGACTCTCCTTGACAGTGACCAACTTAGTAGCTTATCAAAATAAATCACACTAGACATTTCAGAGTAAAGGCATCCTATTCATGGCCTGGATAATTCATATCTGAGTAATAATTTATTTTACTCATCAATTACTTGAAAACAATGCCTACAAATAAACATTTGGTTTAGTGACAGGTCACCACTGCCCCTAAGGCTACTGTGCACATGCACTGTTATTATGACAGGGCTTCTGTGTTAAATTGACTAGGTTGTCTGATTGTAAAATGTTTAAGTATCGCCATCTTATGGTAAGATAGATAATCAAGAATATGTATTTTTTTTCTTAAATTTCTGACACATTAAAATTTTATTTCAATTATAGTAATTTACTGTCCGTGCTGTTGTACTTTTTTTTTCCCCTTGCTAACATGATACAGAATCTTGACTGCCTTTGGAAATTCTTCTTTAACAAATGAAGACAGCTCACTAGAGGTTTGGGTTTTTTTCTTGCTTGTTTGTTTAGTACTTCTAGTGTTAATTGCAGAATATCTATTTAAAAATATTAAAAGGTCATACCTGTTCATTAGATTTTTTTTTTCTGTATTTATATAGAAAAAAATATATTACCATGAAAATTATATTTTCTGGTATTTCAGTGAAGTTTTCAGTAGAGTGATTAGCTCTTCAGCTGGAAACCAGCTCCAGGGAAAGGACGTGAAATATGAAGGCTTTCCTTTCTCCTACACTCATATGCAGTACCTTGAAAGAATAAACTACTAAATATTAGGATATTCATAAGAGTTGCTGCTAGATGGCATCTCTGTGCTGCGTTTCTACAAGCTATGATGTAGCGACCTTCACAGTGTGTAAAGTGGACTCTGTTTTTAATAGGGATCACTTCCACAAGCCATCGTTTGATCTCTGTAACTAAATAACCACTGCAGGATAATGGGGTAAGCCTGCAGGGGTGATGGAGTGCTGATCCACATAAACAACAAGCACAGCAGCTTCTAAACACTGCCTTCTCTTTGCATGGTGCCTTTTAAGGCTAATTTTGAAAATCAGGATGGATTTCATAAAATATGTACAATTTGCAGTACAGGTATGTGAACTTTATGTCTTAAACATCCACAGTGGCTTGATATCCTAGATGTGATGGGTTTTTATTCTTTGAAATTTGATTTAAAGAAATTTTCAGAAGAAAAATTGACAAGTCCCTAACAGGAGACATGTACAGTACCATTAAGGGCAGTTACAGAAACCAACTGTTATTTATATTCATTGCTTGAGATATTTTTTGAGAATGTTAAACATTTAAAAAAAAAGAAAATTGGAAACCATTTAGCTACCTTTGAATACATACTTAATCTTCCATTTTGACTTTATGAGTGACTATGTGCCTACATTTCAAAAAGCTACAAGGTTATCTTTGCACATAAGCAGCCTACGCAATTAGCCGCTAAAAACTCTTTCTTTTGCCCAAAGACTTCCAGAACTTGTTGGTAAGAAATGGATGTATTCAGGCTACTTTACAGAACAAGTTAATTCATCCCTTTTATGAGATTTTTATAACAAGGATATTATGCACAAACAAGGTTAACATTTTTATTGGAAATAATGACTCATAGTATTATAAGACTTGAAAAAAAATGCAGTGAAACTGAGTGAAAACTCAATAGCCACTTTGAAATTAATTTACCGTTTTCTACATTATCAGTAGTTAGTTGATATGAAAATCTTGTATTAATTATTTAGCCTGCAGGACTTAAGAATGCTCTAAATCATTAACTGCTGAATGTGATCATCTGCTTGGTGTCTGGTCTCATTTCTGAGCAAAATGATTCAAACCCAGTGAAGAAGAGCCCAGGTCTGTCCATATCCTGGCCCTCATCCCAGCTGGAATTCTATCTGCCTTTCCATTTCTCTAGCAACTTCAGGGAGTGGGTAAGATCCAGAGACTGTTACTGACACTGCCATAGCTCTCTACAGGGGTTAATACACTGCCTTATTGCCTTGTCGTCCACTAAGAGGTGACTGAAAAGCAAACAGAGATACTTAACGTATTTCCTCTTCATCCACCCACAATAAAGCACCTTCACCATATGTTATGTAAAATCCCAGGAAGACCTTTCCTGTTTCACTTTAAGTAACATATGTGAGGATGTTAGAAGAGACTAGGAGACTATGTGCATGGGAATGGCTTTTCCCAGGGCATGATGAAGCTGAGAGAGGTGAAGCCTTTGAGGGGCACGTGTGAGTATGGAACCAGTATCCCAGAGCAAGGGAAAAACCTGCCTTACTTGTAGAATTGAGCAGAAAAATTCACAATTTCTTTCTTTTAAGACTACACAGCATAAACACCTAAGAAAGAAGTAAACGGGGAGTTCCAGATTATATTTGTTTCTCAAATGCTCTTACCCCAAAACGTGTGACACAGGCACGTGCACATCACATCTATGCACGTTACACGGTCCTCCTCGCAATTTAGACTCTTAGTCCCCCAAGCCACTAAAGAGCAGAAGTCCAGCAGCAGTACATATTACCCTTATTGGTATTTTGAGTGCTCTACAGCTAGAAAAATATTCAGGAATTAAACATTTTTATGTATTTCAAGATTTCTGGAAGAAGACTACCAAGTTCAATTTATACTTACCTAATGCAAGGATATAGTGGAGACTACATCACACATGGCCAGCTAATAAATGTGCAACATGGTGCACCTGCAGAACAGAACAATTCAGAACAGTTCAGAACAGAAAAATTCACCTGATCTGACCTCATTTTTTAAAAGAGGGTCTTTCACAAAAAACAACAGCTCCAGTACTGACCCCCTTTGGCTTCTTTACTGTTTTTTTTTTTTTTTTTCCTAAAACAAAACAACCTTTGTGCCTTCACAAGAAGGAACTGTGAAAGTACACAGCATCAATCTTCATGTACCTAGCCTTGGCATTAATCATAGGTTTTGGTGAGTTTGTTTAAAAAAGAGGAAGAAGAAGATCTTAACCAGTCAGTCAGCTGGGTAACTTTCCTAACACCAGACAGAAATGTATTTTATAGAATATAGAACTTCTCTTACTTAAACACTAAATGATCTTGACCACAGAAAGTGCATCCTTTTGTTACCATACTTGCACTGTAACATATTGAATATCAACCCAAATTCTTAAAAAATTATGTTCCCCAGCAATCTGCGTCAAATTAACTGCTAGTTGCCCCAGGTCCAGCATCATCCCCTGTTCCTGGCTGGATGTTCTCCTTTGCACGATTCATCAGACCTTTAACTGGCCATTTTAATGCACTAAATCCACAGAAAAGCACCCTGTTGCTGTTGGCATAGGGTCTCCTCCTTGACTAGTCCCAACTTATTGAACCATTCTACAGATACCTGTAGAAAAGGGGGCTTGTAAGTCAATACACAATACTCGTTCTGTTTGGAGACAGACACAGATTTGTAAAATATCCAGTGACTATGGCATGAGAGTTTCACAGAGAAATTTTTGAAGTCTTACAGACAGGACCTCACACCATGACTTATGTAGCCAATAACTTGCTTTTTATTTGTCTTAGCATTCCTGCCCTCTAATTTTTGTACCAGAGGTTTTTTCAGCATCTTAGTGTGCTATGAATTAGCATATGGGTAATGGTATGAAAAATTTAGATTCAGGTGTAGATGCACTCTCATTTTTCAGAAAAAGTGTACAACAGCCTTAAGTTTTTAATGAGGTATCAGATTAATCTTATTTGGTGTCATATCAGGCACTTGCATGAATTAAATACAAAGATGCATGTCAGAGTAACAAATGAGAGCTTTCCAAAGCAGAAAACTGGGAACTTTTCATATTTTCTAAGTAATTCATATTTGGAGACAGCAACTACATACTGAGCTTGGTGCCTTTTTACAGAGAAGTCAGATAAGCTCAGACATCATATCCCACAAAGCTATTAACTTTCTTAAATTTGAAAACCCAGTAGTATTAGGTAATATAGAAATTATTCTATCAATAATATTATTATGTAAATTATGAGAAATGAATGATAGTTAACAAAATCAAAATTGCTAAGTTCTGAAATTGCACAAATTTTACTGAAACTGTCAATAATTTGAGAACTATTTTGGTATTCACAGAAAAGATTTCTACAAAATAGATTTGAGTCTGAAATTTACATCTGCTACCTCAGCCTTGACAGAGAATTATTTTAAAATATGGGTTTCATTGCTTAAAGGATGTTCAAAATTGTGATTGATTGCTTGATGGTAAAATTACATTTCCCATGGGACTAAATAATTTAACAGATTATTTTCTTTTGAACTATCCTTCCTAGTATACTGCTGATTTACTTTTTTAAATCAGGAGCTATTCTTCAGATTCATAAAAAGCCTTGTTCAAGATGTTGGGTACAGTATTATATTTACTTTATTCAGTCTGGACATGAGTTTTTATTCTGGTAGCTGATTTGTATGGAACAGCATTCACTTAACGTGTTTGCAGGAATGGATTTAACACACTGGGGTTAGAGGCTCCCTGCTAGTCTCAGTGCATTCCCAGATGTGTTCTGTGGCTCTGGCTTCCCAATCTGTTGCACTGCTTCCTCAGCACAAAAGAATAGTGAAATCAGCCTGCAGCCCATTCGGAGCTTAGGGATACACTATTCCTGCTATGCTTGCAAGGGCATATATCCAAATCCTGGAACTGTTACTCTGATCAGGGTCAGCTAACTAAAATGTTTCATGAAAGGCATTTCAAAGAATAAAAAAAAATCATAATTAAAAAGAAAAAAAAAAGAAAAAAGAAAGAAAAGTACTCAAAGGTACCTGTTTCTTTATATATCAGTTGCTTTAGGGAAGCTGTATTTTAAAGCAAGTCTGCTCCTACAAAGCATTGACTGTAGCAGAAAAAAAATGATTATTAGCATAGCTACCACCATCGATATAAACATGAACTTAAGAAATGTCTTAAATAATCTACTTCCTTATTTTCAATTAAAAAAAAAAATCCAGTTATACACAGTTCACATTTGGAGATCAGGGGCTTTACTTCAGAACTTGGGTGTTTTCTGCCCACCTCATCTCTGAATATCAGAATATCTAAAAATCAGCAACATCCTGTTGAGAAGAGAAAATCTATTGCAAGGGAATGGACTGCGCTTCAGCAATGGCTTCTGATGGGAATAAGGATGGCAAGATGAGGAGTTAGCAGAATTGGCTGCACACTTTAGTGCACCAAAAATTAGAAAGAATTGGCTTAGGAAGGGAACAGGAAACCCAAGTGATGCGCAGCATGAAACTAAAATCAGGAGTTATACTGGGAACACACTGGAAACACTGAAAACTTAAGTGTCTGGAAAACAAAAATGATAATATCTTGATGCCTACTTGTCTTTCATAAAGGTACTCACCCATTAATAATAAAGATGTCAAAAATATGACTAATACTATCCAAGTACATTGAGATTAGGATTCAGTTCATTAAATTGCAGTTTTCCTGAGAAGCAGAGGTTAGAGCCCCTTGGCCCTACCTCCATTTGCCTTCCATTGAGGACAAAGGCAGAAAATCTCAGAACAAAAAGTAATGGCCACAGGAGCAAAGCTCAGTTCCTTTCTCACGTGCAACATCCATCGTGAGCTGGGATCCGTTACCGTGCCGTGGACTGTAAGAAAGCGAGCGGGCCAATGCCTGCTAAAGATCGTCTCTCAAAGAACAAGCACATTTGTGCAAGGTGCCTGAAAAATATGATGAAAAGTGATTTAATGTCTTTGTTTCCTAATGCAGTGCCCTTGGTAGATAAGAGCAAAACCACAGAAAGTATCTTCCAGAAATGCTCACTCCAAGTTCTGAATAAATGTAGCTTTAAAATATTTGCACCCCTTTTGTAAGAAGGAAAACTTGATGACAGAAGTGAATGTTAGGGTGAACACAGTACAACATTTTTGAAATTGAGTTTATAATTTTAACTTGCATTTGTAGAGGATAAAGAACCTTGCCTATTCATTTAGTTAGTACTAATATATTATAAGATTTACCAGTCCAATCACAGCTGCTCAAATTTCAGCATTCAGATCTGTGAATTCTTCATAAATAGCTACAGATCAGGAACCATTTATAGAAATGTTTCTAAAAATAGTACTTTGACTGTAGACTGATTCTAGTAAAAAGGGGAGCTAATTTTATTAAATTGTGTAGATCAAATTATCTGCTTAGCCTTCCATTTGAGTATAGGGCAGTCTATTTAACTATGTTAGCAATGGCGGTCTCAGTACTTCTCAGAAAAATGTAAGTAATCCACAGCATTACACTACTACACTTTTGTTCCTCAGTGTTCTCATACTCAGCTTCAGTCCCTATTATAGCTGCTTTTTTATATAACAACAATACCCACACACTACCTCAAGTGGATGTGGAACCAGATAGGCGTCTTTATGCCTCTTTCTGCTCCATTAACTGGGGCAAAATCAAAACTCCTGGGTATTGGTTAAGTAACACTTAAAAAGCAAAGTCTGGTTTACTGATTACTGGGGAGGGGAAATCTGTGCAAAAAAAAAAAAAAAAAAAATTATTCCATACAATAAGGACAAGCAGGAGAGAAAGCAGAGAAGGATTCTCTGCCTCCTCCTGGAGCAGATTCAAACAGAGAAACAAAGGGATTACTCAAGGGAGCCTTGCAGAAAATAGCAAGTAGCATTCAATATTGGAGAGCTTTCAATATCGGAGAGTAAAGGGAGAGTAAAAGACTACGAGAAGATTATTTTTCCTTCAAAATATGTGAGGAGTGTGTAAGAAAACAAACAAAGCAAGGAATAGGCTACTGTATATTTGAGACAAAATCCTACACGATACAAATCACAGCTGTTCCTAAGTTCTGTCCTTCTTAAGCAGTCATCGATCTCAGGCAATTAAAAAAAAAAAAAAAGGAAAGAAAGAAAGAAAAAAGTTCTTTCCTAGCAACTTTATATCATTACCTGCACAATCATTTACTAGATTTTTAAGTTATTTACTCATATCTTTAAATAATGTCCACAATTGCATAAATGCATTTTCAAGGACAAGTGCAAAAAACAGCTGCTTGGATTTTAAAACAGTTTCTGTTTTATTTGCCTTTTTTCTACTGTAAGCATATAAATCTTTGAAAAATGGATAGATGTCTGTAAACTTAAACAGAAAGGTAGATGTGCATGAATAGAAAGAAATAAAGTCTTACTGGTTGTCATCATAAATGAAAATACCAATAATATTTTAGCTGAAAAGGTATTTCCTATGCTGCTACAAAGATGGGAAATAGCATTTCTTACTCTTAATATTTTCTCATATTCAGGAAATAATCACAGAATGGCTGAGGTTGAAAGGGACCTCTAGAGATCCAACCCCCTGCTCAAGCAGGGACACCATCATATGGACCTATTTCACCAATACTAAAAGAAATAATAATATAATCCATACTTATACTTTCATTTCCTTCACAATTTATGTATATAATAGATTTTCAATAGCATTGATATAAATATAATTTCTAAGTTACATCTTGAGTGTTTGCAGGAACACATATTCTTAAATACAGTAAGGTATTTGCCCCAGAGATACTTGTACAATCAGGACAGAGCAATAAGCACATACAACTAATCTGGCCAGCCTGAATTAGCCATGTCAGCTGGAATACGAGATGCTTTCAGGGGTGGATAAAGCTCTAATACAAAGCTCTAATAAAATAAAGCTCTAACACTGACACTGCAGCTTTTGCCAGACGAAGACACATCAGTTTGATGGCAGTTACCTTCTAGTTAGACAATGAAACCACATCAGATATTTTTTGCAAACAGCCTAGCAAGCTCCAACAGGCACTTTGCACAACTTCATGAGACCTAACAGCATTTTAGTAACACAAAAATGTTACTAAAGCTTCTCAGTGTAATGTCCATGTTCATCTGTGAAAAAAAAAAAAAATCATGCTGTAGGCCAACTATAAACAAATAAGTAGCAACGGATACAGCATATGGGTTTGCTTTGAACTCTGCTATTCAGTAAATGCTTCATCATGTTCCTGGCAGCTGCCCTGTCATCCTCTTCTCCTTCTGCCCGTCACTTCTCCTCTAGAGGAAATCATACAGAAGGCAGAAGCAGCAACCAGTAACTTCAGGATGGGAGAGAGTAAACAGAGTACAGAAAGTGACTCTTATTTTGGGGTCCACAAGGGTTTTGGAAATAAAGTTTCCATGCCATAAACTCCCTTATTCTATAGCCAGAATAGGGATGTTTGTGAGTTAAATTAGTTTGCTCACCTAAGGCGTTTCTGCTGAAGGATCAATATAAATGCAAACAGTAACTGCACTGCAGCAGTTAAAGAACAAAGACTTAGAATTGACTTATGACCGAAAAACATCAGCTAGACATCTGATCCTAAAAGTATCACCTACCCAGGGGAGGCAGGGGCCTGAGCTGTTTTACAGTTTTTATTTATTCATGCTGCAATACAGACATTGTATCAGAAAAATAGAAACATACTGCACTCAAAGAATGTCCCTGGGGAAAAAAATATGCTCGTTTTCCTATTTCAGAATACTTTGCCTTTTACAGCCTGGGGAAGAAAAAAAAAAAGAAAAAAAAAAAAAAAAAGAATCTTTGGGAAGTTTCTCAAACTTTAGGTTTCTTAGATTTTTATGTTCTGCCATTTCCAAAGATTCAAGAAAGGAAAAACAAAAAATAAATTGATGCTGAGAACTGTAAAATCAATGTATGAGTTACAGGAAAGAGAAAACGGAATAAAATTTAATCTGTGCACTGGACAGAATGATTGTGCCCTAAGTGGAGGATCTGGCCAGCGCGGGTCAGTGCAGACAGCCGGGATGCTCAGGCATTTCCACGGAGCAAAGCAGAACTGCGCCAAGGAGGCCAGGCCCCATCACCGCTATGAGAGGAGCAGCTCTGGCCATTCCGGCTGGACAGCACGTGTGAGTAATGCAAAGTCAGCTCAGCTTCTGTCTCTGCTTCCATCTGGCAGATGCTCCAGCCCCTGGGCATTGCTAGAAATATCCAGGACCAAGGTTACATCCATGACGTGGTAGCACTCTAGTGCTAAAGAGTGGAATTCCCACCTGCCATCTCGCTTCTGCTGGAAAAGTTTTTTAACAGAGGAAGTCACACTGCTATTTACTCCCTGCTCCTTATTAGCTAAATAAAACTGCGACGTAAATATTTTATTGTGGTGAGACCTCGATATTGGAATAAATCAGCATACTCCAACAAACACTTATTATTACAGAAATAATAGTCCGTTATTGCAGATAACTCAGAGCTGACCAGAATGTATAAAAAAGCTTCCCCGCAGACAGAATTGTTGGGGCTTGGCAAGGACACATCACCCTGAGCCTTCCCAATCTGTTTGGCTGGTGAAGCGCTGAGCAACAGCAGTGTCCAGGGAACAAAACTCTGAATGCCTCAAGCTGACACCAACGAGTCTCTCTCCGAAGCGGTGCCACCTCCTGAGCCGCTTCGCGTTGGCTCCCAGCTACCTCAAGACACAGCAGAGTTCTGTTCTTCTAGACATGAGACCTGAACTTGCATAATCCACTGCTGTTTAATCCTCAGTGAGACCAATGAAGATGACCTTAAGACAATCTCAGAGTTGCATTTCCTACACAGGAAACCCTGCAGAGCTACGTGGATTTATACTGGCTGGGGATTTTGTCCATCATTTTTCTACTAGTTACATGCAGATGTTGTTTCATTGTCTCCTATATCAGGAGTGGGAATCTACAAATACAACACTGCTAGTTTAGACTCCTTGACAGTTTTTTCTCAGCTCTATGGTTCATGACTGATGAGAACAGTGCAATGGCAGGGTGTGAAAACAGATTAATATGTGTGTATTTGTTTTTTTCCAAACACAGTGAGGGACAACACAATTTCTCTTACTGTGCTGCTTGCAATAAAACACATTTATGTGAATGTATTTTCATACATTCATTACGTGAATGTATACAGAAAACGTAGACCAAAATCCTCAATCCTTAATCAATCAAGCGGAACGATAATTTATTTACTTATCTGTATATAAGAAGTGTTTCATGATATAAATACATGACTACCTCTGTCATTTTCAAATGATGAGATTACCTGTTGTCACCTAGCATTTGGTATGTTTGTTGTACCCTAACGTAGAAACAACGTACATTTAGTTGACATGTAGTATGAGACATGCACACACATTCTGCATACACCGTTCAAAAGCATATAGGCAGGAGAGTCATCCAAAGGATATAAAAGATATCCATAATAGTCCCAACCTCCAGCTTAGTGGTGAAATTTCACCACAGAAGCAGTCAAGCACCATACACAACTCTGCAAGTTCTGCCTCTATTGCAGTCACTCTAGTGTAGCAGAAATCTAACTGTAGCTTCATACCCATCACAAGGACACACTGCTCACATTGCATGGAAGTAACAGGCTCTTAGAACTCGTTATTTTTTCTGGATTATCAGTTAATGGTGTTAAAATACTATGAGATCCTTTAAATCTCTAAATTAAAATCATTATCAAGGAAAATAAAGGAGTAATTTGAAAGCATAAGAAAAATGAAATGATAGGAGTTCAGTGAGACTCGTTAAGGAAGTAAATACTTAGGGCCTTTCTGTGAATTAAAGAACTGAGACTGGAGAGCCTACAGTTTACTCATGTGGAATAGTTTTGCAAAGTCTAGAAAGGACTGGGGTGCTCTGAGGTGCTCCAGGGAGATCCATGGCGCTGTTGGGACAACTTCCACAGCTGTAGATTTTCCACAGAAAACCCTTACTGTAAAATTACTTTACCCTTTACTGCCTGAACCTGAAAAGAGGAAATTGCAGTATAATTATTTGCCAAGTGACACAAATTGGTCCCTTGCACTTAGTAAGAATTTTGTTCCAAACCCTTCGAGCTTTTCCAGTGTGTAGGTCTAATTCGTCAGCAGATGATGCAAGAGCATTCTTCTTCTGTTTATAAGATTAAATATTTGATAGATCTTACCTAAATTACGCCCCAAGAATACAATTTTTCATGAGCATTAGATTGTTTTGCTGTTATGCAAACAGCAAAGAAAATAATGCATCCCCTCTTCCTCCTAGAGATATTAATTACTGATAAAACATAAGCAAGAATTTTCTGGTCCTGTCCCACTGCCTCATTGGCAGTGACAGCTACCCTGGGAGGGGAAGGGGCAAAGTCCTGCGCACGGACTGGGCTGTCGTCTTCCTTCTGTTGATTACATTGTCTTGACTGCACTGCAGAAGGGGGAGCTGGTAGTGATTTCAAGCAATGGCCAAGTCGGCCAGAGAGCACGCAGGCCCAGGGCTACACTTACTGCTGGCGAGGGGTCTCTGAAACATGTGATCCAGAACAGACTGGAGGGAGAGTGCAGTAGTCCGGAGCTGTTTGGTTTCTGATGTTTTTTTCTCTTCCCAGTCTTCTTCATGTTTTCTAGAGGAATAATGTATAAAAATATTTGTAAACCGATGCCTCCTACACCCACTCTGACACTTCCTTGGCCTTTTTTTTTTTACCTCTGTTTGGCAAAACTCTGTTGCAGCTGCTTGGAGCTGCTATTCAGTCTGTTACAGACTCTGCATGAAGTATTTTGAGATTTGATTCTATTGAATCTCCTCCGCTTAAATAAGTTATTTCTAATCCATACGAGTTACATGAAGCTCAGAATAGCATTAACCTTCATCAGGCCATCTCTATATTTCAGAGTGTAACCCCACACAAAAAAAACAAGAAAGAGATACCCTTGAAAGTCTTAAAAATGAGGGAAAAAATGTATCAAAGGAACAACCAGTTAAAGAGAAGCTAAGACATACAGCTAGCTTATATACTCAGATACAACAGCTCTTCTGTTTGATCGCTTTTACTAGACCAGAGGCTGGTCTTTAGTTTCTGACTTTCACATCTTGGTTTCTTGCCAGCTTTATCAGAAGATTTCCGTTTCTGACACTGTATAAATTCTGCTGTCCTCTAAGAACAAAGCTCATTAAAAGCAGCTCTAGGTTCTTCCCTTCCTCTTATCTCATGTGAAAAAAAGAAAAGGCGCTCAGTTCCTTCCTGATAACTTTTCCTGCAGTACAAATATAAATCAAAGCAGACAACTTGGTTCAGTCCATCCTCCATACCATATAGCTCAAGATCAGCTATACCTGAACAATCAAGCAAGCAGTAGTAGTTCAAAATCAGGCTATTCTTCCACATGAACGTTAGAAATATTTTCAGTGTTTGACCAAAGGCTGTTTCTAGTAACAGAAGCATGAAAAAGGCTTCCTCGGAGGAGTATGATTTTCCAACAAAGACTGAAAATGCTCTATGTAATCGAACACATGCTATTCTATAATGTTAAATATCCAACTTCTTGCCAAAAACCCTTTGACTGAAATCTTCTCTCCAGTTTTGTTACAATTTAGGAGTCCTTCGTGATCATGTCCGCAAAGAATCCAGTTTTTAATGATGTTAACAAAATAAATTAATGTATTTTCAAAACCATGCAATGTCAGTGGACAAGAAGCAGATATTGCTGTGCCATTCCTAGCTGACCCTAAGAAGAATAGCGGTACATTTTCTCATAAACTTGCAGGGCAGCACAGTCCTAGAAACGTGGTAGAAATGAATTACCTTTGAGTGCCTTAGGCTTACAGAAGATGTTGTAAAACTTTTTTTCTTAAAATAGAAGTGAAAAACATCTACCTCAAACTAATAAAGATTTCAAGTCCTGCATCTCTTCCCTGTTGCTCTAGATTCTCAGAAATTTATCTGGGATTTATCAGCTCAGTTGTACGAGTTCTCTCCCTTAACTCGCAGCCATGCGCAAGAGGACCTGGTACAGTAGCCCCGTGCAGGTGAGCAGACCTGTGCTGCTGTGCTGGGAGAGGGAAAAGGAAAAGGAGTTTGAAAACGGTAGTTAACTGTGTGCCCTGACCTTAACAATATTGCAAGGCCATACTATGCTGCTGCTTTAAGAATCAGTGGCTCCATATGGTGAGTTATGAGGTTTTTCACCAGAAATTCACTGATGGAATAGTCAGTTTGTAGCAGGAAATTCTCCCCAACTGAGTGCAATGAAAGAGGTTTCACTGGGACTAGTTGAAGGAATTTTCATTCATACTCAAATCCGCTGTGCTTCAGTAAAACCAAATCTGACTTGAGCAGGATAGTTAATTCGTGTATGGAAACCATCAGAAAGCACCCCTGGATGGATACAAGGTCTTAAAGTAATATTTGCACACTCCTTTACTATTGCTAAGAAAAGAAGCAGTAAACACGCCAAGCCTTTTATTTTAAAACTGTACTGCAACACTAGAACTTGGCACTTTTGCTGCAGTTTCCTAAGGATCACAGGTTTGTTTTGCAGGAACTGCTAGCACATGCCCCATAAAAGACCAGAGGAGAAGGGCTAATAGGATCATCAATCACTTGCACTACTCCAGTCTTTGATGTTGCCAGCAGAGCCTGCTCTCCCTAACATAAATTCGAGCTGATGGAAGCCTATGATGCCAACCTGTGTTTGTCCCAGACATCTGGAAAGGCAGAGAGCAAAGGAGTCAAGTTATATAACCCAGAGGCAGCTTCTTGCCAGGACATCCCTGCTCGGCCAGGTCAACAACCCCCCAGCACTTAACGCAAAATGCAGGCACCTGTTTCTCAACTTACAGGCAGGGACAGAAGTAGACTGCAAGTCTAATTGGGCTTTTACTGCATGTATTGCCATATGTTTCAATTATCTTCTGTTATTTTTATTGGTATAATTCTGTTTTCTTTTGTCTCCCCTAAACTGCTATAGCAAAACATGTTGCAAGTTTTCCTCTTATACGGTAAAGTACGCACTACTGTGTCCTAAGTCAGGAGATTTAAATTATACCATGAGTACAGGCTACCAATTATCCTAGATTCTTCCCAGTTACTAAAACCAGAGTGACTGTGTGCAGTAACATAACTGTAGATCGCTGAAACACTCTTATCCTATGGCTTACAGATATAATGCATTTATACCCATAAAAACAACAATAAAATATATATAATAGGCATATAACATATATAATGTGTTAGTTAGAATTGTAGTTCATATGCTTTTGGCATAAGAAGTGGCTTTAAGTAACATTAAATGTATCTTCTGTCCTTCAGTATATGATAAGCCACACTCTCTTGCATGTGTTATTTTTGAAGCTATTGATAATCATATTCCCAATGGCCACACTGGATATCGTACTGCAGAGGAAAAAACAGGCACCTCTGACTACCCCTTGAGCTCCCCATCATGGGCATCGTCGCCTCCTTTGTGACAACTACTCATCTGTATCCTTAGCGCACTGAGCAAGGACCAAAAACCGCACAGCCCAAAGGCAGAGGTTAACGTGAGCAGGGCTCAGCCATCCGAGCCAAAAAATGCTGCTGTGATAAAGGTCTTGTGCAAATCATGCAAGTCAAACTTTGCATTTAAAATGATTTTCATTATATCACTATAATGAGCGAAAAAACATTTACCAAGTGACTGTCATTTAATTATCTTACACCAGAGCTAAAATTCAGTGCATTATTTTAAAACTCCACTTAAATTTTTCCAGGAAAGTATGGCATAAATTCAAGCTGAGCTTTATTGAAGCGCCCTTCAGAAAATGGCTTACATTACCTGGAAAATGTATGTTTGGCAGTAAAAGAAACAGAGTTTCCAGTGGAGATAATTTAGAAAAACACTATTTAACAGCCTTCAGCCTAATTCAGGCTTCAAATTTAAAATCTGCAAATTTTGCTTCCTAAAGGGTCTAAAAGAAGAAAGCAAACAAGCTTATGAGAACTAGGCACTCATGGAGCAAAATTCAGAGTACTTTGACTTTTTTTTTTTTTTTTTTTTGGTATTATATGCTTCATTAAAGAAGAAAGAAAATTAATTCTTGCAAATTGTCCCATTCGGTCCCCAAAATATAAAACTGTCTGTAAGCACTGGATGAGGATTCCATCTGGAATCACTTTTCTTCACAGGTGTAAACACTATGTGCTATATTTATAAGAAAACTAACAAGAATTTCCTAGTCCATCAGAAGCAAAAAAAAAATAACAAAAAGTTAGCTGTGAAATATGGTTTCTTCAACTTTCCTGTGTCAACCTCTCTATTATTTTCTTCAGCATGTTGCTACTACTGTCAAACCATATCTTTCTATATAGATTTTAAATCATTTTATTCTGGTTATAAAATTAAGACCCAGGCTAACAACAATGGGAGTTAGTGTTTTTTTCTATTGCTATTTGATAGCCTTAACAATGCCAGGACTTTGACTGCTACAGTGCTAGATTGGCTACCGTGCATCTTTTTGTCCAGTTTCACGTTAATACAGTAGTCTTTGCTCTTCTTTAGAAAGTGGGTGCCAGGAGAGCTGTACCTTGCCTGGGTTGACATTAATGCAAGGCAAGAAGCTCTGAACAGAATTCTCACCTTATCAGGACACATTGCTGTGAAATGCAGCACTGGTAAATATAAAGACATATCATATAGAAATATTCTTCATCTTGTATAATGAATAATCTTCAAAATCATATGAACAATCATATGAATATGACACATTCTAGAATGGTCAAAATTAAGCCCAGGCTTCTTCATTAAACCTTCAACTCATTGCTTGCTTTTGCAAGCAGACATGGAAGAAGCTGCCTCGGCTCCCGGCCCTGATCAGCCCGCCCGTTGTACAAGCGGCGCTGCAGCGCGCGGGGCGAGCGCTGTGTTTCCTGCACTCGCTTCACGAGTGGAGCGTCCACTGGTGCCAATAAAAACGCGGTGTGCATAACAAGTGCATCAGAGGAAAGAGGTAGCTACTGGAGCTACCCCAGATTTTCAAAGGCTTTTATGTTTGTTGTGCCTTCCACTGCCATTGCATAGTTTAAAAACAAACATTGAACTTTTTAAAAATAAATGCAGGTTAGGCAACGAAAGCTATGATAATTTTATTAGGTTTGCAATACTAAATATTTTAAACCTGTCAGCAGTCAGCAACCCCCTTACATTTAGAAGGGCTGAAAGCATGAACTTCATTCTGTTCTTGAGTCATTGCACCATGGGGCCTACTAGAAATACTTGGTGATTTACCTGTGATTCTAAAATATATAATGCTTTAATTCTAAAATATATAATGCTAAAATATATAATGGCTGTCATTTAATTGAAAGGTACGGTGACAGCACAGAAACAAATTAAAACTTCTCCTCCTCTGCAAACACTTGGGTTTGAGCAGAACTAAAGGATACAGTGATTTTACCTTCCAAGCATTGAGCGCTGTTGGACAGTAAGAGGTGGCACCACAGGAGCTCGACCACGGTTTGGACTGAAAAGCGCTTCTAGGAACTCCAGCCCTACTTTTGTGTCCAAATCATTCTGCCCCAGAGCACATAGTCTCTTCCCCTTGGCACTCCTATGTTAGCTGGGCTGCAGAAGTGAATTGCAACTTTTGTAGAAATCTTTAAGTTTTTCTGTCTGTTGCTAATGTATTAGCAGTAGTCCTCGCTGTCAAATTAACACCAAGCTGAGAAAGTTCTGTAAACAACCTTATTAACCAAGTTCTTGGTGCTTACGGATTGTTTTATTAGATCTAAAATGGCATGTAAGACTTAATGTCTAATTCTGGTTAGGAAGAAAAATACCTGCATTGACTTTTTTTTTTTTTTTTTAAATGCATGAGCTAAACATACAGCATCTGAGTCCTCATCATTTATTGCTCACATCCCTTGGGCATCAGCTTCCTGTGTCCCATAAAACTCTATGAAATTCCAGGCGTTTCGTACCTAGGAATGATCTTGCTCCCTTGGGCATAAAACACCACTTGAAAAGAACACCTAGCAGAGCATGCACCCTGCTTTTTTAGACTATTTTGCATCTGAAAGCTCAAATGTGCAAAACACAAATAGAGTATGAAATGCAAATAGAAAAGGCCTTGTCTAACACTGTGTTAAAAATTAATGATTAATGCAAAATTAATATAATTATTTTCAGTACCTCCAAGCCACACAGTTATAAATAACTAACCTTGTCATGAACATAATCATTTAGATCATCTCTCCAGATCTTATTTTCCACAACTTTGAAGAATTAGCCTATATTCACCTCAGTGTTTACCTTGGATCTCTTGAATTTCTGTGCTTAAAATTTAAGAGAGCTTCCTATGTATATACCTCTTTTCTAATCCATAAGAAATGGTCTCTCCTGAGCTGCTACTTATTGCACATATGGATTTTTCAGAGCTAATGTTAAAAATGCTGAACCTCTGCAGAGTACTATGTCCATCATACCTATAGTGAACTGCTAGTGGAAATGGAGAGGAAGGGCAGTCGGAGCCGGAATGATTTCTTTCAGTCAACGGGGCCCTACTAGTCCAGGAAAAGAGGCAACTCATAAAATGAAGAATTTTAACCTGTTCATCTTGTGCAACCTTCATGGGTAACCCATAAAATCGCCTGGCAAACATTCACACATATGAACCAACAGTGACAAGTGCATAGCATATAAGGGGTACCTATGCCAAAATACAGAAACAGAAATCCTATCCAGTGGCTCTACCAGTGACTGCATTTGCTTACACTGTGCTAACAAATCCTGTTCGCTTTCTGCCAATAAATAAATAAATGTTTATAGACAAAAATGCTCGAGTTAGTCTGGGGGTTTGCACTGAAGGTAGATTCGCCTCGGAAACCTCATTTCAAACCTCTGGAGCCGAATACTTGCCCGGGTTGTTTGGACAGACATCTGCAGCCTGACCCATTGCTTGGCCTCCTCCTTGTTCCAGACAATTCCCACCGCGAATTAAACCCACTGCAGACACATTATTTGCTACTCTTTACACTCGGGGACTGGCAGCAAGTGAACACAAGAGGATACGTGGGAAGGAAACACAGGAATGCTCTCCCAGACCAGCTCTTCCTCCAGGTCAAGGGACTTAGAGGTGCCCGAAGGCAGCAAGATGACCAGGGAGAGCCAAGTCCACCTCAGGAAGAGGGCGGTCCCAACAGCACCAACAAAGCCAGGGCTTCTGCTGAACACGAACGTAGGGGCGGATGAAGAAGGTAGCTGGAAAGGCAAAGGTGCTCTTACTCCATCCACACTCACCTCTGTGAATTTTAATGGAACTCAGATTCTGAAAACCTGCTTTATGTTATATAAATAGTAACGCTCAGGAACATCGCTAATACAGCGGCACACGTTTCTGAAACCAATTTACTGAGTCATCTCTAGAATACATCAAATGAATAAAAAAAGAAAACTGTAGGCAGGACAGAAGAAAAAGAGCACTATAACAAGTGAAGCTTTGACTTCTCTGCATGAGCTTACTTTCAAAGCAAACCTGCCAAAGTACAAACTTGGGAGGTTTAAGATTCCTGCCTATGCACTGCTTCAAAAGAAGCTATTTAAGACATCTGAGCCACAAGTGTGTCATTGCTTTGATCTCCAGCTGCACAAACTGCAGGCTTTTAGGCAAAGGTTTTACACTGGAGTTAATATGTTTCCCTACCAAATCAAGCTGGTCTTGTAGCATTTACCCATGAGCATGTTTTTGAATTCTAAGAAATATCTGGGACTGGGCTCATCTCTTTCTGCACATATTACATAAGCTGACATCAGGGTTAAGCGACTGCTGTAGATCTTCATTATTTCCTTTTCCTCCCAATCACTGTCCCTTTTTCCCCAGCAAGGCGGTGTTTAAGCAGTTTTAACACATATATGTGTGCATGTTCACATACTGCCCACTCTCCAGATATTTATTTTATTGAGATTCGTAGCACTAAGGTTAATTACTTGTTATAACATGGAAGTTATTACACATCAGTTGTGATAATATAACGTTGAGCCTTCTCATTTATATCAGACTTCACTTAACCCTTAGGAAAGTCTAACAGGGTCACAAAGCAAAAGTAAATATCAGGGATCCACGTTGTGCAATTACAGTAGGTAAGGACACTTGTATAACAACCTTGGCAATAATTGCAAAGGTAACAGTTAAATATCACAGTGCAGGTATAAAGTGACTCTGAGAACACTGGAATTATTCCAAATTTGTGTACTGTTACAGGAGATCAAAATATTGCTTCTATAGTCCTTCTCTCTACACATCTTACTGTTCACTGATTTTGAATTATGAAAACAGGAAGTTACCAGGCTAGCGAAAATTGGAGTGGATTTTTTTTTTTTTTTTTTTTTTTAAGAATAATGTTCATATGTTAGAACTGCTGCTGCCTTCTAGTCTTTTGTAATTTTTGTTCATAAAGTCATTTCTTAGCAGCCTATCATAAATTGGAAACATGAAATTGTAAATTTTTGCTTTTAACAACATCATAAGATTTTCTTTTGGCTTTCTGACTAGACAAGAATAACTCAGTTATTATTTGGTTTCTGTAAGATCTTTGTAGTTATATTTCAGGCATATTTCTCACTGCAGTTTTCTAACATTCGTCCACCTTTTGGGCACATATACCACCCATATGGTGTTTAATAAATTCTAAGTACCCAGGAATGAGGGGGACATTTCCTCCTAAGCTGTCTTTAAGTGAAATACCGTGAATCAGCAAGTGTTAGTTCAGCAGGCAAACTAAAAAACTTCTCACATACCTTAATGACAACTCCAGAGTAAGAATGAACTGGTCGCCACCTGCCAGAAATAATCCTGTTGCCTCCAAACAAGAGCAAGGTCCTTCATGCCAATGCACAAATGCCTAAAAGATGGATAAAGGACAAACATCAGAGATCATTTCTCTGGACTTCTGAGAGCCTTTTCTTGTCTTTGGCACTTGTCCTTAGCCTTTGGCAAAGGTTAAAAAGCTCACGAGGCAGAGAAGCAATATGTTCTGTTGTGGATTTCTAATCCACAATCTAACATTTAAGCGAAGTGAGCAAAGATGTAAACAGCTGCAGCTCAATGTGTGTTAAAAATATATACCATGACTCTCTAAAGCAATATGTTGGAACTAGGGGAATTTGGGTTATTAAACTTCTAAAAGAAGAGAGGAAGAAGAAAGATGATAAAGATGATAAACTTGGGAATGACAGACTTGTTTTTATCTTAGTCAGACTACAGAGGATGTTTAGGCACCTCAGACTCACCAATAAAACTAGGAAATTATGCAGCGCAAAGCTAAATGATGTGCAATTCACACTGGAAATACTGAATTGAACTGCTCAGGGAAGGGATGGATTAGTGAGCGAGTGCAGCGCCCCAGCAGAAGGCACGACTCGGCCACCTCTCCGTAAACCTCCTCCTAGGCAGGCGCTCCTCCTCTCGGCACTTAACGCCTGCTCCTCTTGGGGCCCTACAAAGCTGCACAGTGGCACGCTCTTGCTAGGAAATGAAAGATTTTAAAATAGCATCCTTAAATATTTACGAACAAATGCTAAAAATAGTCATGTCATTTATTTTGCCTAGGTGTTTTTCCTGTTCTTACTGCTCCACAAAAAAATAGTATTAAGGAAAAAGGATTTGATAGCAGAATGTAGATTCTTTTTCATTTTTGCCTGAAGAATACTGTATTTTAGCTTGTCTCTACAATATGCAAAAAGTTTGCTTCTTCATCTCTGTTAGAGTATAATTAAACAAATAAATAGAATATTGTTGGTATAAAATTGGGGCTATAAGGCTAGATACCAACTTCTAGAGAGGCTGATCTGGAAGCAGTGTGAGTGGCACAAATACTGCTTTGTGTGGTTGATGCTCATATACAGCAGCCTCCGTTAACAGAGATAGAAAAATCATGAGATCAACTGTTCCTGAGAAGTATAACCTTAAAGTAGCAATTTAATTGGACAATGGGGAACACTATACTGGTATGAAAGATGAAATTAAAAAATAGAATTTCTCTAAATGCTTAGTAAAATAACTACCTGTTACTTTTAGTGTAACTGCAAACAGATGTTTATATAATAGTGTGTGCAGTATCTTATACTTACTGCTCGTGTAATAGCTCATTGCTCTTGGAACGTAGTTTTTGAAGTAAAATGATGAATTCACTAATCAATGTTTAATTAGTTGAATACATGTATGCTGGGAAAACCTTACTGCACAAAGTCACTGCATTAGAATGATTGAACACTGCTACTTTTAAATAAATTAAATTTGTTTCTGAGAAAGATATCTGCTACATTTTTGACCAGGAAAGAGGTGAGGGGACAAGGAAAAGCTCGCTCTCATTTTAAATGTAAGTACTTTTCTCACTAAACTACAGAACCTATTACTAGTTCTTGTGGCAATGTCACAACTAATAAAGTTCTCTACCTCATTCAAGTCCAAGTTTAAACCTGCAGCTGAGTAGCTAAGAAATCCACACTAGTTATATGCTCACCTATTTGTTACATATTTATTTAATTTGTCCTGCTCCTGGTAACAATACAGGCAGGTATAATACATTTTTATTTATATGTATGTGTGTATATATATTATATATATATATATACACATATATATACACATACACACACATATATATATATATATATATATATATATATATAAAAACACCAGTTAAAAAGTAAATCTTCTGGAGGTAAGTGAAGTTAGTTTGTAGTCCAGCTGCCTGCAAAGCCAGTAATAAATATTGCCTTTTGTAGGGATTCTTCCTTTTCCCCCCAGATTTTTATAAACTAGCATGATTTTTTTTTTTATGAACTATCATAATTTATCACCAACACGATTCTTCTGTTTGGTTATTCCTTTTCTCCTTAGTTTACTACAGCCTGTGAGCAGTGAGCCTGCTAGATTCAGCAGCTTTCCTAAGGGCTTGATACCTTTTAGTCCCTTCCCTGGGTGGCCCAGCCGTTTCTGCTTGAGGAAGGCATTAAGTGTTGAAGTAAACAAATAACGGAAAGAAAGAGGCAAATGCACTGATTTTTGACTTACGATTGTGAATGCACAGTGATGAACAAACATGTTTTTCTAGAGAAATCGAGAGAGACGTGCTCCTCACGGGGACTCGCACAAGCCGTTCACTTGAAGGCGGTTCAGGCAGCTCTACCAGGGGATTGGCCTCCCCACCACGGCCTCGCTGCCCTCATGCAGGGGCTGCCGAGGCACAAGGAGCCTCCTGGAGCAAACGGAGCCTCCACTTCACACCGGGGCACTAGGCTGGAGAGGCTTCAGTTGCCCAAGAGCACTGACCACTTTTTTTGGTCTCCATCTCTCAAACGAAATTTCTATTTCCTTAAAAAAAAAAAAATAAATAAAAATAAAAAGGCTAAGAACATCACAGATGTGGTATAATTTAGCATTAGACTTTGAATTTGCAAAGCCTACGGCCAAGTCCAGGTATCCTCCTTTTACAGTCATCGCAATGACGAGCCTTGAAGTTTTCCTTGCAGAACTGGGGAACGATACAGTTTTGATTTCCCAATTAACACCAAAGGAGAAGAGGTCCCTGCTGTTCTCAGTGATTTCTGAAGAGTCTTCATGGAGAAAAAAGCCTGTGTCTTTCTCCATCATTGAGCTGACATGCAGGAAAAAATTGCCATCTTTTAACCCAAGCTCAGTCTATAGAGACCCTGTGCTTCCCCTTAGGGGGGGGGGAAATGGTGCAACTATATATTCTAGTCCAGTAAAGTATCAATATCAAAGGCTTGCAAGGTTTAATAATCATTCCCTGTCCTGATGCTGAACATAATTTTATAATATAGTTAGTAATTGACTTCAACTGTGTCCAGAGCAAATGATTTCAGTGGTAATCCATTAGCAGCTATACCGTGAAATTCAGTGGTCAATACTGTATTATTAGATATAAAAGAATAATGCATAATATTGAATTACAGATTGAGAAAGTAAAATATATATACACACACACAGACTCCTACTATCCATTAGATGTAATTCCATCACCACAATCTATCCAGTCACCTAATTACATTGCTTTTCTCCTTCTAGTCTTGCATATTTTCATGCATCCCACTAACAAACAGCTACCTAGTCTCATGAGGGATCACACAACCTCAAAAGCAGCTTGGTGCTGGCCTGCTCTGCAAGCTAAGAGCACCTTGCTTTGCCTTTTTCCTGCTGTGGCTGCACTGTCCTGCCTGGCACAGGGAAACAAACGTGTTTTGCCACGGGCCCCCTGTCACGGCATCCCCACGGGAAGAGCTTGCTGTGTTTTTAAGAGTCAACCCGCTAACCTGTGCTCAGACATGCCCTGGGGCCAGTTCCCACCGCCTCGCTTTGCGATTTCATATCTGTTCTTTCTGATCTTGGTTGCTTCCATTAGTGTAAAACAAAAGGCATCCAGGCTGAAATGACATATTTGCTGTCCACTGAGGAAGAGCCACAACATCCCTTTGCAAAGAATTAAATCAACCACCTTGTGCTGAGTCACATGCAGAAAGCTGTTCTCATCTACACCAGAAACAACGTTTCAGGACTCTTATAGAGAAGTCCAGGGTCTGAGATATGACAGAACTATGGGAAATCACCCATCTAATGAGCTGAGCTGGTAATAAATGAAAAATAGGAGGAACTGCATTCCAAACATATACTGCAAAAAAATAAGACTGAGGGTTTTCCCTCTCCCCTACACAAAAACATCACCTCAGTTTCCTTTTATCATCATTATTGTGTTGTTACAGACTCAGATTAGCCCCAAGGAAGGGTGGCAAGTTTACAGCTCAGCCCAGGATCCTGACGGCCGATGCATTTGTACTGTTGTTGCACCTGAACAAAACCTATGTTCAAGAGATGCCAAAAGCAGGCAACTTAGACAGCTGCTGGAGAAGGTAAGTCTTCCCAACACCTGCCTCCATTTCCTCATTAAGATTCCCATGGAAATCTACTTTTTTTGCTTTTTAATATATAATAGCAGATTGAAGAGTTATTCAAGAGTTACCCATCATAAAATGTAGACCTAAAAATGTATTTCAGTGTATGTTTTTCAATACTTTTCAATTCATAGAAAAATGATGCCAGTGCTAACATATCCAGTGCCAGATCCTACAAGTCTTCCCTCCATAAACCTCTGAGCTTGAGCAGAGGCTCAGCTTATAAAGGAGCCCATAGCATGAGGTTCCACTAATTTGGAATATATCAAACACAAATAATCCCCATCTCAAACAAAAGCTGAAGTGTAAAGGATCAGGGGGCACGTTTGCTCCCAGCACAAAACTTCAGCCTCCTCTCCTTGCCCTCACCTCCTCTCTACAGACTATTTAGAGGTTTTAATGAACCATTTTATCATCTCAGAAGCCCTGGGAAATAAGCCCTCCTCCTCCTCTCCCCAGCTAAATTCATTATATTTTTTCTGTGGTCAGACTCGGGGAAGGTAGAGGTTTACATCACCCAAGTAGTAGTTTAAACCTGATACAAATCTCAACCAAACTGAATTATTGCCTTGCCACTTACTATGCATGACAGGGGAGAGAGATCAGGATTAGATCTGATTCAATAAGTGTTCTGTGACTGCCAAGTTAAAAATTAAGTTCTTATATTTCTAAGTATGTCTGTGTGCATATCAAGTTTCCAAAGCAAATTGAGCAAACATGCTCCTCTTGCAAACTCAGAGCAGGTTCTTATCTCACCTCTAGCTCTATCACTGAAGTCAGCTTGGGTGCGACACGGACCTGAACGTTCACTTCTCCCTTCAATGCATTTTTCAACCAGTGAGACAATTTGATAAAATTTCATTTTTTTTATCTCCTTATGAAATCATAGCCAAACATCTGTCCAACAATGGGACCATCCATGCACACTGTGCTGGGGAGAAAAGTCGTGCTGCAGAGCACGTCCCAAAGGACGGGCAGAAGGACAAAGTCTATGCCAGGGATAGCAGCAGCCTCTGCTGATCCCGACTCTGTAGCGGGGCTGGAAGGGCCTCCCCCCTCTCCTTCTCTCCCCCTCTAAGGTCAGGTTTTGCACAGCTGTGCAGTTAGGGAATTTCCATCTCTGCTGTGGTATAAGTGACTCGCGACTAAAGCGCTGACCTAAGCACATTTTATTGCCTGCCATTTAACTGCCTAACCAGGAAAAAAAATAAAAGCAACAAAAAGTGCATTTAGAGGGTGTTCTTCTTTAACAGGTTCAGAATATGTCCCAATCTATTGAAGTTTTAAATCTACGGACTCAGAGGGATTTCCAGTATGTTTTAAAAATGGAAACACAAATGAAAGGGCTGAAGGCCAAGTTTCGCCAAATTGAAGATGATCGGAAGACATTAATGACAAAGCATTTTCAAGTAGGTTTTATTTTTAACACTAACTTTGAAAGCCTGCTGCCAGCAATGTACTAAGCAGCAATGCATGGACTGCTAAGATCTCAGCTTGAAATGCTCACACAAAGGCGACATTAAAAGGAAAAGTGTAATAAAGCTCCCTTTATGATGATAATCTTTTGCTCTGTTTAATTTAATTGTAATAGGGAGTAGCCATTAATTATTAAGACATTACAGAAATGTCACCATAAACAGCTTCCTGTTTTCTTCTGTATCAATGTGCATGTCATACTGAGAAATGTATATTCATACAAGCTCCTGTGATAGATGTGGCGATGCCACGGAATTAATAGCAAACAGCCAGAGAGTTCTGCAGTTCTGCTGCTGCCTGACATTTAGTGCAGCTGAATGAAAGAAAGCCTGCAATAAATCAGGTTATTGTAATTTTTATCCAGTACAATTAAGATCTAATTTTGTGTTTGAAGGTTTGCTATTTTGGGTTTGGGATAGGGGAGGAGGGAAATCAACCCCAGTCACATTTGTGTGATTAAAAAAGGACTTCCAAGGAATTTTAATGACAAGAGAAAGCACAAGGCAATCTTTTTGCAAGGAAGGGGGGTTGCAGAGATTAAAAAACAGGATTGTGTATTCTGAAAATGCTATCTGAAATGCTTTTAAAGACAAAATATTACAAGAGCATATTAAAGCACTTCAAATACCAAGTCTGATAAATGGCTGTTTCAAGGCTGCAAGAAAGCCAGAAAGGATCTAGGAGATAAATTCTGAGGATTAAATTCAGTTAACCTAATAGATATTTTGAAGTGTTCGTGAATACCCACACAATTATGGACTAAATTTTTTCATCAGTGCTGAAGTTAGACACCTAAATCAGCAAGTACCTAGCTAAGTGGTCCGATTTATTCTTCAGATCCATTGAATATCCAACAGGTCTTAACTATGCCAGGAATTAAGTATACTAATGGCCTGACTACAGAACTTCATTATCTATGTTATCATTCTTAGTTTTGCTTAGAGTTTGAGTAAATACTCTCAGACATTTTTCAAACAGCAAGAAATGCCTCCAACTTTTCTTTCTTTAGAGCTCTTCACCACTAACACCACATCTGTACAGTACAATTGTACATTCTGCATTCCCATTTTAGTTTTCCTTGGGTACAAAATATCAAAATTTGAATGTCTGATACAGGATGTCAAAGGTAGCAGCATTCAGCACTATTCTAACCTTTTAAACACTCGATACTCATATTGGCCAGTCATTTAGCTTCGGTTTGACAATTTGGTAGGAGCCTAAAACAGATTTCCAACCAATCAAATTATAGAATAATTTAAAAGGTCAACACGATACAATACGCTGCTGGCTTTCCAAAATTTGATCTACTAAAATCCCAGTGCTTTATCTTGCCCGAGACAGAGCAACTCACTGCAGATACAGCATTAGTCCTCATGCCCGCAAGCCTGAGGTGCCAAAATACATCTACCCCCTATCAGGGTTGCAATTGTACCCATTATCACAGCACCAGGCAAGGAGTGCCAGCAGATTCCAAGAAAACAATCATCTGTCATGAAAATGCGCGTAAATTCAGTAAGTCCTTTACCAAGTGAAATGTTCCAGTGCTGTGGCTGCATGTTGATGAGAACCGAAGAGCACAAAGTTGATCTGGATCACACTTGAGCGAACAGTCACATCAGCATTTATGCCAGGCACAAGATCCCTGATCCTCCCAAAAGTTAGAGTAGTTTGATCAAAAGAAACCTTACTTAGCATAAAGCCTATGAGAAATAAATTATCTTTACTAATTCTCTTAAAGACTTTATCGTGCTGTTTTTTGGTTTTTCTTTTTTTGTTTTTTGTTTTTTTTTTTTTTTTTTTTTTTTTTTTTTTTTTTTTTTTTTTTTTTAAACAGGCTGTGTTCTTTTTGGCCACCATGATTTTTGAACCAGAGCCTAAATTCATTTCAAAATTAAATACCAAATATACTGGATTCTAGAGCTCAGCTTTCTAAATCATCTACTCTCATTGTCATCACATGCAACATAACTGTTCAACAGGTATAAATTAGGTTCAAGTTAAGTTTTCAGTAAGAGCAGTCAAATAAGAATAGTTCCAAGAGAGACAAAACTGCCTCTCCACTTCCTTCTGTTCAGTTATGCTGCTAACCTACCACAGTTGGAAGGCCCCTTGAAAACACCACCAAAGATACAAAGGGAACTCCTATACAAAGGGAACTCCTGATATTCTTAGGTCCACTTATAACAACATATATGCTGTAATTTACACACAGGTCATCTCAGCAGTGATGGGATAACCTGGCACCTCTGACCACATTTGCTTCCCCACACCTTTCTCTTGCTCCCAATATGGGCTCCCATTTCAGCTCTGTCTCCTGCTTTCTCTTCTCTCTGCTGGCTCTTCCACCTCCACTTTAGGATTTATTTTCTAATCCCTGCAGTAGCCTCTCCTGAGGTGTCCCTGTCTGTACCCAGGGTCTCTTCTCACAAATGCTGACACCTAAGAAATCTCTATTTGCACCTTTCTCTCAGCCTGCCCGGACTTGCATCTCCTCTGCTCCATCTGGCACTTGCTCACCAAAGCCCTGCTGTTTTCTCAGACTGCAAACAGAAATGCAAATCTTTCTACACAGCTTTGTACATCAGGGCAAATCTGCATGCTTTCCATAAAGCAAAACCTTCTAATAAACAAGAAAAAAAAATTAACTAGCTAAACTAATTTAACAAAGTCTCTAAGATTAGCACTTCAAAAAAATTAATTACAAGTGATGAGCAGCCCTCATGGGTTACAAACTGCTGAGACAAACCCTCCAAGTGCATGACAGAGAAGAAGCCTGAGGCTGCAGACAGGCAGCAGCCCCTGCGGCAAAGCAGAGCCTGGCCCTGCGTTACCAGCGCTCAGGAACGGCGGCACGAGGGACCAGAGAGAGCAAAGTGCAAGGAACGCCCGAGGAAGTTCAGGGGGCTGCAGCGAGGGATGGAACTGGAGGACAAGTGCAACTCATGGATAAGAAAAGCAGATTTTGAACTACACATACATTCAATAGATTGTGGGTTTATTACCTCAGAAGAAAAACATATATATCACTGAGGCCAGACCAGCACTAAACAGAGTTTAGCAGCCTCACGGAAAAAGCGAGCTCAGTATTTTTAAGGCATTAAAAAAAAAAAAAAAAAAAAAAAAAACAGTTCATCAACTATTTATTACAGCGCTGTAAAACACCGTTGTCATCCCTGCTGTCACTGTGTTCAGCCCTAATCACTTTCTCTCCTGAAAAATCCCAGGGCTTTTGCACCTTGGGGATGAAAAGTCAGGCCTTCAAGGGGTTTGCTTTGAGCCTCCTGAAGGTATTTGCACAAGAAATTGGCTCTTCTCTCATGTATTTTATCCACCACTTACTGTCCTTAATCCTAAAGTTTCTAGGACTTTCACAATAAGCTAATAGATCTATATATTAAAAAAATCACATGATTTTAATAATCATGTATAAATAGTATAATCATGGGAGTTAAAGGACTGAACTCTTTTAAACTGCTCTAATGCCCATCTGATTGCCTCTTACAGGAGCTGAAGGAGAAGATGGATGAGCTCCTGCCGCTGATCCCAGTTCTAGAACAATACAAAACTGATGCCAAACTAATCACCCAGTTCAAGGAGGAAATCAGGAACCTGTCTGCTGTTCTCACTGGGATTCAGGAGGAAATTGGTGCCTATGACTATGATGAACTACACCAGCGGGTACTCAGTTTAGAGACAAGGCTTCGAGACTGCATGAAAAAACTCAGTAAGTTAACAATTTCTTGTTAAATTTGGTCCCTCCTGCTGACTTACTTAGGACAAGTGGATGTTCAGCACAAACATCCTCTGAAAAAATCAGCCTGAGCTCCCCATCAGGTACCAAAATTGGAAGCCATAACTATTGCTATTAAGTGCCAATCTTAATTTCCATTTTCCAGGTAGGGGGAATGCATAAGTACCTACTCTACAACCATGATGCAAAGGTTCCCCCTTAACCTGATCTTTAAAGGCAGGGACAAAGCACACAGCAGCTCACAGGTGCAGACTAGTCCACGAGGGAATCCAGCATTCCTTCTCTTCCGAGAAACCAGAGCGGACCGCTAGCAAAACTGGGAGTTCTACAGCCAGCAATCCAGCCCCTTTTGTGAGAAATAAATATTTTACAAGTTAAAACTGACAACGAATAAAATAGGAATTACAAAGTTCAACTCTGGGGTCAATGCCTCTGTTACCAAGCTGAGGGTATGCTTTTAAAAGCTACACATACCATGAAACATGTTTTTAAGGTAATAAGCAGCTCCACTTGGCTTCTGTGAGGCAACAGAATAAGAAAAACCATCTAGGTTGGGTTATCCTCTCAAATGATTTATTTTCAGTTTCCTTACATGCCACTAGAAAAAGCCTAGCAGAGATGGGCAAAAAGACGTGAAAGAATCCTTCAAACACGGCGCTCTCACGATCCCCTTTCCCCTCAGCACTCGTGCGCTCCTCACTGCCGGAAGGCACGCGGCAGTCAAGGGCTGCGCTGCACTGATGCAGCAAACGAGAGAAATGCTATAGAGAGACAATATATCCCTGAATGTTCCAGTGAGTGTATTAGGCACCAAAAGATCATCTCATCTTTGACGACTGCCTCATTCTTCCTTGCTTTTATGGTGTGTACTTGTAACACTGAGCAGTCAAGTAACTACAGCAGGGGATACATTTTAAACATTGAATGACCAGGTATATTCAGAGATGCTCTTCTCAGATTCTTGCCCTTTATTTCCTATTTCCCCATTTTCCCCTTCCTTTCTATTCTGCAGAACATGCCAAGTGAGAGATAAATATATAAAATATGGATGTTAACAATAGAAAGAAAAAATATTTGTACAACATAAATTACTATACACATCCATGTCCCTAGTGCACTCGTGTCACAGGTTGTCTTGAATCGTCAGAGATTTTTGCCGAGTTTCCCAATATAATTTTTAACCACTATGCGTACTAGCTATTTTGTCATTCTTCTCCCTAGCTGGTGTTACTCAGCAATACAGCTGCTCTGATGCATTATTTATTTTGTCATGACCACTTCCATCTGCACTGGCATCCCCTGCAACAGTCATTAGCAGCCACTGAGCACTTTTCTTACTTTCATTGAAGTTTAATGATTACTGTAGCAGTTGTGATCAGACTTGTTCCTTTTCCCCAGAACAGGATAAAATCCAAGTTGAAGATGCTAAATAAATTGGCCACAGACCATTAAAAGAGTATATGCTCATAAACATGCAGGAATACAGCGTAGGAGCATAACTGCCCATACAACAAAATTGCATGCACTTATGCACATGTGAATCTTTAGAATACAGACATGTGCATGCAGAAGAAAATGCAGGTTGTGCTTTATTTAGGACTCATATTTTGGTTATAATCTGCTTAGTAAATTGGAAAGAGAGAGATATGGCTAGCATTCATGAAGCCAAAATTCTCTGCCAACCACTGCTTATGAAACATGAAAAAGTAATTAGAGTAGATACACAGTGGATTCAGTTGTAGCTACATCTAATTATATAATGTAGAATCTAAAAAACATTTTACAAACATTTTTCCTTAGGACTTGAAAAGTAGAACATTGTATTTAGACAAAGAAATGCTGTTACCTCACAGCAAAAGAATGCAGGCACTTACAGATTTAGTGACACTCACCCCACCAGAACATCTTTCCCTTCAAAGCTTGAAGAGCTTTAAAGATATCACTTACTACAAAGCTCTTCAAAGGAGATAAATATTATCTTCATTTTGAATATAAAAAAACAAGACAACAAAGTCACTTTCGCCAAAATTACCCAGCAAGGCATGACACACTTGAAGCAGAATCCACAGGCTTCCTCTTAGCAAGCACTAATAAGCAGATGATGTTTTCTGGATTTGCATTAGGTAGAAGAGCCATACATCCATTAAGTATGGAGTAATTCTTCGTTCCCTCCCATTATAAAGTAACATTGTGACAAAGTTGATCATAAGGAGGGAAGTAAAAGCAGCAAAGCACATGGAATTGGCCTGTGCACACTGAAAAAATACTCACTTCATTTTCCCCTGTTTATTACCTACAATAAATAGAATAATAATGCATTACAGAAGATTGTTTTGGTTGAGATACATTTTATTTCCTTCGCAAATCATTCAATATTTCATACATTTGCTCAGTATATGTGTGTGTGTATATATATATATATTTATATATCAGCTACCAGTATTCACTGACATCGAGACTGGGAAGACCAACTACCCTTTCCTACCTGCTTTCAAAACAGCTTCCTGCCCAACTGGTCTTCACAACCTTCTCCTGATATTTGCTGCCTTTGGAGCAAGCTTTCAGATGCATCCTATCCCACAGTCTTTCCCAGACTACAGAGGCAGCACATCTGCCCTTTTTTTTTCTTTTAATAAAAATGTCTGCCCTGTGCACCTCAGATTCTTTAGTATCAACACTTGAAAGCACACGCAGTCTTGCTAAGTCCGTGATGGAGAATTTGGTAAGATAGAGCCAAGCCATAAACACCCAGGCTGAACACTGCACGATGTTCTTTGTACTGTGTCATTTAGGATGGACGAACACTCCAGGGTTGGATTTTCCAGTTAATGTAAGTGTTAATGATTGGGGTTTTCTAACCTGAGGAGATGCTGCTTTCTCAGTCAAGAAGGAGGCCATCGCTGAGCTTCAAAATCACCACACCCTAAGAGTGTGCGACCACGTCTGAAACTTTCTGTGCTGGAAAAAAACACACCTAGAAAACCCACAAAAGCCTTTTTTGTGTGTGTTTTCTAAATATTTCTGAACCTCCTGACATTTTTTTCTAGTATGGTGATGCATATGACCTACCTTCTCACTACCATCTGGTCCTTTTCCTGGCAGGGAATTAAAGAGTAGAGGCTGTAGCCATTTCGGGTTTTTTTTGTTTGTTTGTTTTAAACCAGTAAAAGAAAAGCTTTCCAGCCATGACAGGGGTCAAGCCCACATCATCCTACATTCCTTTTGGCCAGAAGGAAAACAAAACAACCACCACCACCACACAAAAAAAAGACCTTTTGGTCACGTAAAGAAATGCAGAGGCCAGTTTTAATTCTCAGCCATTTCCCTGTTATGGAAAATTCATGCGGCAGATGGTTTTTCTGCTTCACTGAGATCTTTCCCAACTGTATTTCCAAATTCACAAACAGTAAATACTGTTATGGGAAAAATAGTAATACCTTGCTCATAAAGGTCCTCTGTCACAAGTTATTAATGAAAAGTGATTTGTTGATAGGAAGATGCAGTAGCAATTAAAAGAAGTCATGGATCTCAAATATGGTAATAACTGCAAATCTGTTACTCATTTTTGGCTTGGTAGGAGGACATAGCAGAGGATAATTTTACTGCTTCCTCTACAGCACACACAATGGCCACCAAGTCTGTTTTCCAGGGCTGTTTTAGAAAAAATATTTTTTTTCTACCTTGTTTCTAAAGGAAACGGGAAAACTTTGTTTTGTATCTGATGAGTTTCAGCAACAGGAGCTCCTTTATTCTCACTACAAGAGGAAAACAGAGGGAGCACCAGATTTTTTCCTTTTTTTTTTTTTTTTGTAGTGTTCAGCCAAATAATTCAAGGATTTTTGTTTGTTGGTTGGTTTGTTTTACATGAGGTGCCATTCCAGTTCAAAAAAGGCCCTGTAAGTGGCCACAGAAAAGTAGCAGAAGGAAAGAAAAACCTGGAGCTGACAGAACTTCTGCAATTCCCGTCGTCCGGCAGAGTTGTTGCTTGAGAGATGTTTTAAGAGTCACTTGCAAAAGGAAACTTATCTTTATAAAGTCACCATCACTGATTCTTTCAGAGTAAAACAGATCAATAAATGCATTTTGAAGCAACATGCCATCAAAATGATGTGCTATTCATTTGGAATAAATTACTTGCTTGCAATAGTAATTCAGCAGTACTTCAGCACGGAGAGCACACTTGCAACTTCATAATGAGCTAAACCATAAACGACCCCGATTCTGCCAATACTTCACAGTTCTGCTATAACAAATGGGTAAAGACATTTGAAGCGGGGGGCTCCAGAAGATAGCGCTGAATATTTACGAGCAGCATAGTAGGAAAACAACACTCAGCGTGAAACACTAGCAGCATAAGCTTCCAAAAAATTCCTATATAAAAGCATTCTTGTAACATGCTAAGTAACTGTGGAAAAACACGTAAGCTTCTTCCAAAATATCAAAGAAAGATTGCAGGATACATCCACTGAAATACGTCAATAAAAATGCCTTTACGCTGCACCAGAAAACAAGCAGAGGCTTGCTGAGGTCTCGGCACGCGCTCCCTTAGCTTCATTGCAGCCCATTTCCCCAGCGCGAAGGAGACGCCCCAAGCTGTCCCCGAGCGTCACCCCGTGCTCATCGACTCGAGCAGCCTGGCACAAAACATCCCCCATCAGCCAGGGAGAGCAGGGAACCCAGGCACGATGTGACCTTCTCCTCTGAACTGAATAAATTCACTCTCGAAATTATATACACTTTGTCTGTCACATTTCCTGGATGGATTGTGTTATACACGACAGCACAACCACGAATCAGGGGCAAGTACTTATTTTTAAATTAAAAATGAAATGCACTGCTTTTTTACATTCATATGGAAAATCTTTCCCTCAGCAACGTGCCATCTCACTTAATCACCTACCCTCCATGTGATATTAAGCCCTTCGGCAAACATATGCATTGACCTGGAGCTTGCTGCTAATGGGTATGTTATTAATGTCTCCTAAAATATAGATTTTGGGATTGTTAGGAAGGTCAGCATTCAAGATCATATCGACTCTCATTATTTCCTCCCAGACAGCCCAATACAAAGCAGCATAACAGATCAGGAGCCAACTGACACAGCCTGACTCTCACAACTGACTCTCACATTCATGTTCCCAACATCAGGCAGGTCCCAGCACTGAACATGGGCATGGACGAGCTATGAGTGCAACTGCAGCAGAGCCAGACATGGGCACTGGGGCATCTATTCCCCCATCAAACCATTTTTCTGGTCTGCTCCTAAACTTCTTGTTACCCTGCTCAATGGAAAACTGAAACATCCACCTCATCCTCCAACTTTAATGTTTTCCTGACCCTCTGGAGATCTAAATTAGACAGGGTTTATGTCTTCTTTTTATTTAATCTTATTAAATGTATCTGGAAAGATATTCTATCAGATTATACTTATGCCCAGAAAGTGTATATTTTTATATATTTTAAAGCACAGAAAAATAATTTTTATTAGTATATCTTTTAGTTTTTTACCTCTCTGTGTTACTCAGTACAGAAAAGTTCCTACTGTGAAGATGACCATCCATCCTCAATGTAAGCCTGAATCCCCTGGAGCCACTATTTAGAGCAATGGGTCTTGTGCTCTGAGTGATGCCAAGAAGAGCTGTGTAATTGTTTGCATTAATGCCTTTTTTTTTTTTTTTTTT
>VZSV01000054.1:2808185-2828544 GCA_013398735.1 Nothocercus julius
CTACAACAAGAACAAGACCAGAAAAACATTACTCTCCTACCTCCATTGTCCTTCCTGCCTGGCTGAAGCACCAGCTGCCGTTTGCCATTGCCAGAAATCAGGCCCACAGGTTTTGAAGGCACCAGGTAAATGCCCCAGCAGTTAAACCACTCCCTCAGCAGCTGAAACATATCCCTGTATTAGCAACATGACTTCTGGGACACCTGAATGTGTGCAGCTGCTGACCTAAAAGGTATTTTATGTGGCATAGGAATAGCTCAGAGAAACATGTTCAGACTTTTATGCAATGCCCTTAAACAAACACTGGCTTTTCCTCCACACTGAGTAACTTGAACCATGTGGGTTTTTCCCTCTGGTAAATACAACATTCTTATAAACACTAATCTTAAAATTATTATAGTGAGAAATTAAACTTTTTTATTATCAGAAACTAATGTCAGAAACTATTGTCAGAATCCTCATTTCATGGGGATTAATTCATCTGAAAAAAAGTCATTGCTACTTTGTTTTTTATAAAAATTTCACACTGTGTAATTAATACAAGCAGGTAAAGTTCTTAAAACCCAGTTAATCTCACCTGTTTTTAGTAGCATTAAATTAGCCATTTAAAAGTTAACAAGTCTCCACCAAGACAACATCTATACTCCTTCTATTAGTCAAGGCACAGAAAAAGCACCCTGCTACTATAGGGTGCTGTAGAGACAGGGAGGAAGGATAGGCATTTTGGGAGAACAATTCATCTTATTGAAGCTGCAGCACTGAAGCCTCTAAGTCACACAGCTGCAAAATGCTGCCCTGCAAAATGAGTAATAGGGCATTGGGTTCCCATACCTCTAAATGTGAAATAACAGCCTATGTAGCATCTATGCAACAAAATTTTATCAGTGCAACATTAACAAGTAAATAGGGCTACTTCTTGCTGAGGAATTTTTTTTTTTTTTTTTTTAATGAATCAGTGCAGAGCACCTGAATGTCTTTTCCAAAGTCATATTCTTAAAAGGCTGCAAACGCCATCACTCAGCGCATGCAAATTTAAGTGTTGCAAACATTGTCTTCCCAACCTAGCAGAATATCTTCATCATATGGCATAAACCTATATATCAGTAAGTAAAGTTTTATTTTTCTAGGCAAAGGGTAGGCAGTTTGTTATGAGGAGGTACTGACACCAGAGGAAAAATAATCTCTTTTTAAATATAGGAAAAGTAATAACAGAACCTGCTTTAATACCATAGTGATGAATTAACAAGAGCAAGAGGAGGGGTGCAAATGGAAGAGCTCCTTGTCACTCCTGCAATCAGAACAGGGACTCCTCCACTTCACAAGGTGCTGAGCAGAGCAACTCTCTCAGGGCCCTGCTCAACACTGCAGTCACTGCTCACAGGGCTGCCATCGATTTGAAAAATAATAAAAATATTCAAAAGTACTGAGACAGGCTGATGCAGTGTCGGAATCGCGGCCTGCTCAGACCAGAGAAGATTCCTTTCCAGACAGGCTCAGCCCCAGGCATCCCTCAGCTCCACAGGCTGCGTCCCCAGCACAGAGACCTGACCTGGGCTTCAGACCACAGCCTAAATCTGTTACCTAGGAGTTTGTCATGATACCCAATTGCACAGAAAGGACTGGGAGCAGAGGTGAACAAACATTCATACCAAATTATTTAACCGGTAAACTTTATCCTTTTCCAGTTCAATAACTGCCAGGGATCGGTTATGATTTGTGTTGATTTCTCTGCTAGTCAAAATCTGTAAGGAAATCTCCTGCATGCACAGATTTTTCCCTGTAACTCACTCAAAAAGTTTTTGCTGGGACCTGGGAGCCAAAGTCTGGGGCTCTCTAAAGCTTCAACTTGCCAGAGACTACCACAGATTCACAGATCTTAAAATGTGGAGGAGTTTTGTCCAAATTGCAAACAATGCAGCAGCAGCATCCGCAGAGCTCTGGCTACCTCCGCTGCTCCAGACCTCTCTACTAAAACAATTACACTGCAGACACAACCCAGGAGCCCAAGTCAAACCTGGGCTTGCTCAGGATTATTTCCTTTAGAAATGGTAGAGTTTGAAGCACAGCCCACCATAAGAGCAGGTAATATTCAAGTTAGCTGCATTCTGCCCCCACATTTGCATTCACAGTCTGGCTTCCTGAACGCTGTTCGACCGAAGCACCGTAGCAGCACATAAAAGTACGCAAAGATATGAAAATGACAGCTAAAAGTTCAGATTCTGCATCTCAATGCACAATCCATTTTACTGAGCTCTTCACATGGAAGGTTGATTTCCTATTTACACAGTACATATTTCTCACCTCCCTTGTGACCAGTAAGACTCCACTGGGTCAGAAATATGCTTCACATCAGCCATGATTTCTGTTCTTTGCTGGAAAGAACTCACAGTACATAAAGAGTACTTAGTGGCAGAGCTATACAATTTTAACTACCCCTAGTAACCCTAATCAACCTGCATGATAAGGCAAATTTTGCTACTTGTACAAAAATGTGTTCGCTTAGACAACAGAACTGTGACTTATTTCCCCCATTCATTTACCTCTTTCCCATAAAAATATTGATTACCTCTCCTGAGTGTTCATGCTGATCCTTCAGTTTGGTTCCTGAGATGTCCATCAGGTAACATAGCGTATTTCTAGAAGAAAGAAAGCGTAAGTCACTGTACTTCTAAAGTCAGGAAAGGAGGACATTGGCTGAAATCCTGGTAAGCAGCATGTAGATATAGTGCCTTTGACTCAAGCATCTATGAAAAAACTTTAAATTGCTCAACAATGAATTGGAGGTCATGATACTTTTGTTAGGAAGACCTTATTTTAAATGGACTTTAGTGACAATGGGAATGGCTAAAGTGAGCAGAGAGAGGTCACCCATAGGTCCAGTCAGGAAAGAACCAGAAATTCTGATAACCTGGTCTGGGTTTTAATTAGTAGACCATAACCTAAAGGAAACACCTGCTTATTATGGCCTTCTCCTCTGTCCATCTGTTCTGCTTCTCTTCAGACCAAGCTTTCAGGAAGAACACGACTGAATTGCCTAATGTCATTCAGCTCATTTTCCAAGAACATTCCCACTTCCCTATTTTTTACTAATTCTACAGGTGTTTCCCCTCACTTCAGTACCTGAGGGTCCCAAAGATTGATCATTGCAAAATGTGTGAATTCATTTAAGCAGGAGAAAGAAGGCATCTCTTTGTCACTAGTGTTAAAAGAGCTCAGTCCACAAGAGCATAATTGTGCAGTGTTGCAGGTAAGATACAGAGCAGGTCTTGGTTTTCAGCATAGGGGGCCACTACAGGTGCCATAAGCACTTTTTTTTTTTGTCAGGAAGAAAAATATTAGTCCCCAGGTCCCACGTAAATTCCGACTTGCTTTAGGTGTTCATTTCTTGACGAGGATAGACCAATACAATGCACAAATAAACAGCTGCTCTAATCTACCCAGTAGCAGAGGAAGAAATTGCTGCCTGTTTACCCTGTGCCATGTGTTTTACTCCAAGCACTTTTTCTTTTTTTTTTGTAAAGTGCTTGGCTTAGAATCCTTTAGGATGAAAATTTTACTGTTTACATGAGACACCGAAGCATCAAAGAAGCCCTAATTCAGAGTGATATGAGGCAGAGTGCCCAGCATTCTCCGTTGCCCTGCTGCTCCTGCAGAGGGAATAGCTATTTCAGCCTCCCAGAACACGTCACTAACCCAGCTGGAACACAGAGAGGCTAAGAAAGTGGAAAAGAAGGGACAACAATTCAGAAAGGACCACCGGGCAGCTGTGATGAACACCACAGGGATTTTGATGTAAACAGAAATCACTGCCATGTACACTGTCTATACATTAAGTTAGCTAGGAAGATGAGATGGAAAACAGTTGGAGAGGAAAATGCCTATATACAACATCAAACAAATTTAAAATAAATGCACCATATTGTATTACTGAATTCCTCCCACTTTGTTAAACTTTGAGAAGTCACTCTCCATTTCCCCTGCACAACTCGCCCATCGGTATAAAGCACTCCCAATTGCTTTTTGTTGGAGTTTTCCTTCTTTTGTTTGTTTTACTATAATCTTTTTGACTTCCCTTAACCTGCTCAAAGCCAGGTCACCTTGCAGAGTGAATTTTAACGCAGGGTTGTTTAGGCAGAACTAAAACTGGGAGATTTATAGCACAGCAAGCTTCATCTGGGGAAGGCCTACATTTATTTTCCCCACTTATGCAAAATTCAGCTCTAGCGTGTCATCCATAAAACTGCCTGCAAACACTACTAATTATAAAGCATGGCATGGTCTACAGAAATTATTCAAAACAGATTCAGGACAGCTTTCTTCCTTTTTTTTTTTTTTCTTTAATTTATTTTTAAATAAATGCTTTGTTTCCTATCACCAATGTTAAGGAATGAGATTAGAATCATCTTTCAACACAGCAGGTTAAATTTCACCTCTCCTTTCTGAGTCCATGCAGCCAAGCCACTTATTCAAGCTTCTCATCTGGGTAAACTGGTCTTACTGTCACCTTGAAGGACATCAGAGATTAATGGTTCCTCAGCACCATCACTGCCAGTATAACACTTCAAGAGATGAGCGGGGTTTTTTAGAGGGAAGAGAACTGCTTTAACTCCCTCCTGCAATTCAGTTGGTAGAAAGTGCAGCACCTAAGTTGCCTGAGGTGGTAGCTCTTGCAGTAGAGACGCTGATTAATGACGCTCCATAATCCACCACAGAAAAAGGGAATTTTTACAGTCCTCGTTCTTCAGACTGAGCAAGTGGATAGAGAACAGCTCAGCTTACTCCCTACAGGGTTTCTCTGGCTCAGCAGGAGCTGAAGTCATTCTGAAGTCTCATGTCAGTGTATCACCTCTTGGCAATCCTGCGGAACCAGGTATCTGTTCCCAAGTTCAGTTCTCATGTTCTTACACTGATCTGCAGTGATTTTTTCTTTTCTGTTTCCAGCCTAGTGAAGCAGCCTTCTCTCACTGACAAGGTACTATTTTTCATGCAACAGTGTCAGCCTCCATGGCCTATATTGCAGATGAGGCTGGTTAAGTTATAGTGGCATGTGCCTGTCAGGGGTAACTGACTCTAAATGATTTATGAAGAAAAGAATCACTTTATTTGGTATCCCTTCTAGGAGAATGGATCCAAAGTGTGCTATACCTGACTACTTTTATGTTGCCCATATTTTGTGTACCTGCAAAGGTCGTCTTGGCTCCACGTTGAATTGCAGCAGCTCCAACGTGTTGCTGGGCTTCATTAGCTTCCCTTGGGCCTTCAAAACAGATTAGCCCCAGCACAGGGTATCCGATCCAAGCCGAGACCCTCCCATCGAAGCGCAGGAAAAAGGAAGGATTTTAACCTGCCATGCAGCAGCAGGCTGCCGTGCAGCACATATGTTTGGGGAAAGAACAGTGGGCTGGCTAAAAATCACCCTTGCAACCCAAGGAGTAATTCAAAGAGGTTTCATGTGGCCCTATGCCTCATTTGAACCCCAAAATTAAGGCTGTTTTCTTAAATTACCCTAAGTGGCTTAGCTGTCAAGATTCAACCACCTTGTTGGTTGAATATAAACATGACATTCAACATGGCTGAATAAACCTTGATTACTTGATATAAACAAGACATGCAAAGGAAATACTTGACACCATTCAGTGTAATACAATCTTATACTGAAGATGCAAAATTAGAAATTGGCATATATGGTGCATCAAATAAATCTGGATGAAATTGCTAGATAAAATTCCTAGGTTGTAGAAAGGAAAAGCACAGAATTGATTTTTTAGATAATATAAGTATAGATGTAGATGCAGCTGTAAATACAGATCCACAGTTTTACCTCAATTCTACATGGAAAGGATAAACCCTGCTTGTCACTGCCTTAGGTAGTCCACTTGGTGGCAACAACCTCGTTAACAAGATCTTTAAACATTTGCCAAATGACTTCCTAGAAATTAGCTGGAGGAGAAAGGACAGATTTACTGCAGAAATTCAGATAAAGCAGCAGACAGCTACAGCAGGCCTAAACAAAGTTAATTGAGTTTTTCTAAAATTTTGTCTAATTTGCATTCTTTTGGGATACCTTACTCATCTGCTGCTAAATAAGGATTCTTCTGGCTTGCCAAATAACCCATTTATATTAGCATATATTTACATATATTGACATACAAATTGGCTGGAATATAGCCTCATCTGAATCCACCCATCAACACTATGAGCTAAATTATTATTAATTCATAGTACCAAGCCTGCTCCTAGATAGTTTCTGAGCCCCTTTTACAAGGTGCTTCACAAAGTTACTGACAAGGGGACTTAGCATTTGAAGTAATTAGCCATAATAAATAGGTATCACTTTAGCAAATGGTCTGTTTTCCATTTGCACTCTTACATAAGCAATACCGTGCATTAATTTAAAAGGGGATGTAAACTTGTAAAGACAGAACATGTTAAAATCAGAAGAGCTGCGGGAGAACTGACCGAGGCCATTTCTGGCCCTGCGATGCCAACAGCTGTGGAAGCTTCAGTTCTCAGTCAATGCCAAGTTCTGAGACCAGCACAGAGCCCGTAATGAGTCACTCCTGGAGAAGTCACTAGAAAAGAAAAGATCATATTAGGTAACATTCTCATTACGGTAGAAAACTCTTTGAGTACAGGATTCTAGGATGTATTAAGATATGAAGCATTGATCAGCTCTTTCCACCCAAATTTTTAAAAGCCACACATAGCACAAATGCATTATACAAAGGGAGATAACACAGATTCTTATGAGATGGTTACTTTATAGGCTGTATTTTGAAAACACGTAAGATATCAACATTTAACTTTTTTAACCATTTGATCTTAACACAAAAATGACTGAATTCCATCCATTAGCATCACTTAGAACAACACTGAGATGCTATCCTAGCAATTCAGCTACAACTTTACAACTTCCAGGGGTAATAAAAAGTTATTCAGAGGCTAATAACCCATTATAGACAAAAAACTTGCTAAATCAGTGTCAGATGCTCAGATGTCTCATTCACAATCATTTAAGTTTTTTTTGTTTGGTTGGTTTTTTTTTTAAGGAAAAGATGATGGGCCAGCATCAAAGGTATCTTGAGGTGGTATAAACCTAATCCAATTAATTTTATAGCTAAAATAATATCTGCTTTGTTACACTAGGTGCGACAGCTGCATCAAGGCTGTCACCCATAGAAGTAGAAGATATCCTTAGCATCACTGACAAAAATTAGACATAATGTACAGGAGCTTTACACTCCATGAAGACAAATGCCCAACAGCGGACAGTTACTTCGTTGTTCTTTACAGTTGACAAGTCATGGATCATTACACTCTGCTTGCCTGAGACTATCAAGTATAAATTCAAAGACTGTATAAAATACAGTCAATAACAAGAGAGAGGACAGATACTTCAAAGCCTTAAGAGAAATAAGCTCACATTTTATCCTCATGAGTTTGGTATGCAGCTTCTCTAAAGGCCTACATTTAAATGTAGCAATGCTTACAAGACTTGCCTCTCTACTTGAGAACTGAATCTTCACCTTATACACTTTGAAATTCTTAATACCAATAAAAACATCTTTTGGAAAGATAATTCCCACTAGAACTTGCATATTAACTTCAGCCTGGCTACTCCGACTACTACTAAAACCCATTAAATCCTACTCTCATTCAGTCATTAGCAGCTCTGTGCATACAGAAACAGAAAGCAGGCTGTAAGGGATTATGTCTGTGAAAGAACCATCAGCTATCATTCTTCACACATTCCTTAGCTAAATAACTTGCTGATTCTTGAAAAATTAGTTGTAATCTCCCTAAGTCAAAGGATAACGAAGAGGCTACTTTAAATCACTTAAATATTTTCAAGAACTTTAGCAACATCAAACCATAAGAAAAATTCCCAGAGATGAGCACTTTGCTTGGTGTAACTTGTAACACAAGTAACATGACAGTCAGGAATACAAGACAAGGATTATATCAGAATTGTCCTAAAATGCTGGTAGAAAATGAAAGATGTCAAGAAATGTATAGAAAGATTATGAAAAGAGTTGGTGGGTATGTGTCTGCTCCTCACCAATCCAACTTGGTGATAGCTCATGCTAAGAGAAAGTCCCTCAAAGATATTTTTGGGTGCCTTAAAATTATCTTCCTGGGACTCCTGTTTCTGAGTCTAAACATACTACTCTAATACTTCAATCTTAATTAGCATTTCATTGTATCCCCCAAAAGCAGAAGGAAAAAATGTGCCTGGTCCCAGCATGTTTCGCTGTCTTTAGTCAGTCAAACCTTCATGCACTCACTCAAAGCAGATCCTGAACCAGGAAAATATGAAAATATTCCCTATAGACTGCAGACCAAAGCAAAAGCTACTATTCTCAGAAGGAACCAATCTCTGTTCTTCACCTCTCAAAATGAGACAGGGGCAGACTCTGTTATTCAGATGTCATTAAATTTATATACATCATCAAATATTAAAGTTGTTTCTCTAAGATTCTGAGATATTTGATATACTTTCCTTGCCTGTTGGAATGCCAATTATGTTCAGTGCTATTCTCTGAGAAAGCGTATCTAAGGATCCCTCATCTAGAGCAATAGGTTCTGATTTAGTTCTCTTCCTCTCTGATGTGGGCTGAGGACTTCTGCTGCTGACTGCGTGCATGACACATTGAACAGCCATGGTGCTCTGCGAAGAAAATGTTTTTTTCCCCATTTGGTCCTACCCCTTCTTTTCTCTAGGGATATTAGCTGACCTCAGTGGCCTCAGCAAATATTCAGCTATGTACAGAGAGCAAAAAAGCATTTTGTTTCCAATAATGGAGTGAAGGTGGCTGAAAAGGCCATCTCATTTTGTTGCATGAATAAAAATGGGTGGATGTACATGCAACATTGCTAGTAAAACTCTTCAGCTTTTGGAGAAATTTCCTTGAGGCATTTTCTATGCCTCATGTTTCTCATAGTTAAACAACTCCTGTCTTATATTTTAATGTACCTTTGCATTTCATTTTGATAGCTAGTTGTAACAGTATCCTCCTACACATTACAGTAATTTCAATCGCTTTTTTTTTTTTTTTTATGGCTAAATATTCGTTCTGACATTTTTACTGATTTTTTTCACATTTTTTACTGACAAGTATTTTCAATTCATGTTTGGGGGATTTTTAGATTGTTTGGTTTTAGGACAGGATTAAGACAACAGAGTAAAATTTGCTTTTATGGAATTTGGATTGCACCAAACTGACCATTACAGTAAAAGGGAATGTATCCTACAAATCAGATTATCCACCAATCTAAACACCAGGCCAGAACTTACACCCACACTATTTGCATAGTCTAGAAAACAGCTCACTACACTGTGCTGATGAAGCTAAAATTCTGCAAAAGACAAAGCAATAGTCTCTAAAACACTAAAGGGAAAATGAATCAGCAATGTGCTGCTGCATATGGTTTCAAGGAGAACTCTTTGCTGACCTTGCAGGAGCCCTTTACTCTTCTGTATGGACCTGTGCATAGCCCACATCCTGTAACAATTTCTAAATTCATGAAGCTACTAAAAAGTATTTACTTCACTGAGAGGGGCCATATATTTTATAATGAGGCAAGTAGCGTTCTTACCCATTGTAAAGCTGTACCTAAATAATATGGACTCAGTTTCTTATGGGCTTAATCCCCCATGTAAGAGTCCAAAAAAATTCTACTCTGGTAGAAATTAGTAGAGAGAAACACAAGAGTCTGAGTTACATACCTTGAATACCATTGATCACTGGGATAGGTAAGACAAATAAACTAAAAGTGCACTGTAATGTTAATTACACTTATAAAACAAGAATTCCAGTGAAGGTTACTAAAGTTCATTCACACACTTTGGTTCACTGTAAAAAAATCGAACGTGATTACTTTATGTGTTCCATTAAAATAGCAGGTTTGTTTTACATGGTGCCTGCCTATCTAAATTACCAAAATACATAGCTATAATGGATACTACTTTTAATTGTGACTGGAACCAATCTAGAACTCTTTTCATCAACACTCAGATGAATGTTCATAATTCTTCCAACCCAAAGCTATAACATTTCTCTCTTCTTTCTATACTTTAGAAGGCATTTATGATGGATACATATTGCATTGATAGCACCAGTAATCAAAATAAAAAAAAAATAATGTATTAGGAAGAGTCTGAAAAAACTGCCTCCTACTCTGACTATTCTTTTTCCTTGTTGCTTTCTTTTATTCTTTGAACTAGAACAACCAGTTGCTTAAAGTATCGGGCTTTTCCTAGGAGATTGTATAAAATTATTTGGAAAAGACAGAGACTCTCAGAGTCATTTTTCATCTGGGAAAAAAAATAAATGGTAAATTTACAACATCTATGTAAGAGAGAAGGCTATAACCTTTCATTTTCCCTCCATAAAATACTACATATTATTGAACAAAAGTATTATTTAGCTACAAAGGAATTGGTAACAGACAATATAATTATTTTGAGTTGCAAAGAGAAAGAAAATATTTAGCAGTGTTTATTTTGATTCCTTTTAATCTATTAGTTACAGTGCTGTGTGTCTAACAAAATCTGAATAAATTCAGACTTGATCAGTGTTTTGTCTCATAAAACCCATTTCTAATTAACTGGCTTTTCCTGTGCTCTGGAGTATCACTGCTAATTTGCATTCCTGCAACTTCATACTGTCTTTCCTAGACTTTTGTGCCTTAGAGTATGTGACGGACACTTAAGCAGTTTACAACTCTTTTCTCACAAAAGAGATGCAGAGGATGAATATCTGCCTTTCCCAGTGAAAAGAGCAGGCAAAGTACAGCTTTGTGCCATTACCTGGTGTCTTATATTTCAGCAGATCAATAGACTCTGAAAGACTGTTCTTGCTCTACTTCCCTACAGCCAGCCATTGATTCACAGTCATCAGGAGCAGGTATATCAGCCTCTGTGCACATCTCTTTGGGTCTGCATAAAGGAGCTTTTTGTACATGGTGAAAGATTTTGTTATGCCTCATTAAATGCTAGCAATATGTTGAAAGCCCTTGTGAAACATAGTGCATCATCAAGCTTGGCTTAAAATAAGTATATGGCAAGCTTCCAAAATATTTAAGTGTTTTGTGGAATGGAAATTATATTTAAATTTCATACCGTGGTTGCGTAGCAGGTAAACACTGATTAGCATTCTGGATAGGCTGCACACATCCATCATCCATCAGCTACAGAAACAGACCTGTGGAAATAGATACAGTTATAATGACACATCTCCTATAGAAAGTTTTCTTGCAGTATAGGGGGATTATTAACATTATATTCCATAATAAGCCAATTGAAGCACTTCTCACTAAACTGGGAAAACAAACCACTAGTTCTATATTAAAAGACATTACTGAACATCTGATGCTCTGATGAGCTAATACAGAAAGGAGACTAGACTTCATTCTTGTTAGTAATTTACCTTTTACATTTCATAGACTTATATTTCAAATCCACTTACTAAATGATGAGAACTCAAATGTAAAATGGAAACCAATGTTTTTCCTTACAGATATGCTTAAGGAATACACTAAAATTCACATCCAGGTTTTCCAAATACAGAATAATGAATTAATCATCAATCAGAAGTTTCAATTCTGTTCCCTCACCATCAAAAGCCACCAGTGACTCCTGCTTTGCCCTCTCCAGAGCACTATATGTAGCCACATATGGCTACTGACAAATGGATGCCATTAGCCCAGCATATAACCTAGAGCTATTACTGCCTCACAGTTTTATCTTGCTTACAGATTTTGCTCTAAGCCACTAATAAATCAAAGAGCGGCAGGGAAAGTCAAAAACCCAGATTCTTCCTTCACTCCTCCCTCACCACCTCTTTTTTCCTTCTAGATGCTGATGGCTGTGGTTACTGAGCTTTACTTGAAACATAATTTCCAGACAAGCATGTCTTTTTATCAAGCAGCAGAGATCATGGGGTTTTACTATTTAGCCCTAAACTTTGTGTTCAGATATGTTCAAAAATTACAATGGTGGTTAATGGATCCGAATTAAAGATGCATGGAAAAAAAGTATCCCAAGCAAAATCCTTTAAACCCTTTACTCTGCACAGGAATGAGAGGATTTCCTTTGGAGAGCAGACTATTTCTGGAGATGAAATACAGCATGCTTTTTTTTTTTTTTTTTTCCTTTTAATTTTTCCAATCTAAGATGACACAAAACAATACCATTAATAGGCTTATAACAGACATACTAGAGAGTACACAAAAAATACCATAATTCAAACATCTGAGTGACACTGGGAAGCAGCATCATGAAAGTTTGGGAACCACTTTGCATGTTCTTCGGCTATCATGTACTTTTAATGTAAATCATCTTAAGTGACAGGAGGTAACACAGTGCCTGTCCAGAGAGAAGCTGCAGTAATATTTCCAAAAGTGTCTTGGCACCTAACTTTAATTAGCAGAGTTCCCTAGAGCTCTGAGATCACTTCACCAGAGATTCTGAACCTTTGCTTAATTCAGAGAATGCATCAAATACTCAAAAAACCTCTAAGCCTGTTCTACAATGTCAAATATTAAGCTCAAAAAAATTTAAATTTTAATAAAAAATACTACTTACTGAAAGCAGTATGACTTTTGAGCTCTCCAAAGTACAAATTGGTCCACTATTTAAGTTTTATTATAATATTTTCAGTTTAAGGCATTCCGATGTCCCTAGCAATCTTTTCATCCCTCAGCAGATGAAATGCCCTCCTTCGAGTGTTCCTGGCATTCCCCAATTACACAAAAGTCCAGTCTTTACCTTGCAGAATAACCACAAAGGATTCCAGTCCTCTTAATCTAACCACATGAAAGCAGCTCACTAGTCTTCAAGAACATCTAACAAATGATAATTCAGCAGGGTGAACACAACGAAGTGTCTAAGCCTGGGAGAAGTGTTAAGGTATTTTATAAGGACAATGTATTTGAGAAGAAACTCCAGACACCTTATGGTTTCACTGTTCTGGATAAGTCATCAGCTTTCCCCCAGGAAAAAAAAAAATCATTAACAGTAGGAAAGAAAAGAACATTTTAAAGGGGGTGAGGCAGCTTCAGCCACTGCTGTCAAACAACAGCTTTCTGATTTTCTCAGATTTGTGTCTCAAATATGCACACACACCAACAATAATTATTTTAGCATCATACAGGCTGTCCTGCTTGCCTGATATGCTAACACAAAACACCCATCTCATTCTCAGTCACTGTTTATTCATTTCCTTTCAAGTTTGCACAGCTGAATGAAATGTTAGATCCAGGCATAATAAGCCTTGCTCCAAACATGTTGCCTTAAGAAAAAAGCCAAGAAGAATCACTAACAAGGCATTACAAAAACATCTTCTCTTGTGCATCACCCATAAAAGTATCAAAAATATTAGGTTGACGATCAGTTAGGGAAAAATAGAGCAGTAAATCCCAAGGTAAAACAAAACAGACATAATCAATTTTGCATTGCTCATTGTTGAGCTCCGTGACATAAATAGAACATTTTCTGGAGCGAATATGAACCCCAAAATTTGATGCGTTCATAGGCAGAATATCAGTGCTTATGTGCAAAGTTCAATTAAAGTTTGTCTTATTACTGATTTCCCATAACAAAGTTGATGCACATAATTTAGGGTATTTTTTTATATTTAATATTTTTATATATTTACTAAAGCCAGGCTCCACTGACAACTGCTTGCAGAGGTGTTTCAAGCGAATTAAAGTTGCGATATCTGGGAACTGTCCTTCCAGAGACATTCTCACAATGTTTGCAGGACATCGCATGTATAGTTTCTACTCCTGTTAATTTTAGCAAACTATGGATTGTGCTGAAAACATACGCTGATACAGTACTCTGTTTGTACCCAATACAGTGTGTAAAAAAATCATGGAAAAGAGATTCCTTGATCACTGCTCCTTATTGCTGGAAAATCTTCCTGCAGGACACTCATCTGGCTTTCTACCCTGAAATGCAACAGTTGTGAATCTTTGTTATATGAAGAGCCATCCCATTTTTTTTCTCTAACATCCCAGGCACTGAACACACAGTGCCATCATGTGGAATCACTCCCATGGGGGACAGCATAGCTCAGTCACTGGATAACTTCCCATTCCCTTGATAGATTCTCCTGGCGAGCGCTAGGCAGCTCCCTGCCAGTAGCCTGACTATTTAGCTGGGCTGTATTTAAAAATTAAAAGGAAGTTTTCCTCCACAGTGAGTGGTTTCCATTTGTCTGGCAGACATTCTGTATTGTTAGAAAGAATAATTCAATTAGAATCTGTGTTATCTTCTCAATACAATGTCAACTTTTATTTCAGCCAAACCACAGACACCAGACTTACTAAGTTGTTACTGGTGTTTACAGCACTGTAGATCAATGCACAAAAAAGGCAGTGCTGATACTGGCTTGATTTGCACTCCCTGATCTATGTGGATGAGTATAAAAAAAGGCAGAACAAAGAATATTCTACTACGTAATCCCTGGAACAAATGTGATGATTTTCTCCTAAAATTAGAACCATGGTTGTGTTTTCAAACACGTAAAGGGCAATTTCTAAGCTTTCATGTTGACTGCACTACCGTTTTAAGACACCTTTCTTTCCCCCCCCCCCAAACTTAAAAAAAAAAAAGAGAAAATGATCAAGACATTCAAGCAACATAAAGTGTTAAATTGACAATTTATGTTTTTTAAAATTCAATAACTATGCTTTTTCTTCTCTTCCTCCTCCTTCATGGTTCATCTTGCATACAATCCAATCTCATTCAGGATATTTAAGTGTACAAAAAGCAATATCCTGGTAAGAATATTGTTGAAAACAGTAGTTGAGTGAATCAGCTATAAATTCCAGCTGCTATAACAAATACACAGCAATACAGAATAATTGTCTTCACTTTGCTGCAACACCAAGAGTAGTATTTTACAGATAAAGGTAAAGTTGCAGGGTAGGAAAAAAAGAAACTTCTATTTTTCAGTGCTACTTCAAGCACAAACAGACATTTTGTGTGAATTTTTAACAATTTCATCCCCAATTTTGTACATTTACAAGGAGGCAATTTCAAATCAAATCAGGCTCAAAGTTTGTGCTTGGGCTATCAGTTTAAAGCTGATGGCATTCTTGTTACAAAAGTTTTTCAATTACTTGTCTTTCTAAATTTATAAGGGAAAAGAAGTTCCATTTGGGGAGCAGATTAGATGTACACTGCCAACTAGAATACCATGACTTGAATATTTCTCTTCTTCTCAAAGTATAATTATGAGACAATAAACTGTCTAATCTTGTGCAAAGGGAAGGGGATTCATAAAACAGCAATACAAAAAACATGAAAATCAGCAACTTAGTATAGTATATTACCCAGCTAAACAACTGAGCTGGTGCTTCTTAAATAAATGAGCAATATGCTGAAAGCTGGTGCCTGCATAATGAACCTTGACACCTAAAGCCATGCTTCCCATCTTTAGATATTTCATAATATTTAGTTGAATTTCAAAAGGTTAAACTGGTGGCTTTATTAATTTATTTCAGATACTGTAATTATGCATAAAGCAGATACTCCAGTTCAACAGGGACAGAACTGGCTGCTGACTCATCTCGCCTTAAAGAGAAAAGTGAAAAAGCAGTGAAAAATTGGAGAAAAAGAGATGAGTCTGGATTATGTCTGAGGATTACAAGGAACATTCTTGACTGCTAAAACGTAGCAAGAAAATTATGCTTGTGGATGCTATGTAAAGATAACAAATATGCCTCTTGGGTTTTAATTCACCGGTTTTTGTTAATGTTGAAAACTGTTCCTCAAAGTTTATTTTAGCATCTATTTCTGATTATCTGGATGGCATAAAGTTTGTAAAGAAACATTCTTCACACCTACCTCACATTGTTTACAATGGATGACTGGATTTCACAATCTACTTGTGGACTTTGTTCCCTCTGTCACCACTGGTCACCTGTGAAATGGAAACAGAATAATTTCCACTTCCACCCTTTGGTTAGACTGGAATGATATGAGCTTAACTAGATGGATGTCTTTACTTGGAGGGTATACCACAAAGTTTTTTTCAGGTAGCATCGCTCCTGTTATTGCTTTCAGAATAGTGTTCATCATTTGAATGTTGATAGTAATTTTGAGAGGACAAAAAAGTATTTTAGTGACTATTGCCAGAACATACCCAGCTATCTTTTTTTGAATTCAGGCAATATTCGGAAAGAGACCTTATACACAACAGTAGCATTTCATTAAGTCTTTCCATGTACTTCACCCTCTTTAATCAATAAATTACAGAGACATAGGGCCAATTTATTGGACTTATTTAAACTTCAGATTCTTTTAAGCTAGAAATGTTTGATTTCCTATAGTTATAAATCATTCATCCAGATATATTATTCTATACTCTGTTTATCTTCATAATGAAATACTACTTTGTTACTCTATGTTAGAAATAATTGAGGCCACAGTAACATTATGGCAACTTGTTCCAACAGACACACACACACACTTGACACTAATGGATTTATTTTCACTACTTTTGCATACATAGCACTCCACGAGCTCACAGCTTCATCTTGAATTTCATTCAAGAACAACAGTCAGTACTACTACCAAGATCATTATCCATTTATTTTTGATGAACTGCTTAATCAAAGGATATTGGATATGATAGTTAAGAAAAATCATACTAAATATAATGCATCTATAGGGTCAACCTATCAGTCAGAAAACGTGCTTGCTTTTCATCCTAGAATGATTATTTAGCCACTGTTCCAGACTATGGAAAGATATCCCCAGCCTGTAACATTGACCATGCAACATTAAATAGCATCCAAATAAATCATAAATGGAACCACACCACAAATAAGCACCTGCCAGGATGTACTGCGCACTCAAGAGGAGGCAATTTTGTCGGAAGACAAGATTTCTTGACAGAAACCTAAAGGGGAAAACCTGCTGCAAACCCTTCAGAACAGGGCTGCAGAAACAACTTAAGTAAATCCCAGCCTCTCAGAGATCTTCTTATTCTCTTAGGAAAATATTTTGCAAGTTACTACTATGCTGGCACTGTGCTCAGCTTGATTATCTCCAGGGAGACCTCATATATTTTGAATTATTCTTTCCACCATACCAAATGCTTCCTCAGAGATACTGGTCACTTCCATTTCTCATTCAAGAAACAGGCCAAGGGAGATGAGAGCAATTCTTGCTCTTAAACATTCAACGTTTTACAAAATCTGCACTTTTTTGCTGTCTCTTGCTGCCCTGCAGAAGTGGCTTCAGACAGGACCACCAATTTCTGCGTCCCCTCTCAAAGCACCGTGCTCTGCGGCACAACGCGCCACTCTCCGGGGCATCGCGGGCACAGCAAAGGACAGAGCAGCAATCTGGCCTAGAGCATTTAAATCCTGGTTTCACTCAATACAACGGCAACACTTTCCGTGGAGGCCCCGCATACACTCAACTCAGGACTATCATCCCCTTGCAGGGTAGTCCTCGTGCACATTGCAGGCAGGGGACTGCAAGAAGAGGCAGGTACAACCTGACATGACTAAAGCCCCTCTAATGTGGATAAAAATACTTGTCTACAAGCAAATCAGAGAAGCTGACAAAACACTTTCACACAGTTTCTGCAGAAACTCACATAACCGTGTTTTAAGGGGACACTCAGCACCCTTCAGGATGATGCAGAGATAGCACTTAATTTTCCAGCATAAGCAGCTCTGGTCCTATCAAAAATGGAAATTGCTTAATATAAAAATCCAGCAAGAAGGCTGCATCTATAATATTCATGGATCCCAGCAACATAACCATCAGAAATATGAACTGGCCAGTTCTCTGCTCATAACTTCACCCAACCACAGTTGTGGGCGCCCAAGCTGAAACATCTTCACAAAATCTCCATAGGATCTCCATAGGCACTTCATTCAGACAGGCCATTCCCACCCTTTCGAGTCATACACCCCCATTTCCCTGTTTAATGAAAAAAAATACAATTTTTATGCTTTTTAAAAGGATCTGCCCTGCAGTGGGTAACTTCAGCTGCCTTATTCAGGGAGGTTGTAGCCTCTAGCTTTTCATACCTTGAATATATGTTATTTAGTGACAATCACATACCTTGGGCCAAATTCTAATTTATTGGTTCAACACCAGCAGTATCTTATTCATTAGATGATGGCACTAAAATGGAAATATCTGTAGGGCAAGGCACAGTTCCCCCTAAGTCTGCTGGGTTTTAACACTTACGCTATATCCCCTTGTTCTTGTTCCTGTGTCTGTGCTACATACTGCTGCTTAACACAGATGCAAAATACTTTTAGACAGGTATTACTCTCATTAAAATAAACATAATTTGTTATATCATTGGGTTTTAAGGTTAGCACTTGACAAAAAGGCCTGACTTGGTTGAGGAAAGGCTCAAGTAAAGCTGCTGCTCCTGGACATGAATGCCCTTGGCAAGTTAAATCCTTCACCTTTGTCAAAGGACAAAAATCACTGCTGTCACTTCGACACCTTGCGGAATAGCAGGAGATGTCATGAAAACCTTGCTTAATTTTGGAACATCTTCACGAAAGCTTTTTTAATAGGAAGGAAGGGAATGAGCCTTAGCAATGCCCCCTCATTTCCTCTGCACCAAAGCAAACTCATCAGGTGGCTGCCTTGTAGCTGGACACACTGCACATTGCACTAGTCCGGAAACTAGGGTTATCATCACTTCTTTTCCCCTCACAGCATCACATCTTCTACCATTTCTGAATTCTATCCTCTGAATCACTTTTAAAACATATTTCTTGCTTTAGAATAATATTGCAAAATTATTTCCTTTTTGTCTGAAGGCTTCAAAAGTAGTGATAGTTTATGGTACTTTGCAAAAAGCACTAGGTCATATAATTGACGCCTTTCTAGGACTTATCTAGAATTAAACACCCATACTAAAAAATACATCTATATAAAAATATTTTAAAATCTAGACACATTAAAGTAAAAGACTTGGGGGGATTTCTTGCTTTTAGGTGGCTGAATTAGCAGTGTATGCATTTCAGATTAATAAGGATCATATCGGAGGAGATCATTTTATGAACATTATCTTTAGCAGTCTTAGCAACATCTTGAGGGATTTAATTTAGGGAAATGTTATGCAAAATATTATATTAGTGCATTACTGAGATTGAAATTCTAATCCACAAAACTCAGTGACAGAACTTTCTAACTAAAGTCAGGTTCCCATAGCAACTGCAATTATGCCACCTACATATATGCATTACTGCATATTTTCCTATGGGTACTAAGCATTGGCCCCATATAACTTTAGATGCTGACAGATCATGTCTTTAAGCAACTGTGTGCCACTATATTCTGAACTTTTACAGTTAGCTCTGCACTATGCTACATGTATAACTTAAGTCACATCTTGGAATGCAGTGATCCTGATCTCACTAGCGCCAGTGAAAATCAAGACCAAAAGAGGGAAATCACAGGAGTTTCAATCTCACTGGAAAATACAAGAAAGAGGTAACGCTTGCCATCCATGGCTTCTACAGAAATTAGCTGCTATTACCTGATGATGGTCAAAGCTTGATTTTTAAATGCCTACTGTTTAAATATTGATGTTCTGAAGTTGCTAAATTTCTCAGATCCAAACTAAGCAAGGAGGAAAAGCACTATTTCCTCTGATTTTAGCAGTCTGTGAAGAAAATTACACTTTGGCACATTCTGAAATAAATTGGGAAGTCAGAACTTTGAAGATATGTAAAGGTTCATAACTACCAGCAACATAAATAAACATCAGAAATACGAAGGCCTTTGATAAGCTGGGTTTGCTGGCTGGCTGTAGGCATGGGCACATGTGCTCTGTGCACTGAATTTTAAGCTGTTGAGAGACTAACTCAGAACAAATGCTTTGCACTAAAACTGAACCCCTCTGAACATTTTCTGGTACTTTTGTGAAAAAAAGATTGAATATTTTGACAACAGACAACCAGGAGAACTTTAACTATTATATCTAGAAAGTGAAAACTTTAGCTAAAGGGAGCTTACGAACCTGCAGTTTCTAGCGTGTGGGAAATAAGACACTGCTTTGCTGCCACCCAGGTGGGAAGTATCCAACTGTAGGGAATGCTTACATAGCAAACCCATTCTAGGAACATCTTCAGTCACATACCTTAAATAAAACGAACAATAATCAGGGCATTATAGTGCCTAGAGTGTGTAGAACAGATTGCTGGACACAAGTTTTGGTGTTCTCAAAAGCAGAGTTCAACAACTCTTCCTGCAAACTTTGACGAAAAGCTACAACGAACCTGCACTCCAGAGTGAGTATCTGTAAAGGAAGAGACTATAGCAAGCTACCTAACCAGAGCATTGCATGGGTGAGTAAATTCCTGA
>VZSV01000054.1:2839147-2887332 GCA_013398735.1 Nothocercus julius
CCTCTTTCATACCAAAGTGCAGGGAGAAGGGCAGAAGGAAATAGCAAAGAAGAAAAGAGACAGAAGAGACCGGAACTTGCACTGAAGTGCAGTAGAAATAATATGAGCCAAGCAACACTGCAGAAGCTGATGTACAAATGATTCACAAATGATTTGGGCATTAGCAGGAGGCACCAGATTTTGTCTAAGATCTGTCACCTTGCCTCTTCTTGAAGCTGCTGACCTCCCTCTTATCTATCTCCTTTTAGTATTTTGCTTTTCACCTGAGAGCTGCTCTGGATGTGGTTCTTGCCACTTTCACTTCTTTCTTTTCTAAAAAAACACCTCCTATTACTTCATTCTGGTCTCTTTTCAGGTTCTCAAGTGTTCTTCTGCATAAGTGAGTTCTGATAATTAAACCTCCAGGCACCCAATACTACAGTCCATACAAAATACTACATTTAAATAATTCTTGCTGTAGGCCCTACCTCTTGAGAGGAAGAATTAAAAAATAGCTTAAGTGGATTGTGTGACATAAAAAGCAAGCTGATGCTGCACATTGCTGGTATTTGCTGCCCAATATTTTCTTGCTCATTAAAGCTCCAGTGGGACTCCAGTATCCCAAAGCTCTGAATATGTTGGTGTGAGACCAAAACTCTCATTTCTATGCCTTCAGGTCTCAATTATCTGTAGAACATAACAACAACATCACACCCACATCCTTAATTCCCTCTTTCTCTAATAAAGAGCTTAAATATCATTCCCTAAGAGGAAATTTACTGCTTGGTAGTGTTAAAATAGCCTGCCACATACAGTGTTATTGCCCCTTCTCTGCATTTGCCTGTCAATCTCACACAACAGAACTGTAGCAGAATCAACCCAGCAGGATATTTTTTTTCCAGGAGCTCATGTGCTGCACTGCCCAGTAAAACCCCTTGTTCTTGTGTTTCCCATATTCCCAGAGCATTCAAATACAGATATACTTTGCACTTGTATGCTTGACAGCTTTCCAATAGTACCATTATCACTGGAACTACCATTGTCCATTCTGGAGTGCCATTTCTCACGGGTTCTCTGCTGCTCTCCTCATACCTACTGCTGATACACTACATGCCAGTCCACCCGATGCAGCGTAAACCTGGCAGAATGGAATTAGCTATATCCTTGGCAGTATCCTACTATTCATTATTTCTAATTTTTCAACTCATCTTAACCAGCTTATGTGGTAGAGAAAGAAGGCTTTCAGAGAGGTAGATTGGTCAGAAAAGGTAAATACAGAGGTGGAAAGGGCAGGAGGTCCATATTGAAGTCTGCTATAAGAACTAAAAAATGCAGCCCCTTCTTCCCTAGCGTCCCCCTGAGCACATCTGCCCAGAAGTGACTGCAGAACACAGAGTTTCTACACAACACCGGCAAAACTTCCCCACAAGAAGCAAAGTGAAACTGATTGCTGAAGCCTGAGACAACAGAACTTGCACAGAACATCATAGTCTTTCTTAATTAAAATATTGAATTAAGAAATGTGACCTCCTTGCTAATACACTGACAGTGAGCGCAGTGTAGAACTGGATGACCTCTAATTTTCATACCCAACAAGCACACGCACAACCCCAGCGCTTTTTATGTCCACTGTGGTTTAACTCCAGGTGGCATGGCTTCCAGAGCAGGGCCAAATCCACACAGCTACCCACAGAACAATCAATCAAATCAGGTTTCCTTCAGAAAGCAGCCTTTGTGAAAGTGTGCCAGGGCACCCAACCAAGCCATCTCAAAAATAAATGCAACTAAATATTAATAAGTCAAGCCAAACAAATAAGCTTTATTTATTGCCTTAAGCTAAGATTTTCAGAGAAAAGCACCTAACTTTGGAGCTAAATTTAAGGCCCTCATCAATCTTGGCTACAGACTCATAGTGACTTACCACCTTTGCTAAGTTATTACTAAACACTGTGCTGCCACCTAATTATTGTAACTCAGGAAAAACTCGAGATGAAAAAACAAATGTCCTGAAACTCACAGCTCCAACAGAATAACTCTTCCAGAACTGAAATCATCCAGAAGGATGGAAACATGCCCTGTATTAGTGCAAATAACTGCTCACTGCTGTGAGCCCAATCAATTCATATGTATGAAGATTTTTACTCTCTTTAGGGATGGAAATATACAGATGCAAGTATATGATATATATACATACATTTATGCATATATAGACATATGTGTGCAAGACTAAAGCACTCTATTTGGAAAGGCTCAGAAATACTATAAACTCTCTATTAGTTGTCCCTAGGAAAGTTGGCTGTTACAACATTTTCTGGATGAATCATGGATCAGAAATTTAATTATTCAAGCAAAAGAGCATACAGAGATGAATGGTCAACAATAGCTATGATTTAATAGCTCTTCATGCAGAATAGCCACTGCTAGAGATTAAGTTTTAAACCCTCCACCCCAGCCATGCCCGTGACTACCCCTGTAACGTCAAAGGTGGTACTCAGAAGCAAAGCAGCCTGAAGGATATAACAAGCACTTTGAGATATTGCTTTATTCATTAACATAATTAAGGGACAGTAAGAAGGATACAGGTCAACTGCTTAAAATGATCTAATGGAATTTAATCACACATAGCTTTTATAGCCCATTCTACATACTTACCAGAGATGGATGATTGGAAATGATTGACAGCATTGATTTCCATGTTTCTCTGCAAATTTTCCCCTTCTTTATTACTTTTATTCTGCCATCTGCACAATGCTATTATCAGATAACTTATGATTAACAAGAGCGAAAAATCTCAGCATTGTTAATAGGAATAACAGACATTCATTACTGTCCAACTTCAACACGCTGATTCAGCATGTAAGGAAATGGGTTCCTAACCCATTCAAAGACCTCCATCCACAGGGAACTGGACTCCATACACAGTGTCCTCACCAACTACAGAGTATTAATTTACCCCTTAATTTTCACCTAGGCATGGACTGCAGCATGAGCCCAAAGTTGCTTTTCTTTCATGAATCTGAAGTAACATTCTATCTAATTTCTACCTGTGTTTATAATTAACAATTTAAGGCTTGTCAGCAGTCTAGAAAGCACCACCAGCCTCACCAAGGCCATGTGAACAAAAGCTGCTGAGAAACCGAAAGGAACAAATCTTCACAAAGGAAATCATTTGGGATAAGTGTGGTGAATAATCAAAAAGCTACCAAGACAGTCTGCAATGTATAACAAACCTGCAGAAATCAAGCCAAGGACAGTAACATCTGTGCTGTGTGATGCAGCTCTGGAGGCAGGGAAGAGGATTTACAAGCCCAGATGCACTAAGCAGTGATTTGAATCAATTTGTACCCACATGCATCATGCCTGACGTCCTCGATTTCTGTGTACTGAATGTGCAAGGCAGTTAAAACCTTTATTTCCAGCAAGTACTCGAAAAATTAAGATTGTCATTCAGTTAAGACTCATTTAGAGCTACAAAACCATTGCCAACAAGATCAATTTATCAGACATTCTTCAAGCTATGCGGCTGATTGTTTTTGGCATGGGTCAAATGTCTCCTCCAGCCTACGTCACTCAGAGCAGTTAATAGGAAAAGAACAGCTCCCATCCATAAAAGACTGCTCTTTTCAAGCACAGGGCTTTGGGGTTTTAATGTGTTCTTTCTGACGTATTGCTCTGACATCTAGAGCAGTTAATTTTCTAGGGTTAGGTCAAACCTCTGAACCTGTATCAAAAAGACTGGAGCTGCTCAAAGATTTCCAGCTTCTACCTAATACTGCCTGTTTTCGCTACATTATGAAAATTGTGGGTTTCATCATGAAAATTGTGATCTCAGTCTGCTGATTATACAAACCCAAAACACACAGAAACACAATCTGTATCACTCTCCTAAAGAGACTCATCTGCTTCATTTGTATCTCCGAAAAAGGTCTCTAGACGACTTCATTAGATAAAGGACAGTTTCTACCAGCTTCAATTTCCAGCAGAAAAGCTCAGCAAAGCTTCTTGGATTTGTTATTGACACATAGCTGCTGAGAAATGTTCAAGATTTTCAGAAAGGACTTTCTTGATCCACAGACTAATCCAAGCACTTGGAGTTTACACTGGACCTGCCCACCGGTTCTGAAGGAAGCAGGTAATGATGGTGGGTTATGAAGAACTGCCATGCTATCAGCTGTACCTCTTAACATTTTTCTTTACCCTTTTCTTTTACACTGGCAGGCATCTCAAATGTTCATATATTGTTTTGGTTGCTCTACTTCAAGCTTGGCTCTGTCCACCAAAAACCAATGAAAATAACTGCTGGAATCAATGCTGGATGTTTTAAGATCAAAAAGTACAAGCTTCAGCCTCTCTCCACTATGCTCAATTTTTAAAGAATACATAACACAGCTTAAGTCTACTGCCCCTAAGAGAGGAGGCTTTTATAGTACCTCCCAGTTTGCACTGCGGCTCCCAGGCACCAACGTGTGAAAGCTCCCATGGAGCAGCTCCCTGTCTGGAATGGGTCCCTTTGGAGCACATCACTTCTCACCAGGCCGCTCCACACTTAAGGGAGTCACTCATTTGGAAATGCAGCTGTGTGCAGGTAAGCAAGTCTTTTCCGCTACAGACAGCTGAGTTTTGGGCCAGAGTGGGGCTGAACCCCAAAATTCAGGCTATTCCTGTAACCTTCCAAGGCAAGACCTTTGCTTGAGCCCATTTTAGGGATTTGTTCAGGCTGTGGCATTTCAATACTGTTATGAGATTAAAAATGAGAGGTGTTAAATTACAGGAAAATCTATTCCAGCTATTTTTGACACTATGAGGTACTGTCCAGCTCACCAGGCTGCAAAAGGCTGTTTCCCACACACGCTGCAGACACTTCTCACAAGGAGTCCCGCTGGCTCCACAGCATCCACAGCTCCTGCAGCCCCAAGTCCCAGCGCTCCGAAAGGCAGGCAGCTGAGCACAGATTGCCTCTTCATCTTGCTGCAGCTTCCCTGACTATGTTAATAGGAAGAGGCATATCTTCTCCTCAAAATAAATACGGGCAAACAATTATTTTAATTATATAACTGTTCTTTGAAGGCTCTGAGCTGAGAGAGAAGACCATGACCTGGCATGCTTTGTACTAAGTGAAAACAGTGAAATCTGCCCAAGCCAGAGGAAGCTCTGCAAATATCCAACTATTCCCTAGTATTATTTTCCAGCCCCCAGAGAAAACAGTGATGAAATTAAGCACTCAGCACATGAAAAGTCAAGAAATCCCTCCCAGTACAAAAGCACTCCCAGAGACAGAGCCCAAGCTGGGGGTTTCAGGACAGATTTGAATGTCAGGATTCATTCATCACATATTTTGCCATTTGTTTCTGCTTTTTGTTTTTCCCTCTATGATGAGTATATTGAAAAATCTATTAAGAAAACCAGAAATAGTAGGTCAGGCTGCCACAGCTGCCCAGCTCCAGCCACCTGACTGGAGACACACACACAAGACATGGAGGTGGCACCTACCTGTATCTGAATGACAATCAAGAACAGCCGAAAACGAGCTTTGGTCACTGAGTCCCCCTTATTTTTACTTCATACACTGCTCTCGCCTTCCCCTCAACTAAAGCTTTCCAGCCTTCCATAAAAAAAAGAACATGTAGCCATGTTTCAGTCAAAGGGCCTCTGTCACTTGCAACTGCTTCTGTTCTGCTATACATGTCAGGGTTTGTAAGCAGAAATAAGGACAATAAAGGTTAAGATCCCTCTGCCCCTATGGGGAATGAATCCATTTCAACCACCTGAGATAAAACTCTCTCTTGGCACCTCTGCTCAGTGGCCTGGGCTGAGGGCTGATGCATCACCTTTTCAGTTGACTCCCTGCCCAAGTACGCAAGTTCCAGAGGGGAACTGGATACAAGAGCTGTGCAGAGGCAATATTAAACATGTAGCACCGCTAAAAATTCAGCCTGTATATATTTCCACAAAGATGATAAAGCCCTCTTGAAGCTTTGAATTCAATTCCAGTGTAATCCTAAACTGTTTAAAATGACATTGCATAATTCAAAAGCAAAAGTGAATGTGCTGTAGAAAGAAAATTGTATAATGTGGGCTTAATGCATTAGAAGTCAGCACTATCTGGATTCTTCTAATCATCATTTCAGTTATTAAAGCACCAGGGACTCCATCAGTATAGACACTATATTCTGACTCAATTACATTATGCATTAAAAAGTGGTGGTTTACAGCATCCATTAGACTTGTTATTACCCTTGTGCCATACTAAATTGACCAAAGAAAAAGAGCTTTCTCCTAAGGGAGGTAAGGCAGAGCATATTCAGTGAGATGCCTTCGTGGGTACTTCTTGAGAGAAGTTTCAGGTCATTTCTTCCAAAGATGAGCATTTGTACCAAATGCATCCAAGTAAACAACCTGCCTCATTACCCCCTTTTCATTGCTCAGGGCCCACATATACTGGTGTAACACTGATTAACAGAAATAAATTACAACACGTTGCGACTCAGAGTAAGACACCAGAAGTTTAGCAGGATTAACACCAGAATAAAAAAAAGTGGGAAACTAGTCCCAGCCTCAACCACAGTATAGAAAAAAATGAGAGGCTATGTATCTTGATCTTCAAATCCCTGAGGTAAAGTATAGCCATCCCTAGTACTGCAACTGGTAGCAAGAGACATGAAAGCTCCAGCTCCACCGACGAGACACTATTTGCTCTTACTGCTGCCTGTAGGACATGAGTTTCACAGGTCACCAGCTTGGCGTTCGTCTTGACTCCGATTGATGATACTGAGCTTTGCTGCTCCAAGATAAACCCAGTCTGGGCAGGAGTGCTCAGGCACCTGCCCTCTTCAGCCACCCTGCTGCTAACTGCTATTTTGAAGCCTGCTCCACTTAGTTTTCATAGTGGTTCTGGTCTCCAGATAAGCTTTTAAGTACTTTTAGAGTAATTCAGTCAGCAAACTGAGGATGTTTCAACTTCAGCTGTTGAGGTAGGTTGGGCTAAGTGCTCTGCCCAGGCCAGATCTCCACCAGACTCAATATGGCTCCGCATGAGTTTTGGTGTCACTCATTTGATTCTCACAGCCAGCCAGGACTCACTGAATAATTGCTCAGTATTAAGAATATACATATTCTTAACCTTCATTTCCTACATATGCATCTTATTCTCCATAGCTTCCCCAAGTAAACACGTAGCATTTCCTATGAAGAGGGTATTAAATGGAGAACTTTCATTTAATGTCAGTGATGCTGTGCTGATAGAGCAGGACTTCTCACCTCTATGAAATCTGATAAGGCACATGATACTGAAAACACCTGTTCCAAAACAGATCTGCTGGAGTGTGAAGTTTTTTTTCCAACTTTACAAAATAGCAATTCTTTTGTAACAATCTTAAGCATTTATTACTAGCATCATTTCCCCAAAATTGAGCATTTTAACAATCATTTTAATGCATTTGTGACAACAACGCTTTCCTCTCCCAAGGCATTTGCATGACTGCTGCCTTACGGACCCTTGTTCACTGTTCTTCCATGACATTAGTTTATCTCTAGAAGAAAAATGTCCACAATCAAAGTTAAATGAAACCCAAAACAGAAAAACTGATAGTGACAAACCAAACAGGCATTTATTTAATCCCATAGATACTATTATTAATGTCTTAAGCATATAAAATATTACCTTCACATGCCTGAAGATGGCTCTGAGCCACTAGCTTAAGAAGGAAGAGCAGAGTGTGCAACACAGTATGGAGAATTTATCCAGGGATATGGATTCCTGAGCACCCTAGCGCATCACCCAAGCAATCCCAAGACCAGCAGCCCAGCATCTTCCTCTCCACACACACACCACCACCAGCTTCCAAATACTATGGAGAGAAAAGATGATGACTTTCTAGGCCTAAATCCCTTGCCCTGAATACCTTCCAGTCGACATAGCAAAGTGCACAACACTTGCTTAGGAAGCATTTGGTATCCACTAGAAGAACATACATGATTGATCATTCAGAAATGAAAGTTTGAGAGGAAAAAAAAAAAAGGAGGCAAGAGAGAAAAGTGAAAATTTTTAAGATGTCACAGAATTTGTAATTTCTTTTCCATTCTCATTGTAGGATTTTGCTTGATGTATAAAGATGGGTTAGGGAGAGCATGGAGATACACAACTAAAAGCAAAAAACATGATGGCAAAGATAGTTGAGCACTTTTTTTTTTTTTTTTTGGGGGGGGGGAGGGAATCTATATTTCCATTGAACTTAGCATAAAGGTCTTTGAACTTTTTCCTCAAACTTCAACAAATTTTGAACCAAAGCCAGCAGGACCATAGAGGGATTGAATTGATCAGATGGGTCAATCTTTTTTCTTACTGAAATTTTTAAAGAATCAAGGACTTCACAAGCCAGGTAAATCAGACTCTTTTTCCTGCCTGAAGCAGAAAAACCCAAAAACTCAAGAACAGCACAGATTGTGGAAAATAAAAACTATGAGTCACTGTATATTCCTAGCCAGAACAGTTCAGTTAACAGATGCTGATATGAATGTTCTTCTGGAAAGTGAAAAATCCCTTGTCCTGCCAAAGTCACTGAGACTGCAGCAGTGGACACCATTTATTTCCATATGCTATGATATTTCAGACACCAATGAAACAGGACATCTTGATATATATGGTTCGTGGTTCTTCTAGGCATTTCAAATGCCTCGCTCTTGCCATTCTAGCACAATTACTGATCTAAAAACGCATGCTTTGTAAGTGGCCATAAGCAATTCTCATTGCCATACGAGCTCTCCTGCTGCAGAAGGGGAAGGAACATCCACAATCTGCTGCTCCCAGCAAGGGACTCCAGATCCTGACAGGTTGGTAGGAAACCTCTTGCTCACAAGGACAACCAACCCAGGAAACTTAGGAGTCAAAGCAGCACAAGAAGAGAAAGGTGGAGATGCTACAAACTTTAGACATCTCAGTTCAAGCATTATCAATGAGAACGAGCAGTAGTAACTAGGTAGGCACCAAATTAAGTGTTAGTATCTTTGTAACTGGACTAATAATTCTTTGATGAGACTGTCAGGACTTTAGACAAACAATAAACCCGTGGCTTTAAGTACATTTCTATAGCCTGCACAGAAGTGAAGTAGTGTTTGGCCTGGTATCCTGCATTAGAGGACTGGCTGTTAAACCTGGATGCAACTTCATTACCACATTGCCATGGCTCTATTCTCATTAGCACTTCACTCCGTTACAATTGATTTTGCTCAGTAATGAAGTGAGCAGAACTGAAGCAATCCAAGCCAGCAAAAGGTGTGGGGCTATTCTCCTTTCTTGCAAGAAAGGAAGTATCTCACTGCTCTGGATGACAAAGTAGTTTCTCTCTCTCCCTTTCTCATTGTAAACATACTATATAACATATATCCATATTTATATACACACATTTAATGTATGTTTATAGGCATGTGTCTAAGTCATGTAAAATACTAATCATTTATATTAAAAAAATCAGTACTAAGTTTTTCCACATCAATTCCTGCCAAGCCAAAGCATCTTTTAATGATCAAGCTGTAGAAAAAAAATACATTTTCAAATCTAAAAGGTGTAAAGGAAAAGTTTTTTTGAATTCATGCTACAAAGAATTAAGAAATGCCACATTCCCCCAGTGCAGATACCAGCCAAAGTGCTCTGCAAATACAAAGTTAGGAGTTAAGTTTAACTGAATTTTACTTCTGAGGAAGGACACCACATTGCTACTCCTGGATCACTGCAGCAGGCAGCTGGGCTGCTGCAATAAGGCTTCAAAATCACAGTGAATGATTTAAAGGTAATTCCTCTACTATTTTCATTTAGCATCGATGCAAGCGAACTTAAGAGCAATACCACGTTTCCACTCTAAATGAAGTTTGTAGACAGAATTGATCCCAAACTGACTCACGCTACAGCTGAATTGTAAGGAAGGAAAGACTAAGCCAACAGGGGGAAGGAGAATTATCATTCCATTTTTCTCCTCCCATTTCCATCGCCATTTTTAATTGCACAGTCCACAAAGAAAGCCAACCTCTATTTCACATCTTAAATGATTTCTTCTTTTTATTTTTAGGTGCATAATACAATGCAAAATTGGGGTCATACAAAAACCAGCAGCCATGTCAGGATGAGCACCCTGTGTCACATCCGCTGCCACCCGCACGCACCAGTAGCTCAGGAACACAAGCTCTTTATGGCTTATCACTTAATTGCCAATTACAATCCTATAATTAACGACAGAAAAAAGCCTCCAGCAAAAAGCAGCTGGGCAATCTGAAACATGAGATATAAAATTATTTCCAAAGTCAGTCAACACACAGCTCATCCACAAATACATAAACAAACCCCAGGGAGTTACAGCTGAACAAGAAAGGTCCTGGTTGCAGCTCAGCCAAAGTATAGTATGGATCACATCAAATGTGGTATTTTTGTTTGTTTCCTTGAGGAAACTGCTGAAGTCACCACTCACAATGAGGGCAGGTCCAGCAGGGAGCAAATGGCAGAACCTCAGCACAGCAGAGGCAAAGCCAAGGGTTGCACTCAGGAAAGGAGAAGCAAGTGGGGAAAAAAACCTCATCTCTCCTCCAAGGAGATGTTTAGCTTTCCACTGACATCCACTGCAATGTTTAACTGAAACTGAAGTGACAGAAGCAAGAAGGCATTTTAGTTAAAAAAATCAAAACAGCTGCTTTTGACTAATTTCATTTTAGAAGAAAACAGAAATTAACAGTTTCAACAGTGTCAAGCCCTCACTTAGCTCCTGAACTATTTTCTCCAGATCTTATGGACACTCATTGGTTTTAATGTTTCTCAAGATGAAAGCTGTGGAGCCTTTTAAAACATTTTAAAGCCCTTCACTAGAAGTTACAGGAAGTTTTGATTCTTATTTCTTTCAGAAGGTAATTAAAACACACACGAGCGCTCAGCCAGCCTCAGTAAAGGATGCCCTCCTTCCATGTTCTCAGAACCCTCAAATCCCACCTTTTCATCCCTCCTTTGGCATTCCTGTTCCTCTAACAGAGGAACTTGCTTCCTCGCCCTTGCCCGCCCGGCCTGAGCTGCACACCGGCGAGGGGAGACAGGCAAAGCACGGACCAAGGAGATGCCGCCTTCCGAGGAGGACCCCAAAGCTACCAGGCTGTGAAAAACTTGTTTTGTTCCTCTAGATGCCTTTGTGCATCATCCAGCACAGCTGGGCCATTGAGTTTCTAAACAATCCAGTTTCCTTGCAGCTTTGTGCTGCAAGTCTTTGAAAGTATTGCTCACCTTGTAGCACTCTGGTTTCAGGCTATTGCTCATTGCCACCTGCTGGAATTTGGGGAACTGCATGTGGAAAAGAAAACAGCAGGAATTTCCCTGTTTTTCATGCCAGCTGCATTGCCAGGATGGAGCTCAGTGCATAGAGGGGGCGGGAGGATCTAGCAATACGTCCAAACAGCTGCCAGAGCAGTGTGTGTCACATCAGATGGGTTACTCTGGGCACAGTTATTTTATCAAGTAGCCCAGGAGTAAAGCAAACATCTTCTCTTGCAACACATTGCTTTCACAAAGCTAATATTCTTACAGCAACATTCATAGGCCATGGCCCACTACCCATTGATCTAGATGCTGCAGAAATTGGGAAGCTGAACTGCACCTGGTGGCAGAGGACACTTAGCCCTAAAGAGCCACAGCTCAAGGAGGCAGATACATCACAGAACCCACCCATGTCCCAAGCAGCACCCCTGCTTGCTGCGTTTCCTAAACCTTGCCCCTGTGACCCAAGAAAACCCCACTCTCCAGAACCTAAATCAGTGAAGATGAGACCAGTGGGATCATCACAGTTCAAACAAATTACAGAAGCTGGAAAATCAATTTGTCAGCTGAGTTCCTTTTGCTCCCTGGTTCTTGCTTCCCTATATGTTGGCTTCAAGATATAGTTTGGGGTTATTTTCTCCTGTTCCGATAAATGCAAGTTTATCCTACTTTGAGAACTCCATCAGACCTATTGCAGGTCACCCAACCATAACACAGAATTTCCAGGAATTCTTCTGTTGCACCTTCGTGCACCGTGCACTACTCTCAAGGGTAATGGGAGCTGTACGGCATCTCAAGCAGCGAATACATCCCTCAGTCTTTAAGGTTTTACAGTCTGTGATGCAACTGCAGCATTATGCTCCATTGGAGTAACAAGTATGAAGATCCAGTGCAGGATTTGTGCCCGAGAACACACTTACTCAAGAAGATAAGGTGCTTATGCATGAATGCAGCATGAGTTTCAACCCACTGTTTTGGTATGAGTGACTATCAAATTTGCACATATAGAAGGTTAACCAGACCTGGGAGCAGATATTTAAATGTCTGAAGCTTGATGGCTTCAACTAAATATTTGTCCTCACCTTATGCCCTCCTCTAAAAACTTGGGTAAATGAGTGCCTAGAATGGCCAGCCAGCTTTGAGCTTACAGCTGTTAGAAATGTAAAGAGTAGCAAGCTCCTTTACTGCTTGCTGCCTCCAACATCTGCGGGCTTGCCCAAGGAACAAGGTACTGCAGCAACTGCAGGGTTAATCTACACCATCAAAAGCTTGCACTGAGACAATGGAACACAAACCTTACAACACAAAGGTTTAGAATCAGAACATATGTTAGAACATATATTTATTCTATATATTAGTATGGAAGCCCAAAGTGGAAAGGTTCTCTCAATGCTTACATTACCACCGAGTTATGTAGCTGATTTGGGATGTACATGCTTGCATATTATTAAAGATGCATCACAAACATTTGGTATAAGCAATAGTTTCCTACTTACATGCACATGTGAAAATAAATGCTGTAATGACTCCAGTATCACAGTAAAATTATAGGGTGCAGATAACATTTTAAAGGAAACTGAAGTACAAAATAACAGAGCAAGAAGGAGGCCTGATGGTAAGAGACAGGGAAGGATGATAAGACAGACTGAGAGGCCATAGTCTCCTAGACTGAGTGAGAACATTTTGGCATAGAAGGACAGACTGCTAGATAGTTCTAATTTACTGCAAATGCAAGTTATCAATCATAACAAGACATGAAAATACCCACAAAAACAAAGAAAAACAAACTCAGAAGAACACAACATAGATTATGAAATCTTGGGGACAAGGATCATGTCTTCATTCTCCATCTGCACAACATCTGACACCTCTAATGACCAAAGTGACTCTTCACTGAAGAAAACTTACTTTTTCCTTCACTGCCAAACAACTTTTACAAAAGCATTTTTCAATAACATTCATTAATTCATTTTGTAGCCCCTGCAAGGAAGTTGAGGGGACTATTCAGCAGGCTGAGAAATAAGACTCTTCACAATACAATTACTGTGCTCTGCAACTTCTAGAATTCAGAAAGCTTGCAATGAAAAATAGTCTGGAATACCATTTGAAACATGAAATAAGTTCCTGTGGTAAAACGTGAATAATATTGGCTAGAGTTTCAAAACCCATCAGTCATCAGAGCAAAGGAAGGCCGCACATTTCTGCACTTGCACTCCTGAAAATACACAGGATTTTCAAGCACATGATGCTGGACTCCCAGAAACTAAAGCCCTTAAAGCCTCTGCCTTTAGACTGTGCAAAACACTTACACACCAAGGTCACAAGGTGGTTGCATAGTTGGATCCAAGTTTCATCCTACCTAATTCAGCCTTTGGGTTGCATATTGGTTTTGCTACAAGTGGCTTTTTCCCATGCATTTACATACGTCATTTTGCTCTTCACTCTTAATTTACCTGTTAGCACCTTCCTTCAGCAGTGACTACAAACTATTACCCAGCAATAAGGTACCATTTTTCAAGTCTGCCTGTTAAATCTCACTATATTAGAAAATGGTAAGGACTAGGGAGAAGCCAGGATACAGAAATCCTGTAGGCATCGCCTCTGTTGATCTCCTTGATCCCTCAGGTTGCTGTTTTTCCTGCCGCTCTCAGTGCTGCAACCTCTTTGTGTCAAATTCCCTACCACACTTCACTGTTTGGGAAGTTGATCTGATATATTGCTTGACCCTAGCAAAAAAAAAAAAAAAAAAATATTACCTTTGCCAACAGTGGAGACAGTGCCTTATTTGGGCTGATGAAGGATTACTGCAGAGCAGCACAGTGATCATGAAGTGACTGATGAAACATGGTAGCTCGCTCCTTGCTTCAGCCATCACAACCACTGTTTCCAGGAACACAAGCTTGGATCTACTCAGAATCTCTCACCACTGACCACAGGGTATCAGAGAAAGCTTTGCACATTTTATTCAGTCTACTTTTTTGCATTTTAGCTGCTTCTCACTTTGCTGATGTTTTGCAAAAACTGAAAATGGTGAAAGATGTTACTTACCAGACACTACGTCATCCTTGGCCTGCCCCAGAAGATAGCACTTCCCAGGCACTCAGGGAAGCCTGAGCTACTTCCATCATTCCATGGAATGAAGCATCATAAACGTTTCCTCAAATATCTGTAGGCACAAGAAACAGCTTAGCAAGAGAAACTCTCATTTGATACATTTCTCCCAATGAAAGAGGTTTTTTTTAAGCTTTTTTTCCCCCCTGCCTCAGCCACACAAATAACTACTACATTTGACTTCACATGCCCTACTAAACCAACGTGCCCTGAGTTTGAGCAGATTGTGGCTACTTTGGACAAGAAAAGCTGGACATACTTCACTACACAGTCTCCTCAACAGGAATAACTATCACTAAACTATTTTGGCTTAAGATATAACACCACTTTGTGCTTTTGCTGTAAGCTCTTGAGAGGTGACAGTCAGGAAGGCCCCAACCTGGTACACACAAATTCCAGATCAAACTTGGTTTTCCTGTTTTTTGAGGGAAGAAAGCAGGGAGGAGCAATTATTTTGCGCCCTGAAAGCTGCAAGGTACAATAAATGAACAGCTAATAAAGATTTTTTTCTCACACAGCTTTTCATGATAAGTTATCATGTTGGCAATTTGTTCCCTCTTCCACTCCTTAGCTCTTATCTTGTCCTTTCCCTGAGGAAAGGAAAATACTCCTCCTGACATTACCAGCCAAGAAGCAGTCCTGTTATTCAGAAGGCAAAAACAATTCTCAAGAACATGAAGGCAACACAGCCTACTTAAGCATATGAGATCCAAAACTCTTCAGACAGGAGTGATGGATGCACAGGGAAGCTTTATATATTGATTTATACTGTGACATCTAGGTAATCTGTTTTTACATCAAACATTAAGAAATACTCATAGTTTCTTCTAGCATGCTTACCTGCATGTTGTCTACATGAACCTCAAGTCACTTAGGAGATGATCCAGAAGCCTCATGGAAGTTCTTTCATAGCAACTGTTTCAAAGGGAGATGCATAAAACCACCCACCAGTCATCACCCATGACTTCATTTCAGAGTCCATTGGTTTAACTGATTCTTTAAAGCAGATTTTAAAAATTCAAAATATATGTTTGTGTTAAAATGGCTTTTTTTTTTTTGGTTAAAACTAGAATCAAGTTGTTATGCTCAGTCTCCACATTATTATGCTCTAAGTTGTGGTGCATGTTCATCATTCAAGCAGTGGTTGATCTTTAGATTTTATCACAGAGCTAACTCCAAAATAAGGCAGTGTATTCATGATCTGACTCTACGAAACAGTACTAAGTTTAAAGTCCTAAATTAGCTGTCCTCTTCATGTGCTGGCCAGCTCAGTGCTGCCACCAAGCTGTGTAGCATCAGCACTCCCAGGTAGTGAAGTTGTCTTTGGATCTCTATCCAAATTTCTGGCATCTCATGTCCCACACTGAGACATGGCTTTTCCATCATCTGTGGTATCTTGTCCTTCTGCTCACCATGGAAAGTGGTGTGTAAAGAGCATAAAGAAGCTCCAGAAAGGAGCAGTAAGGTACAGGCTCTGGCCAAAGCATCAGCAAAATGTTTTAGACACATATGTTACAATATTTGTGTGTGGTAGAAAAACTTGCATCAGCAGCACAAGTGCCACTAAAGTAAAACTTGAAGTTCTTTCTCACCTGATATCTACTGGATCCTGTCAAATATTCCAGACATTTGCAAACTCCAGTATCCTCAGAGTACCCTGCTCCTACCTACACAAGGGCACCTGCATCACTGGGCTCTGTCTGTACAGACGCAGACTGCAGCACTACAGAGTTGGGAAGCATCTTCCCTGCCAAAACAGGGGTCCCCACAGACATGATGTTAACTGGCAGCCAGGAAAAGCATCAGCACCAAGAGCAGAATCACAGAACATTATCCACAGCACCTGGTGACACTCTTTTCTTCTGTTCTGGCAGACACAATTATCTAAATAACAGATCTGATGCACTAACTCTCAGTGCTTTATCACTGCACTTGGAGAAAAGGCTCTGCTTCTGAGGAACACAGTGAAACACCTGCAACTCACAACACCATTAACTCCATCTCCAACAGCTCCTTTAAAAGAAACAGGACTGAGTGACAACTACATTGTCACCAGAAACAACATTACTCTCCATGACAAATGTTACAAGTGACACTTTTCACTGAAATAACCTGTTGGTTTTGTTGTCTGTCAGGATATTTAAGACATACTCCTTATCGTGGCAGCCCTCAGCTTCCCTGAGCAGCCAGAGCAGCCATGGGCTGCCTGGGCCTCAAAACCACTGGTTACAATGGATGTCACAAAGAAATGCAAGGGGTTTCCAGTAAGTTGTTCAGCAATAGAGTCTCTTCATGCACAGGGGCTCGTTAGAGGTTTTACAGGACCATATTCTGCAACTGTGGCCTAATTATTCAAATACCCAGTAAAAGAGTATTTAAAAATATATTTCAAAGGTGTTTTAATAGACAAGATCAATATTTTCAAATACAGCCTGCAGAGCTAGACATCTCTATCTGCATGGAGTTGCTGAAATGAACAGCCTGAATTTCTGAAGTGCTGAGAACCATCTGCTCCTGCTGGCCTCAGTAGTTTTTTGAAAAATAGGCTGTTTAATTAGATGCCTTGGCATGGGCTTAATTGGCTAATTTTTGGCATCCACATTCAAAACAGCTTTTCCTGAAAAATTCTGAAAGATAAAAACAAAACAAAAATCCTGTACAAATAAAACCTCTAAAGCAGAATGATCTCTTGTAAGCAGGATATTGTTTCCACTCACCAGCCAGCCTTCTGTGCCCTTTATTCATCCCTGAAGTAACTCTTAAGATCTCAACTGTTTATATTTTCATCTAATCCTAAAAGTTTATATGCTGAAATGACAGATAGAGAGGTTTTCCTCCAGACAAGGAACAGCACAAAACACCCAATTTCACAGTGCTCCTTGCCAGCACTATCTGCATCAGAGCCTGGAATACACACAACTAAAGCAACATCTCCGACTCACTGCCCTGTTACTCTGCCAAGGCCTCTGTGCATCAGGAACAAGGAGAGCTGTAAACACAGTGACATGGTGTCCTTATTCCTCTCCTGTAGCACCACACTCGTTATGCAAACATAAGCATGGAGGTGAAAAGCAGTTTCATTATGCTATTACAAGTCTGAAGAGTACAAGTACATCCTCAGCCTCACCATCATTTTTTGGCTGAAATGCTTCAGTTTGCTTCCAAAGGAAAGGGGACTAGTCAACAGACACGACACTTGTTAACAGGAGTGGGAACAAGACTTCCAGGGACCAAGATGGAAAGAGACAAAGGAAATAACCACCCTGCAGTTCACATTTGATTCCCTGGCTGCATATCTGTCACAAAAACTCCCCTCGCTGGGGGATTTCATTCAAGAGATAAGATGAGCTCAATAGCAATTTTACAAACAAGATAAAGTTGCATTGGAAAAGTATATTGAAGAAGTTTTGATAAGGCCAGTAGGTGTTCACTCTAACCCCAAACATCACTAATCACTCAAGGGTTCTCAGAAAGAACAGGCAGTGCAGAACCAAGCAGCTTTATGATGACATTTGCCATTGAATGAGTAAGGCCACTATGTTTAGCTTTGAAACATCACCAGCTTTTACCAGTAGATCACAAATAGCTTGAACTGTGTATTTATATTCCACCGCAAACACCTCCCTCAAAACTCTATCCTTCCCATCCATGGCTTGTCTTCCTGCACTCTCCTTGTAGAGCTACTGTCAACCCCAGGAAAATCATCTGGGAGGAACATTTTTTACTAGAGGCAGCACCAGCATAACCAGCCCCTTCTACCTCACCCCTTATTTCTAGCCAAGTGTCCCGCCCCGGCTACACAGGTACAACTGTGCCTGTGACGGCTGCAAACCATGCAAGGAAGTAACCCAAAGGGCCAGGGAAAGGATGTTTTTTAAACCTCATTTAGTTGCCTGACTCAATTCACTGCAGACTTCCTTGAGTAGGGAATATAGGATAAGGGGCCCCAAAGTGAATTCTAGCTATATATTCTGGCCTCTTTGGAGTGAGATTTACCAGGTTTCATAGAGGGAATCAAAGCAGGAATCTAGCCTTTAGATTGTGCAGTGCTGTTTTCATGGGGGGAGCTTTACCTAAATAGCTTTAACTCCTTTGGTGCCAGCTGTATTCTTAATGAGTCTGTGACACCCTTGGGGATCCCCTTGGGATCCTCAAGCCCCTGCCCTCCAGACTGTCAATGCTGTTCAGAAGAGAATACAGGAGAGCTCCAAACTTACTCTTGTTTCATGATATTTGACAGGAGGGAAGAAGCAGAGTTGTGTTTATTTCCTTGTTTAAAAACAAGGTAGATTTGTCAAAGGATTTTTTCTGTTTTTTAAACCTTTCCAGAAATCCACAGGCTGGTGTTTAATGAAATACAAGACTAGAGTTTCAAGACCTCTCCTCCCTGAAAGAGCAGCAGCAAACGGGTCGCTCGGCTTTGGGAAATGCTTTACTGATATTGTTGCTATGGCAAAGCTTAATACACACTTACAGCCTGGGCCCAGCGCCAAGGAGACAACGGGGAGGGCTGGCACATGACATTTCCCCCTTTGTCCTTTTCGTACAATTTGCTTTCTGCAGCTCTTCTCAAGAGTATAAGAAATGTTTCAGCTTCGATTATCTCCACAGGATTTTCATTTTTTCCCCCCCCTTTTCATTTCTGCCCAACAAAACTGACAGTCACCGCTATTGTGCTATAGATTTTTTGAGTCCCAATGCAATACATACGTGTTCACAGTAAATAACAATGTTTGGAGGAGTTATCACCTGAGTTGTTTCCTCTCTACTAAAAGAAGCCATATAGAAAGCTGCGAACACAAACCTGAAGGATTCCTTTCAAATCCAGTTCAATTTGGCAGTGGAAAAGTAGGACATTTTCTGAAAAAGGCACCAACTTGTTGCCAAAAGTGGATTTCTGTTCATTGTCACAGAGAAAGCTTATAAAATTCATCACTTACAGTCTCACTGGTTATGGCCCATCAGCTTCAGCCAGCATTGGTCAAGGTTAAATAATCCTATTTTACACGTATATTCACTTGACCTTTGACTGTTAACACAATCTGAACCAATTTCAAAGTACAACTTTCTAAATGAGACAAATGGCATTTATTGTTGAGAACACTGCAAACCTACACAGATGTATTTTAACATAAAAAAGCATAGAGGGTTACAAACCCTGTACACGTTTAAATGCAAATTTCAGCCATGAAGGGCAAAAGAAGATAAAAAAGCACATTAAATGGCCTCTAAAACTCCTTGATGAGCCTAGGAAACCCTGTTTCCTTAGCTCCCAAGCTTTGGTGGGATTGAGAATGCTGGTTAAGCCAGCGCACTGAGACAGTGGCACCTGCTGCCCCACGGCCTGGGACCTGGCCCCAGTGCAGAAGTCACCATTCATCGTTCACAACAGTTAGTCAAGAAATCAAATGCTGAACAGACTGTTCAGCAACAAGTCAAATTAATAGTCTAAAGACACACTGATGAAAGTGTAGAGACTAGACCATGGAAGAAAGGGGGGTTAAACTGGGAAAGGTAAATGATCCCATACATAGCCCTAGTAATATCTTCATGGAAGAGATACACTCCCGTATTAAAAAGCTGTAGCAAACAACTGCAGTGGCCCTTGAGCAGGAAGGGTTCAGTCATACTGCAAATACTAAGGGCATCAAAATTTAAGGGAGAATTTTAGCACATTGAACCATATTAATTAAAAAGTCATTACAGTCAGAGAGCAAAAAAAAACAATGCATTTGATCAGACACTGAAAGCTGTTCGAGAAGTGACCTTAAAAGAGTCACCACTACTTTTTTGAGTCCCGTATCTAGGACGGCTCACTTTAAAACATGACTTGTACTCTCAGAATAACTATACTATGTTTCAAAGAACAAGAAAAGCACAAAGATCATCACCAGAAATACTGAAAAACAAGCAGTATTTCAAGGATACTAAATGATTTCTTACAGATATGGATTAGGAATGGCTAGAGGCCAAGAAAACATGATATTTTGGGTTAGCAGAGTTGAAACGGAAGGCATCAGAGTTCCCAGTCCACAGAGTACTTGGCAGGGATCTGTGGAGACTGGCCCAGTCTCACGAGGATGATTCCTCCACCATTTGCTACCGCAGTAAATTCCCGCTCTCCGATGCCTGTCTGAAAGGCATTCTGCCCTGTACCAAGCGTATTTTTAGAGCAAATGTAGCATTTAAGGGCCTCATGCACACCTCAGCTGCAGTAGCACTTGAGGGCTGCTGCCCATTGGACAAATCTCAATGTTACCTCTATGAAGATGTGCTTGAAACACCCAAGCTAGTAGGGCCCCAGGCATCTAAGAGCCTTAATCAAAGCTATGCCATCTTTAAACCCTACCAAGATAGATAAAACAGATACATCCCAAAAGATTTAAGTGTACAGCAACCCTAAGTTAAATGATACTGGCACATACTGACCGATTTTTCATATCAGCAGTTGCCAAAGAGACATTTCCTAGCTCACATTGCTAAGTGATTACAAGAACCAACATCTCGTAGGCTTTGGCTTGGTTGTTTAATACTAAAGTCACTGCAAACCTTAGGCTCCCTAAATTTAATTCTCCCTTGGCAAAAATCTATATAAAGTACTATGATTTTCCCTGGCTGGATATCTAAAAACAGCTTGGACACAAACAAGCAAGTTTGGTGAAATTTAGCACGAATTAAGCACACAGAATTCTACAGAAATGTAATTAGCTTCTATAAAATTCATCTACAACCCCCTAGGCATGGGGAAGGAATAAAGGGTCTTTTGAGCCATCCTCAGGCAAAAAGAGTTATCTAAATATCCCAATGTTATGGTTAATAAAAAATACAAAGTCAAATCTGCTTCATAAAAACATATTAGGATCCTCAAGAGGCAAGTAAAAATTCATTATATAGTGTTTACATAGAATTTAAGAGAAGTTTTTGATGAACAAATATCATGGATCATCTAGATGAGTTCCTCAGGTCACAGCTCACAGGCCCCATGTTTGGGAAGCATTTTGGTCTATTGTCTCAAGCTACAAAACTGCCACAGGAATAACAAGCCTTAGGAACCACCTTTCTCACAGTGTTTGCCCCTCTCAGAATTTGAGAGAACATAGCATTCATTGCTATGATCAAAACACAAATCTCTAAATGTACATCTAAAATTTAATGTATGCTTCATCTTCATTCTGTATATTAAAACATGGCAGACAAACGCTATTTATAAAAATGCAATACTCAATTTTAAAGAACATTCAAACATTCAAGAGTGTTGCTAGCACCATGTACACCAAGTTTGAGATGTAACATAAGATGGAAGATTTTTTTTGATGCAGATTCCATCAAATCAGAGGAAATGATGCCTCATGTACCCAACCCACAATTTCAATCATGACTTTGCCAAAAAATTACGCAAATACAAAAATGAGAAGTTTCAAGTACTGAGGCACCTAGAATAAATAGCCACATGTGAAAGTCCACTCCTATACTTCTTGGCTGTCTTAATTAAGCATGACTGGTCTGCTCAGTCAAGCTGGATAGTTCCTGGACAAACAGCAAACCAGAAGTCTTCTGCTGAATCTATTCAGCAGCAAACAACGTGTTACAAGGATGGCAAAAGATATATTAGCTAAAAATGGTTTCCTAATATCTATAACAAATAATCTGAATAGCTTTATTTCCTCTTAGCAATGATCCTCATGCTGAAAACTCATGTGTCATTACTTACAGCATAATCAAAAAGAGACTTATTTAGGTGCTATTCTCAATAGGCAATTGTTGCTGCTGTACTGAATAGCTGACACATACCTTCACATCTGGAGAAAGACTATTAGTTGACAAAAACATCTAGAGACCTCCTGACATCAGTAACTGAGGATACAGAGGATGCTTCCTATTTTTTTGCCCTATTCAGGGTTTATGAAAAGGACCAACGAGGTTCAGTAAGAGTTCCCAACATAGTCAAGGTTTTAGAAGGCTATTCTGCATTGTTTTCTTTCATTCAGCTTCCTGCATCCTTTCATTAAATAGCATAGCTCCACACTGTGAGAAAAACTCAGCTTTAGGGTCACAGAAGTGCCTTTTCTAGCAACGTCAACAGGAATTGCTGAATGAACATCGAACAATATGTAATGGGTGCTGGAAACATGAAATAAGTTTCACAAAGTTACTGCAGTGACAAAATCTTTCCGGATGAAAATGAACAGCTAACAAGTCAATAGTGATCTCGTCAAAGCAGCCCAAATGCTCTGGCTTGTTGTGTTGTTACAGTCTTGGAAACAGGCAACGCACAGCTGAGAGGCGACCCACTGACTCTGCAATAAGCAAACTGATAAGCTACTTGTCACTGGGTCTGGTCTGAAAGGGCTCGAGGCACTGCTAGTTTTGTCCATTAAAAAAAAAAAAAAACTTGCTGTGGAAGGGAATTGTTTCTCCATGGAAATCAGTCTCCTACATACAAATTCCACAGAACAGATTAACCCTTTCACGAACATCTTCCTAGAAAATGCCTCCTTCTTCCAAGTGATGCAAATAAACAGCATCCTAACTAAGAAAGAACACAAGAAACCTGAGTGCCTTTCTTCCTTCACAGCATACGCAGGCACCCATGTGACGCCTCTCAAGACTGCTCCAGTGACAACCCATATGTACGCAGGCCACACCACAGGCAAGCACATCTGCTCTAGAAATTGCACAGCACTTTCAACAGGTTGCACCTGATAGTAAAAATCCACACAAAAACATTTTCTGGCATCACCACCTGGCTTAGCAGTAACACAAAACATTTATTGAAGTCAAAGGACTTGCCTAAGCCTCAATTTACTTGCATTGAAGAAAACTATATCTTATTAACATAATCAGACTAACATCATCATGCAGATTCACTACCACAATACTGTCATCCAAACGCCCCGTAGAGAGCTGAAGTTCTCTGCTTATAGAATTGGTACAGATGATCACTTATGGTTGTATAAGCCCACATCTGCCACTATGCAGTAACTCGACATCCTTCCAAGCTAATTTCAGAGCTTACCTGTATGCTGGAGGCTGCTTCACAGTCACATTGACACAGATGAGAAATCCGTTCGCAATTGCTCATGCCCTGTCATCATCGTGACACTGCAATGCTGCATTCAATTGGAGGCTGCCTCAGATATGGACTTCCAAACTCTGGAGGATTGAAAAGAAGCCATTCAGAAAAGTAGCTGTGGAGATCAAGAAACTAGAGGACAGTCTTCTGGCAAGGTTGAGGCTATCTGCCAATGTTATGGGGAGATAGACAGAACCCTGTCCAAGTTGACCTGTCCAGTACATAGATCACTGAGGACATGAAGACTCCAGAACTGACAGAAAAATATACTAACTTGTAATCACATTCTCTGCTGAAAGCCAGAGCCAGAAGGTGTCTATGAAACCCAGCGCTGGTGCAGAGTGTGCCAAGACATCAGGTTGTGCTGCACATGGGGGGAAACACTTTTTAGAGAGGCACCCTGTACAACTGGGTGCCACTGCTCATCATGGCATTTAACAAGTGCAGCACACAGGGTTTTAACAGGACATTGCAGGCAGCAGAGCTTGCTAACAGGCAGGAGATTCCACTGAGAGGACATTATCCAGCACTGATCTGCAGTCCCAAGAGCATTCCCGGCAGTGGAGAGGTACCAGTGTGGCAGAAGGCTGCCAACACCATTAACACGCTTACAGAAATCCCCATTTCACAGCGTTTGCAGAAGATGTAAAATGGAATTTGGTGGTTTATATCAGCAACGACATTAAAAGGCAGAACTGCCCTGTCATGCATTCTAGACTAGACAGCTAAGCTTTTCCAAACCTTATGGGAGCCATTCTGGTAAATTATTTCATTCTCTTTTAGTACTACTTTTTGACATCTAAAAAAGTATCTTAGCAGCTTCCTGGGCACAAAAAAACAGCACTATACTATTATTAACCCTGGTAATAGTATTGCAGAACTCTGCAAAAGTAAAAACCTTGAGCCAATATAAAGATTTTAAAATTTCATTTCAAATAAATAAATCTAACATAGCTCTAACAACAAATGTATCTAGAAGCACAGGGTTGAAAGAGACCTCAAGAAGTCATCAACTGCACATCCATCTATCCTGACACATGCCCATCTAATCCATTCTAAAAATAGCTCCAGGAATACAGCTGCACAACCGCTCTGTGGATGAGGAGTTTCCTCTCTGCTGGGAGAGAAAGGCTTCTCTGGACAAGAGTCAGAGCCGTGAAACACTTAACAGTGATAAAATAGAACGGACAGTGAACACATGCAAATTTTCACTGCAAATAAAGAGAGGCAACATTATAATTGAATGAGACTAAGCACAGAAAAAACATTTCACAGGGGGAATTATCCTGATATACTGTATTATACACCCCTACCCCCACAAACACACACACACACTCTCACTCTTCAGTCACAATTAATGTCTTTACTGGCCAAATAAAACAACATTCAACATTTTAATAACAAATCAAATTAAAGCCCAGCACTGAAACATCTTTTGACTTTATGACTAAATCATATTTGTTGCAAGTGCAAGGTGAAGTTGCCTTAAATTAAGTTTGCAATATAATGATAAAGTCAGATCATGTTTTTTCCCCCCTCCCCCTCTATAGAGATTAAGAGGGATTAAACCATGGAGACTAGAGGGATCCAGGCCTATTTCAGCTTCTAGTGATTCAGTTTATGTTTGGATATTTTATTGTTCTCAGCTAGACAGTGTCATAAGTTAAAGTTTTCTAAAAATCAGAAACAGATGCTAGATTTTCCTGTGCAGAGGAAACTTTTTGCTTCAATATGAGAAACCCAACATAGCTGCCAGCTTCAAGACACTCGGAATTGCACTGCCTCAAGACCACATCATTCTTCCTGAAGAGCTGTACACATTAGGAAGATATCTTGATCTGATATCTCCCATTCATCATGAAATAACTAAAGGAAATCAGGAAAATACTCATTTGTGAAAGTGGGGGAAGTGAAGCTTCCTATACCTCTCAATCTGCCTACACCATTTCACCTTTGCCAATTTAGTAGCTATGCTATTAGTTAAGGTATTTTATTTTTTGCATCTGTGCAGAAAGATTTTTTTTCCTCAAAAAACAGCATACCTCTGCTTGAATTAAGTGGAAAAATGGCTCTAATTAGTGGGATTTCCACTGGAGTCTGTTTTTGCACAACACATGCACTAGTGATGTAATTAGGCAAAGATATTTTCCAAATAACCCTCTATGACATTCCAGACATACCAATAATAGCTGATGAAACAAGGATCACATGGCTTAATTTTTCTCCATATTCAGCTATGAAAGGCAGGGAAACTTATGTCCAATCCATTAGGCCAGTGGAAACCTCCATACAAATTATAAATAAATTTATACCACACAACCTTACCAGGCTAAGTTACAAGTTCAGGGGACTCATTTATTTTTGTAGTAGCCTCTGTGCTGGCAGTATACACGTTACTGTCTTTTTCCTCACAGTTGCTGGGGTTAGGTGGCTTATTTTCAAATGATATAATAAAAAAAGATGGAAAAGAACATAGGAGAGCGCACACTAATGCAAAGGTAGCATGGCAGTATTTAATATATGGTGGTTTGTGCCCTGTCTCTAGCAGAACACCCATGTGACAATGATCCAGGCTACCTGACCAGGGCCAAAATACAAAGGCCACCTCTATATTAGGAGCCCTATGTGCTTTGATATGCCTCTGAGAGGCTGCCCGTGGTGAAACAGCACCACAGGGAAAGGAGGGAAGAAAACTCACGTTCTAGAGCAAATCACTGCAGCACCAAGAGCCCAACGTTAACCCCTTGCATAATTTAACTTGGAGTCTAGTGAAGCCTGGCTTTTCAAGTACAATTTTTAATTAATTTTCTTCCTTTTTTTTTTAACCTCTTTACCACAAAAAGCAACCAAGCTTTTTGAATATTAGAGAGTAGTAGTCCAATCAGTATAAAGAGTTACAGAACTCAGCATGTTACATCTGTGTGGTCCGGAACAGCTAACTCAGGGGAACAGTTCCCTTCAGTGCTGCCAAGGTGACAGAGCGCACAGACTGTCTCACCAAACTAGAATCAGTCATCGTCTAATTCCTACATGATTGTCAAATGATGATTTCAGCATTTGACTTCACTAAAAAAAATATCTTTAATACCCAAATATGAAACCAGTAGTAAACCTAAAATTAAAAACCTTTCCACCAGTTTTATTTCTCTAGTGTTTTTGACTTACAACTGAAGGCAGATTTTTATTTAGCCATATTGTTATGTTCAAAAGTGGTGCATGTCATGTCACAAGTAGAAGAAAGCTAATTTTGTTTGGACGTTCAAATCAGCTTGTTTTCCATACTTACAGTACTTGGTGAACATACTTTCCATTCTGCTTTGCCATTTTTAATGGATAGTATTCATTACCAGCGCCTTTCTAGTGGAAATTAGTTGGACTTTTTTTAAAAAAAAAACAAAAAAAACTTTCACACATATTATTAGCCACTTGTATTTTAGCTTGCTTGTACTTCTATCTTGATTTAGCACAAAGCAACTAAAATGCATGCAAAACCTAGTATAATGTTGTCCCAGTTTTAACACAGTGAAAAAGAGATGTAACCAACAACTCAAAGATATTTGGAGTAGTGGCTAACAAGAGAATTGCTGGTGCATTAATAAAGGCACTCCTTTGTTACTCTGTAATTTGCTTTTAAAGCTAAAATTGGGTAATTACTGTATAGCTTGTTTTTTTCAACATCAAAATTAAAAGTATCAAGACAACAACAGGTAATTCTCAAAAGTCATCCTAGCATTAACTTGCCCATTTACGTTCAAGACATGTTTATGCTCAAATACTCATTTCTGCAGTTTATGAATATATTGAACCACATTTATTTACAAGAACTAATAACCAGCAAAGACTGGGTCTTACAGTAAGTCGAAGCTGCCTGACAGCCGACATTTGCATGGGGCTAAGGCAGAAGAGGTTATGCATATTTTTCCTTATAAATTTATAAGGAAATATATTTTATTTTCCTTATAAAATACGTGCAGGCTTACATTTAAAGCAGAACTTTTGTCTCACATTCAGTGGTTTAAAGTGCTGAATATACCACAGGGCATACACTGAGGACATGCATCCCAATGACTGTATCAGGCTCAGGTTGCAGCTTAAACTCACTTTAGCCTGTATCGTACCATGGAGGCTCCACAGCCCTAAACCAGCACAACTAGACTGAATGAGTAGGCTACAGATTTTCTGTACCCTTTCCTGCCCATCTGAGCAGAGGGAGAGGGATTTTAACAGGCTTTGGCTCAAATACTAAACTGTCAGTTCTGCTTTGACTGGTTCATTATTAATTTAGTAAGTAATAAAGACTATGCCAATTGTGTTAGTGTTAGAACTACGCATTTTAGTGAATTACCTGATGTTCCCCTCTCAAGTCTGCAGCTCCCAATTAGAACTTTCCTAGTTTTGGTGCGATACACAGGACAGGTCAGATCCTACCAGAGCATTTGCAGATCTCCTGGAGAAGCTCACACGGACAGGCTATCTGCTTGTACAAGCCCTGGCTGCAAACGCACTCAGATTATCTGCATATTTTGTATTCATGAGGTTCACTGTTCTAAGCTGCAGGCAAAAAAATCGCTTTGACTTTTTGCAAGTCTCTGAGCAAAAGGCAAATAAAAAAGCGTAATACGCTTACTACCACACACTGTTCTTAAAACTGCAGCTATGTTTCCCCTGACAATTCCTCTTCTATCAGTCCTCCTCTGTCTTAGTCTATCTGCCTGAGATTTGCTGACATGACAGCAAAAGACATCTTCTGGTTGACATAGTTTGAAGCTAATTCTACTAAAGGACATTTGTTTCTTCTCTTGTAGCTAAAAATAACCAGATTTTTTATTCTTGGGTCAGAGAGAGACAAATGATGTGAATAATTGGCCTTCATCTTCAATACATAAGCATTTTAAAGCACGACACACAGGCTTATTTCTAACTTGAAGCCCAAATACGGAGCCCAGCTCTCATTTCACAGTCACGTGGGTGAGAGCTGGTCACATATATTGCTATTCAAAAGCAAGACTTTCCTCTGCTTAAATCCATGCGAGCTTGAACAGCAGTGTGCTAAAAAAGGATGTGCAGTGCTCTTCAACACTGCAACCATCTGCATCCCCAGCAGGGGTAAAAGCTGCTTGTCCCCAGTATTTCTGTCCTGTGATACAGGTAGCTGTTGCTTATTTAATTATATAATCAGGAGATCTCAAGGAGAGAGTCAGAAAATGACACTCCTGTGGTTCAGCACTACCACTGCTGTTCTATCAGCAAAGCTCTCCAGCTGTTCAAAAATCCATATGTTAAAAGCCAGCAAAATTGCTCTTTTACAGAAATTCCAGCCACACTTAACTACTGCACGCATTCTGTTAGCTAGTTAGGTTTCATTATTTTCTCTTAGCATATTAAGATTACATGCAAATAGGAATCTACTCTGAATATCAGATCAGAGATGAGCAGCAAACTCCAATCTCACAGCGTGGTGCTTTGATCACAGCCACTTATGTTTGTGTAGATTCCACCTCTTCCTCACCTGCCTTCCTCACCCCAGCCACGGGCATGTTCTCTCCACAAGCCCTTTGGGCAGGAAAACAGGAAGAGAGCCCTGGAGGTTTTGCACATTTCCCTTCTCGTGCTGTGATTCTACTCCTCCTTTTGCATTTCTGTGCAGTTCAACCACAGTTGGGCAAAATTTTTCAAATATAAAGATAAGTCTGCTACAGGAGACTAAGACTTTTTCTTCCTAAGCAATTATGCAGCCAGCTTAATTCAGGAGAGACTTTGATTAACAGAAGCAAAATCCCTCTCACCTTCCTGTTGTGCCTTCATTTCACATTCAGCCTCTAAATACTTGACCTGAATTTCAGTTAGATGCTAGCAAGGCTTTGAGTCTCCCTCAGGACCAGGGAGTATTTCAACCTCAAACCATCCCTACTTCAGGAATACCAATGGTTTTTGCTCTGTGCATGCCCATGCACTTCCTAATGACAACCTGCCACTACGAGGCACCAAGTGCTGCGTATAAAGTGAGCACATTTGGCAAGTTTGCACTGCAGAAAATACCATCTCCACTAGTGTCAAACTCACCTGCTGCTGGAATTTTAACTGTGCTTCTTCCATGAAAAGCCAACAGTAGCATTAGAGGGTTGGCACAGTTTGTCTCTCCATGACACCATGATCATCGTAGCTGATATAACTGTATAAAGATCAAGAAATATGGAATAAAAGGCATGCGAAGAAATGAAAAAGAAAAAAAATGTTCCTACTGCAACATTCCTTTTAGACTGATGCTGGAGCCTGATGAACACTGGTGGGAAACAGACAAACCCCACTATGCACTACAGCCTCTTGGCCACTCACAGGGAAGCATTTGGCCCAAGCAAACCAGCACGCCCAGGCACTCAGCAGCAGGGCAAACAGGAGAGCAAGTCGGGCACTGTCACAGGCACCTTCACACCTTCAGATCCAGCAGGTTTGCCATCTTCCCACTCATCTCCTGTACAGACTTCTATACCTCACAGAAAATGAGGAATCTGGGAAATGAAAGTGCTATCTATTGCCATAGAAACCATAAGAACTTGTGCTTCTGTGTAAGGTGATATGCAAGGATGTTATTGTTTGCCTCTTTCCAGGCATCCAGACTGAGAAAAGCATTTAAAAAGAACCTGAAATTTTGCCAAGCAACCAAATCTACAATTTCTACTAGCACTTTCAAATATTTACTAATTATTGTAGACCAAATTGAAAGGCTCTGGAATGGGGAGAAACTGCAGGGAATATACAAATATATATATAAACAATTTTTAACAAGAATATCTGTTCTTCCACAATTCCTAAAAGATCTCCCCCCTCCACTTTCAGAGCAATATTTCTTGGTTACAACAGAGTGGAAGATGACTCCACCCAGGGGGACCAGATTATAAAGGTGACCTGCTAATCCAACTGCATTGAAACTCTCTATTCTTATCATAACAGTCTAATTTTCCCTCCATCTGTTCCAAATGGTTCAAAACACTCTCCCATTTAGCAAAAAAAAAATCACTACTCCCCTGCTGGAAGCCAGACAAAATGATCCAAATGGCCCTGGTTGTCCTAAGTGGAGAAAGAAATAGTCCTGTAGCTTGAAAACAGCCTCTGTCACACAAGCAACTGGGATTCACCTATGAGTTGACATCCAGCTGTTCAATCACTCTATAAAATACTCTTCATGTCTACCAAAAGAATCTGCTTCTGGTATGAAATGGATTTTACTCTTTATCTTCACAGAAAGAGTCAGAATGCCTCAAGAATTGAAAATATGCAATTATATTCAATTTTCAGCTCTCTGAAGCCATGAAACTAAACAGCCATGAGAAAAATCAGAGTAAAACTGCTAGAGAACTGATTCAGGTGGGAGTATTCTTTTTATATTCCATGCCTAATTTCTCCTTGGACAGCAACTATAGGATGTCAAATGACCATTTCCTATGGCAGTTCCAGCATGAATCCTCGATTTCTGCTTTCATTTGAAGGTTTGGCCCCCGCATTAATGGCTAGCTCTAAGAACAGCCTAAAATGCAATGCAGGAGGGAATAAGACATAAGGAAAAGAGCATGAGAAAAGACAAAATTGTCAGTAAAAGCCTAGTAATTTACACTGTAATTGGTTTTGTATTATGAGTATAATTATATGAAACAGAACACAGTAAATGGGGAAAAAATAATAATAAAAGCAGCAGCTGCCAGTTTTCAGCCTGCTCAGACTGAGGCTGCTTGCTGGGGCTCAGTTGGAGGTGGCAGGTGAGGAGCCCACGGTGACACTATTTCTGACTTGAGGATAGCTCAATCACACAGGAACTTGCAGCCTACACCCTCTTCTGCAGCAACCCTGCATGCCCACCACCTGTGGAAAACCCAGGCCTTTATTTCCTTCTCTGTGCTGCCTAAATTGTTTATAAAGACAAAGGAAATGTAAGTAGAGACACCTTTTGATTTTCCCTACAGAAAGTCAGAAAGTTATTGCCATGTTATAAAGTACTGTCTGGAGTCCCTGCACACAAGCTGGGCTATTTGAAGTGCAGCTGTAACTATACTGCCATCTACACATTTGCAGGGCTGGATGTCAAATAGCTCCCTTGCTGTTGCAATACACTTATTAACTAAATACTATCAAAGAATTCAGATTTATTTCAAGCACATGGAGTGACCAGATGGGCATTGCTATACTGTCTAGGTTCTGATTAAATGATAAAACTTCTGCTATATTTCAGGACCTATAGGGCAAACTGCAGCAGCCTTGCAATAACTCCCAAGGCTCCCAGTGTACACATTCATGTCACACTTGAGCATGAGAAAAGGGCAAACTGTCCAGGCAAATGCTTTTTCAACATTTTTCCTCCAAGCTAGAGCCAAATTAAGGGTTGCACAGCCTTCCCTCTAGAAGGCAGGAAAATGAAAGTTGTCTGCATGCACAAGGCAACAAAACTGAGACACAGCACCAGGTGTCACGGGGCTTTGGGGAGCTCTCAAACTGTGCTGGCAACTCAAACTTCACCACGTGGTAGTTCCTTCTACAGAGCTAGGAAACATCAGTAGCTACAGATATATCTTTTCCCATTTGATCCTGAAGAGATTCTGCAGTTCTCTGCAGGAAAGAAATGAATTATTTGGCAGGACTGGTGCACCCCTCCCCGAGGCCACAGATCTGCAGACTGGAAGATGACAGGGCTTATTAAAACAACCAGTCCGGTGAGACCTTCAAAGGGCAGATGAGAAATTGCGTATAACCAACCAAACCGAAGCTCTTGGAGCCAGAGGCTTCCCAGATTTGGCTTCAGGAAAGATTAGGTGTGGTGTGGGCAGAAAACACTGCACCTGGGTCACAGGGTGAGCGCTGCAGTGCCAGCTAGAGCAGAGCTGGCAGGGAGCTCGCACCTAACCAGAAACCACTGCTAAGCAAAAACTAACAGCAGACCTTGCACAGCAGAGAGCACTGCCAGCAGACAAAATTGCTCTTTATCTACCACTTACATAAAGCTAGAACCTTACAGTACTAACAAGAAGGAAAAAACTTGTAAAAAAAAAAAACAGTGGATATCACTGATTCAAGACAGAAATGTAGTGAATGAGGAAAGAGGAAGAATCACATGAAAAGCTGATGTGACAAGTTTGGGCTTCTCTGTCTTTCTTTGTATTGACAAGCTTGTTTTGATTCAATTTCTTTTTTTTCCTAGATTCCTAATTTATTGTTTCAATATATAAAACTCACTGCTTATGCCTTTACAGCGTAACTTTCCTGGCAAATATCACAGAAGCTGAAAAAGGTGTATTTACCTGCCCTCCTCTGGCCACACATAGCAAAGACCTGCATCAGGCATCTCAAATGCACCAACTTCAGCATGGATTCAGCAGCTACGTGAGCAGGGGATTTTGATTTACACATCTAAACTTGGTTTAAGTTGTCCAGTATCGATTTCACCCTACTATATACATGCTGATGATTTTGATAGTCATGTGGACTTGACCTAATCCCACTGAAACCACAGTCAATGAGCACCTCTGTGAATGTCAATAGGATTGTACTATTGCAAAACTTAACAAATGAGTGCAGAATTGCACTGTTAGAAATAAATCTGGTAAAACATGGTTTGCTATGTCTTGAGCTACAGGAACTTCACACAGACCATACAGTTCTACTCTTCTGCAAGCACTCCTCTCATGACCACCGTTACCAGATGTCGTTTCACTCAAGTATTTGCTTTGTTGACTTCTATTTATCTGTCACTTTTGGGAGGGGGAGAACAAGTTGGCTCATATGGGGATTCAAGCACCTGAACACAGATGCTTTTCCAGCAGTTCTGCAGTTACCTCCTTGTTTTTGTAAGCTGTTTCCCCTCTTTTAGTCTATTACAGAATAAATATATGAATCTTGAGGACACAGTACAAACTCCATCTTTTTCTCTGCAGCTAGGCAGGATAAGACTGATTCAAAAGACTTGGAGCCTTAGCAAAGATCTATTCTACTGGGACAATGCTGTGAAAACAAGACTGTTTATTATAGCAGTATATTTTTAAGCAATTTCCAGGAACTCATGGATATCTGTTATCCATAAATAGATATATTCCATTTATTTGAATCAAACTATTCAAATAAATCATCTTATGGCCTGATAATTTTGGACCAAAGTGAGTATGTGCTACTTACAGGCTGCCTGCACCCAGGAAGGGAGGAATAGCTTCCTTCTAAGTGATAGAGCCAAGGCCGAAGGCACAACCTTTCAACTCACCAGCATCTGACAACCTGATAGCTCAACATGCAGCCAAGCACCATTAATCCCAGTAAGTTTCTTACCTCCATTGTATGCCCAGTACTTCAACAGTTGTTGCTGTTCCAAATTTAAAAAATTATGTAAACCTCAGAGGCATATGGAATTTTTAAGGGCATATACAGCTTTAGTTGACACAAGTCACACCCAGGATATTCTAGAGACTTAAAATCAGAGATGTTAAGAGGTGGATGACATTGAACAACCATTTGTTTTATTGCATTGCCAAGGCAAAAATGCAGTTCCTTTTCAATTTTTATATTAGCTTTCACTACTCTAGGGGAATGAAGCTCTCCCCATTCCCGTTGGGAATTTGGGCTCACCACAGAATACACTGGCAAAATATTCTTCCTGCTGTTCAGCAGCAACTTCTCCCTTTTAACTGCCATAACTTCCCATCTAGGGAAGCTGCCATAGCCACCACACCAACAGGATAATCCAGGACAAGCAGAGATGAGCACAGGCCTCCTTTTACACAAAGGTAAAGACCTGTCCTCCATATATTTTTAAAGAAAAGGGAAATATTTATCTGTCTGCATGACATATACAATGGATGCCATATACGGTGATGGAGAGGTCAGTGATCACAGACCTGGACCAGACAATTATAATAGTCCTTTACAGCTTTATCATCTGATTTCCTTACTCAGGTTAGTAAGTGAAACCCTGTGTTCACTGTTCATTATGTATCTAACTCATCATGACCTCAGTTTTGGCATAACTGAAATTTTATCAGCAATAACCATAGGTTTTCTGCAAAATTGTTAACAAAATAAATATTTTTTTTTTGTCTAAGAACAGATACCTGAAAGCTCTCCCTTTGAACAATTACATTTTAGAATTCATCAACTATTTTACATATATTTTGTGCATACCTCTGATACTGTGTCATACTGCTGTCTTTACCAAAATATTACATGGGACCAAGTTATTGCACTGCAGAATTCCTTGTCTGTGCTATTAATAATTATTAACTATTAACTATCCAAAACAGGGGAATGAACAGCTTAAAACACCCAGCTCAAACAGTTTACTTCGCTAGTATCTATTCATGAAAGTTAAATAATCCAAAACCAAGGCTGCTTTTTGCACTGCTTTCTTTGCACAAGAACCAAAGGAGCTGTCGCTAGATGGCTGCCTTGCTCCATTAACAAGGAGCTTCCTCCTTCTGGAAACCTCCCACAACATATCCATGTATCCTTAGGCTTGCAAAAATGTTTAAACTTCTATTACCTTGCAACACATCTGGAAAACGGTTTTAAAGGTATATGGGAAAGTATCCTTAAATACTTCTGCTATGAAACGTTCTGCCCTCTCTGGCAGCTGTCTCCTACAATAGAAGCAAAGCACTTTAATGGTAAAGTACAAGAAAAACAGTCCAGAAGCAGCATATGGGTGAGGAGCAGGCAGGTGCTGAGCACAGAAAGAACCACTCAAACAGAATCCAAAAGAAACAAGAAAAAAGTCACTAGAGGCCTTTAAAAAAAAAAAAAATCCTGAGACTAGTTAGTCTGAAGCCCAGAAGAAGGGTGGCCAGCCTGACAGTTTTCAAATACACAAATATCTTCTGCAAGAACAAATGGAAGACTAACCCCAGCAGGCAAAAGAAATTGAATAAGCAGTGATGGGCTTAAACTGCAAAAGGGAATTTTTGGTATTTTAGCAGTACTAGAATAGACTGCATGGAGAATTTTTAAGTCCTCACCAGCAGAGGTCACACAAGCAAGTGGCACACTGCTCCAGAATCACATTGCATAGCTCATTATGATTGAAGCAACAGCAGTAGATTATATGACTCTTTGGTCTTCCCAGGCCTGTGATTTTGTGCAACGCTAAGATTTGGAGATACTGAAGGGTTCAAAAAAAGTCTGTAGATTCTGTTGACTGCTGCCTAATGCACCACCCAGCATTCCATATTTCCAGACGTGCTACAATCCCTTCCCATGGGAACCCTCATTTCTCATCAGCTTTTGCCATTTCTCTTTCCATTTCTGACAGCATCAAGAAATACAGAGGCAGACTGCAAGAAAAACAAACAAAACAAGGACTTCACCAAATTCTAGGAATAACCTACATGTTAGAATGAGCAAAAGCTCATCCAGCTCAAATAGTAGTTTATCTTCCCTAATATCTTTTTATCCAGTCTCCAGCACATTCTTTATGAAATCAAAAAAATAAAACAGAGTGCAGAAGACATGCTCATCTGAGGAAGGGCTGCAATCCAGACACCTACCCACAAGGGTAACCATCAGTTCTGGATGCCGTATACAGACATGTCTAATTATATCTGCAGAAAGGTATAGAAACATATCTTGGGAAAGTTAGGCTCAACAAGCTATCCAGCCAGGTATAAAAGATGATATCCTCACCACACTAGTACTCACTTATCAAAATGCTACCCATATGGATTAACTTATTTTGTCTAGTATACCAAGATGTCTATTGCTTTTAGTGTATTAAGTATGACTGGAGAGCCCCATCAGTCACAAAACATGCAAAGACTCCAGAGAGAAAACATTCTACCAAACATGGAATGGGTATGAACAACACATCACAACATTAATTGCTCAGACCTTATTAAAAACCGTGGTTTCATATGCCAAAAAAAAAAAAAAAAAAAAGCACCACTGATTTCTCCTTTATGATTTTGTGTAAGTTAACCAACTCAGCACAAACCAGGTTTGCTATGGACTATTTTTAGGTATTTTTAGAGCAAAAGATTGCATTATTTTAAGTCTGAACTCTATGCCATATGTTTGGGCTTGTCTAACTTCAAAATAGTTCTACGCCTGGCATGAATTGCATTTCATGGAGTAAAATTTTACACAAAGGGCTGCCATTCACACATTTTGCACCATTCTGGGTTCTCAACAACGAGTGAAGAAAACGGTTCATTTTCTGCTGATGCAGACTTTCTGGTTCGGTTAAATAAACACCCAACTGTGGCTTGGCAGGGTGGGGCGAAGTTTGTTTCCTTTAAAACATCTTAAATTGTCATTCTGAAACTCACAGGCATGATCGACTTTGCAGGATTTCCCTTTCATGATGGAAGCAGTGACTGAGCTGGCGTGCAAGCAGCAGCACAGGAAAAAATTAAGTGCTACGAACCCTCATTTTTTCACTACAATTTTAATATTAGCCCCATAGAAGCTGATGGTAACTCTTCCGTTGACAGCAAGAGTTCAAGGTGTGACCCAAAGCTAACATCAACATATAAAGCTGTGACCACTGCCAGGGTCAGAGGCAGGTCTGGCTCAAGGGTGCTAAACTCCTAACTTTGATGGTACTTCCACCAACTTCCAGCAAGCACAAGTTCATGTCAGCCTAGGACACATATTAAATGAGTACCACCATAACTCTTGAACTCTTAAACTACAGGCAGAGGAGCTGCAAAAGCTATATTAAAATAAATTTGAACGCTACCACGCCAGCCAGAAACATATGAAACTACAAGTGGAAACAAGAAGGGCAGCCTGTTCTTCTGGTCCCCTTGTGCTTTTCATCTTGCCTATTCTTCCAAGCTATGTCTTTGTGAACTCTAATAAATTTACCGGGTGCTGTGGCAGAGGTTTAAGGATTGCTGGGATCAAGGAAGAGACAAGTTCAAGCCTTGTTCCCAAGTCATTCGGCAGGCTGCCCTCACTCAACTCCATGGCAAACGTGTACGCAGCCATTCAGGAGGAGGAATTAGTGATGGTGTTTACATTCTCTTCGTATGCATCATCAGTGCCCAAGACAGTGTACCTTAACCACAACCCGTCAAACAGGCTGGCCTTTTCTTTTCTGGTAGACTGAGCAGCAACATACAACCTGCATGAGCATGACTGAACCCCTACGTACCGTGCTAGCAATGTGGAAAATCCATCTGTGAACTTCATATTAACTGTGAGCATGCCCATCTCTCCTAGACCAATATTCTGTTTTAATGGCAAGGCTCACCTTAGTTCTCCATTACCTTTGGTTTGGTGCAAAACTCCACAGCTAACAGGTTTGTAGCAGCAGAGTACTATTAAGCTCTAAAAACTCAACTTAAAATATTCCCAGCCCAACAAATTATTTCTCCCTATGGCAAAACAGTTTTCTACACTGAACTGTAGAAGATAATTTCAGGTAACAGATAACTTGGTACGGTTAAGGCAAACATCACGTGCCAAAATGGCTGGAAGCCATAGAACGAAGCCCATACAGCAAAAAGTTAATGTGGAGTAGGAGAAAGCAGAAATATTTGTTTCTGCCTCCATTCAAGGGGTTTACAGAATGTCCTTGGTTTAATCCATTAAATTATCAAACTCTGAACACGTTAAAGCACACAGCACTATCTAAAACCCAGAAGACTGACACATTAAGATGCTCAACATATGTGAGCCACACTCCTAAGTAAACACCTTTCCTCCTAATCCCCCCCACCACCTCCATTTCTCTGACTTGGAAAGCAAGGTCTCGTGCTCACAACTCTATCAATGAAAATCCCATTTTTGATTTGTGGGAACTCCTCCACTTTCAGTTTCATTAAGCTGTTGCCAGGTTGTGATTACAAAGAGGAAATGCACTTAATGCCGTGGCAGTTGATGGATGAATAGGGGGAGCACTCATGCTGGTGGTTAGACTGCCATTATTTTATGGTTAATATTGTTTCTTTTCTGACTCATTGTATTAAAACAATGACATTCATTTAAAAGGGAAGGAGAAATTTTATTAGGTTGATTTCCCCTCATAGTAAAGGAGGAGGCCACACACAATGCTAAGGCTGCAAGTGACATAGATTAAAATACCTTAAACACAAAAAGAAATACTTGGTTGTTGCTTGCTCCACTTTGCTCTGAAAACAAGCATGGCTCTGGGTCATACTAATCTCATTTTATAGCAGGACACAAAGGGACAGGCTAGAAAGCTTTATCTCTAGCAATACTTGCACCTTCCTCAGGGTACCTGACTGCGTTTGATTGCTCACAGTTCCTTCCATCCCTATACATGGATAATTTGATGAATTGAGCAAATCGCAGTGTAATTTCTTCAAGGAGACAGACCAAAATGCTGATATTTACCAATAAGTTGCCTATAAAAATCATAGGAAATCACTGGAGATGATGGCCTAAAGGCTGCTTGGTAATCTGCCTGAGAAAACCGGGTCTCCTGCTTTCCTATGCATTGATTCATATCATAATTACCAATGTTATGAGTTGGCACGATGCTGGTCTGCTCCAGGCCTCGCTTCCTTAATAACATATTTTCACAAGACCACACAGAAATGGGTAAGAGACAATAACTCATATCCATTTGGAGGACTGCAGTAAATACAAGCCAGAAATAACTATCTTTTGTACAACCTGTGCGACAACTTTTGCACTTCCACAGAGGACTTTGTGATTAAAAACCAACTACCAAGACCTCATTAGCTTGGATATTGAACATAAATATTGCCCACTCAACACACTTCACCAGAGGAGCCACCTCAGAGCAACATGTACTTACGTGGAAACACACATAGGTCTCCATGTTCCTCCACAAACACCACCCTTGGCCATGCTGTGAAGCAAGGGAAGCAAAGCAAGACCCACGGCCCCCTTTGATACAACACCCAGGAGGGCTGCCCTGCTTCAGCCAGCTCTCCGGCCCAGGCCTCAGCCCTGCCTGCATTAGGGACGTACCGTTTCCTAGGCTGCCTTCGCTCTCCGTGGCCCCGGGCAGCCCGTGCCGCGGACCCGGGGCTGACCTGGGCTTGCTGGGCAGCTCCATCGGGCAGGTCCTCAGCCACCTCCAAGTGCTGCTTCAGCTAGGCACAAGACCAAAACTTCAATGTAACACTTAACCAAGAACCCATAACCTACAGCAAACTATTGTCCAGAGTATTTCTCATGCTTGCACATTGCCCAGGAGCTCTCTCCTTCTTGTTTTCATTGAGACTAAAAGAAAATGCCAGCTGGGGCTGGTAGTTTTAAGGGGAAGGGTGACGAGGCCCCACCATTGCCAACACCTGTGAGATGGGCTGGGGCCGCCCACCCTCACTCAGGAGAGCAGGTTCTTTTTTTTTTTTCCTTTTTTTTTTTCTCCAGGGCACACCCAGCCTTTCATCTCTCCTTTTTCCCTCACCTCATGTTGAAGGTGTTATCTATTTGAAGGTGGACGGTTTGATGCTTCAGGTGAAAGAATCGTGAGGAAACGTAAGTATTTAAATACCGCCCCCACCGCCACCGCACACAAAAATGACTACCTACAAGCCAAGTTACTGCATGTAAATTGTCACCCCTAAGCTTCATGCTTAGCACCCATTAACCCTCCACTCCCTGGCGCAGGAGGGGCTTTTCACGCTTCCCAAGAGGTTGTTTTGACCTTTTCCCAGAGCATCAAACGCCACTGGGGGCTGGGGCCACGGCTGAGGGCTCCCCTCACGCTGCCCGCAACGGCCCTTCCTGGCAAAGGGAATGGATAGGATGGCATTTTTTTTTTTTTTTTTTAACCGAGATAAGAGTGTTTTCAGTTATTTTTCCCCACTGCTGCGCTCGAGAAGCTCCTTCCTCGCTCCTTATCTCTGTGGAAGGAGGCGGCCGTGCAAGAGGGACGCTTCAAAGGCGCCCGCGTCGCTCGGGCGAGCGCGGCCGCTGCCGGCAAAGCAGCCCAGACAAAACAACGCAAGAGGGAAGCGGCGCAGGAAGCGCCGGAGCCGGCAGGAAAACACAGGAGAGCGCAGGGACAGCGTGGAGGAAAGTGGGGGGGGAGTGCAGGGGCTGCAGGGGTGGTTTCAAGTCACCTTGAAAGAACCTGAATGAGGAGAGGGGGGTGGTTCTTGTCCCCAAATAAGCAACTCTGGGCACTGCTAATTTTTAAATGACTGGGGGCCGCTTTCACCTGGAGGGGGTTTGGGGTCTGTGCCCAGTTTCTAGTGGGTGTTAAAATGGCGGCGCCTCAGCTGGGTGTCTGGGGCTGTGTGAGGCCACGTGCAAAATGGCGGCCAGGGCCCCTCCTGCGGGAACGCTTGAACACGTTTGTTGAGGCCACAAATACAAAATTCAGCTGAGTTCTGATCTGAGATAACATTCCATGTTTCAGTCGGTTCTGATTTCCAAAGGCAGAGGCTGTGTTTGGTCTTGAAGCTTAGTTTTATTTCGCTCTCATCCACTCCCAAGCTGCGGTTTGCAGGCCTGAGGCTTTGGCTTCCCGCTCCCCTTCCCCGTGGTGGGGAAGGTTGTGCTTGACGAGCCTTTTATATCAGTTTGTTCCCTTAAATCGCCTTCTCTGGGCCCTCTCCGAGGCCTCTGCATTTTCCAGGAGTAATATCTCCATGCCAGCGTAAAAAGATTTCTTCAAAAGAAGTAATTCAAATTACCCTAATCAGAGAGCCTGCACGCCGACTGTTTAAACTAGCAGTAAAAGTGGGAGTTGCGATGGAAGTGCAAAACATCTAAAAGTGAAATAGCTCGAATGTATTCCTGCGCAAGAGGCATCGAAGTGGGTGCCAGATTAGAAGCCTCCGTTAGACCATGGTTATGTCTTCCCCGGCAGCAAAAGAGATAATAAGGCAGGCTTCAACGAGTTGTTTTTCAACCGCTTTTAAGAAGAATGTTTTTTTTTTCAGCTAAGATCTCCCTACCACGAGGCTGGGGAGATCTGTACATGCAGTGAGTGTTTCTAAAAGAAAAAAAAAAAAAAAAAGATAATTTCCTACTCTACAAGAACTGTCATAGAGCAGCATCAGGCCATCAGAGCACAAGGAGGTACTGCAGGCTGGACACCAAAGGAGCTGGGAGACCATCTGCCATAGCCAGAAATGCCACAGATACCAACTTTTTGAATAGTAGCACAACATTAAAATTCACTTCTGACTGTCCTTGTGCATGCAGTTCGTTGCAGGAAGGTGAGGATTCATGAGAACTTGCCCGGCATTGCCAAGGAGGGAATTGCTGGCCAAGGTTAGAGCCCATCACCGAAGATCCTCAGCCATGTGCCTTTACTACCTCATCTTTACTGCCTCATCTACCTCTCCAACCCGTGCAGCCTGTTTTCTCATACACCCCATGTCAAAATCCAGTTTTCACATCATGCCGTTTTGTTTGCAACCTTACATATTGTGCTTCTGTTGCGGATATCAGGTCATGTCCCCATCTTCACATAGTACAAAACTACATTTAGTACTTCATTGTCATAGTTTCAGATGTCAGCTAGGATTCAAACCTAATAGTGATAATGCTTTCGACAGTGTTTTCACGGAGCCTGGCAGAGAGTTTTAACACAGTATTTATTCAGTGATTTCCCTCAAACCCTGTGATTTCCAAATGTGCATTAGTTACCAAAAGTTATTTGGTGTGTATTTTGATCCTGCTTTTAAGTGAGATGCTGAAAATCCATTTTAGCTGGCCTTTGTGCCAGGTTTCCATTATGTAATTACTAAGCCAGGCTTAAATATTCATGGAAAGTTGACAGAACTTTGTCAACTTTGCTTTAACGTAGGACGTTTCTATGCCTGGAGTTCTTGGGTGCGGCTGATCTGATTTCCGGCCTTTTTGTACCATGAAGGTAATATTAAAGAGTTCTGAATACAGGAAAAGAGTTACTGTGTAATTCCAGATAATATTTTTTTCTATAGTTCTCTTCAGTGGATCGTGTAAGTCCATACAAATTATGTTCTGAACTTTCTCCCCATAAAAAAAATTTTCTTTTGTTAGTATCTTTGTGTATATCAGATGCCTGAATTTCAGATCTCTAGACATTTATTTCAGCATAAGCTGCTTACTGCAACAAATTTGCGGTAGCTCATACTTAAATCCTCCTCCTATGTCCAGAGTTCATTTGGTTATTGCCAATAGAGACAGAATTTTAGAAAATCCCGTGCCTAGTGTAAAAATTAAAAGATCTCTTAACCCAAGAGCAATTCTTGCAGATTGCATAGAAAGAAATAATGTTCTATCAGAATAAATCAGACCATAGAGAATGAAGAAACTCCTTCCATCTATAGATGCAAAGATAGGATTAGAAAAGTCTGTGAAAGCAGATTATGGGAAAAGAACTTGGATGGATTTTTGGTTTGTTTCTTAAGTCCTTGAAGGTTCAGTCACAGTTTTCGAGGAAAGTCTTTTCCACTAATAACTAACTAACTAAATGTTGTATTTCTAGGGAGTTTCAGAACCCTGTAAGGGATGACGCCTGTCCCTGGGGGATTTCCTGCAATTCATAGCTGGATCATTTACTGTAGATCAATTCTAAGTATCCACATTTTTGGAGGCTTAGTCAACATGGCCCTTTTACAGGCCCTCCATATAAAATGCACTCAGGATGATGATCTTCCGGGCCAAATTAGGAAATGTTGCAGGAGGGCAATCCTTGTAGTTTCTGGTGGCCAGAATAAGAGGAGTATTTTTAACTTTCCTCTAGTTTTTGTGCTTTATACAGCAGGCTCATTTTCCGTCTTCGTGCAATTAATACAAATCGAAGGGCCAGGTTATTCCCGATAATTCAGGCTGTTTTATTTCACCTATGCATTCGGAACTTTCCAGGTGCCAGTGCTGGCGCTGCGGCCGGCCGCTTTCCGCGTTACGCATCCCAAGCTGAGCGCTCTGCAGCTGCCCTAACCTGTTCATTTAGTCTAATAGACCTCAGTGGTCAAGGAGGTGCAGGGTTCTCCCATAGGAAGCACAGAGAGATACAAACAGCCTGACTTTCCTTCCATCGGGAACCGTGACTACTACTACTATTATTGTTATTATTATTCCCTGCCTGAAGCTTTTCTCCACGCACAGATGTGGCCTGACCGTGGAGGAAATGGGTCTCAGTCATCTTGATCAAGAGCATAGGAAGTGTTTCCCGTGGCCCAATGCCAGACTGGGGCCTTTGCATATATATTTTTTTCTTTTATTGCATAAATTACTGTAGAGCTTTGAGTTACCTACCAAAATTTGGCTTCCATCAAACAAGCGCACAGGGGAAAAGAGTCATTTCCCCTCCCAAAGATTTGCACTGCAATTAAAGAAAGCAGATAAGGGGGATAGAGCAACCAAGAGGAGGGAAGTGACTAACCTGCTGGCTGTCACCAACACATACGTAAAGGCCAATCGCCACAAGGGGCTGTGACACCGACGCACTTGGACATGGCTCATCCCTCGTCATGCGACCTCCAGACCCCGTGGGACAAATAACCTTAATGCCCTGAAGGCTTCAAGAGTGGAAGACTGTAGTCCCAAGAGTCTCTTGAATAAAAAACATTCCTGAAAACCCAGACTGGGACCAAAATGAAGACCAGAACACACGTCCCTAGATTTTGCCCTTCTTTACTCATCAGTAGCACTCGGACTTTCATAATTTACCTACTTTTGGTGCTCTAATCTCACTGATTCGCATAAAGCGGCACTTTCCCTTACGACTGTGGGTACCTTCCGTACGCATCCCTGCCCCAGGGACGGCCTGATCCCGGGCAGGCTCCATCTTTCGCACAAATAGAGATTCAACATTTCTTCCAGCTTTGCTCAGGACACAAATTAAAAGCCTAGGAAGTGAGCACACATGAAATCATTCCTTCCGTCCAGGCAGACAGATGGAGAGAAATTCCAGCCTGCTTCCACTCTTTTGTCTTCAGGGCATTTTTGGAATTTCCTTGAGGAAGCGAGGTTGCGACCCAGAGCCTTCCTCAGAGAGCAGGCTCTGGGTTCCCACAGTCAACCCTGCGTGGAGAGGACATGCAGTGCGAGAAGGTGAGGTTTATCTGTACACCCAACTGCATCCGGTGCGAGCTCCATGAGAGCTTAAAGCCAGACCTGGAGGGAATGGCAGCAAGAGAGGAAATGGAAGTCAAAGCTTGAGAAGTAACAAGGTCCCTGTTCAAATCCACGGCCATGTTCCTCACCTCAGGATGGGCCCCAGGAAGCTACAGCAGATGCTTAACCAAGGCCATATTTTATAAACTTAAATTTTATTACAAGCATCATTTTAAACCGATGAGGGATCTGAATGGATAAATGCTGTTCTTCCATTTATTAGGTGACTCAGGGCAGTGGTGGCCAAACTCAGAGGCATCTTCTGTTTCTGTTTTGCTGTTTGCTGGCGGAAAGTTGTTGGCCAACATGCTGCTCTTTAGATTTTTTATCAGTATTTCATTAGTATAGCATAGGTGCTGGTGAGAGGAAAATAAAAACCCCAAGCCATATTCTAGTGTTAATTTAGTATTCTACATGATCTTGTAAGTGGCATTAAATATGTCTTGACTGGTCAGAAAGATCTCACACAACAGGCTTAATCCAGTGGGTGCTCAACTAAATTCTTCCACTGACTTCTACTAACAAGAAACCAAACCCAACATGAAAGCCCACAGTAGTACAAAACTACTATTGTGATAACAGAATCTTTAAAAAAAATCAGTTTATTAATGTTTATAAGTCAATAAAGCTATGTGCAAATTGAACAATAAAAGTCAGAAACATTTTAAATACTGTTTTTTTTTAAACCAGGAAAAAAAAAAATCAGTTTAATTGCACTGGAAATCTTACTACAAAGGCAGTATATTTTCTTTACAAAAAAAAAAACATTTTTAAGAATTGCCAATAACTGTAAATCAGTCAATTGCTCTCAGCTACCCCAGATATACCACTTTTGTTACAGTAATACCCTAGGTGCATGAAGTCTCCTGCATCTTTTAAAATTATTTACATTGTACACATTCAACCCCATTAGCACAGGTTAGAAAAACAGAGGAATAAAAACGACGCTGTAAAACAAATACATTCAATTTAATGAAAGGTACTTCTTCCATGAACTGATAAAATACAGACATCTTTGCTGAAATTATAAACATTAATAAAACGTGCCAAACTGTGTATTGCAATTTGTTATGGAAGTGCATTTATCTGTAATTATTTCACTTTATTTTTTTCTGAAACTCACGTATTCCTTTCAGATTTCCTGACTAATTTTTACCTTTGGAAATACTATGGACCTAACACTGAAATTACCCTTCAGTTTTTACTTTTTTCTTTTTTCCTTTTTTTTTTTTTTTTTTACTTCGGCAAAAATCCTACTATTGTCAATAGTATTTTATACTATTAGATTTACTTTCACTCATCTTAAAGAGAAACAGCCTTTAGCTCTACCTTGCATTTGCCAAGGTAATGCATTTCCTAACACGGTAATCAATGTACAGGGCCAAATGCCCCTCCGAACTATTCCGTAAAACTGGAAGCAGTCGGGGTTTGGGTAGGTGAAAAGTAACTGCAGAGTCTGACTTGTGGTCTTCAAGTGCGCTGGGGACCGTCGGCAAAATTTCACAGCTACAATCTTGCTAAATACAAGCCCAGCAGCTCTGGACTCTGCAAATAAAATCTTGTTACTCGACCAGAAGCTCTGGAAAGGGATGCAAATTACGGTTGTACACGGTCCAGCTTGTACTGGTGGGATCTCTCTCCTTGCTACATGCTAAACAAACGCTTCTGCCCAAGTAGAGCAGAGCCACGGCTACGCTTGGGACCAAAGGATCGTTGTGTCAGTGTTTTGCTGCAAGTAAAGAAAAAAAAAAAACCCAACTTCACATTCTTCTCACAGGAAAAACCAAAACCTCATTCTCCCTTTCTCGCCTCGCCCGCTCCCTCGCTCTCGTGCGCACCAGGCATCAGTCTTTCAGAGTTACTAAGGAGATTTCTGGATATGAATGCGCCCAACAACCCGGGCTGCCTCAGTGCAAAGACAAAACACGCTCCGGGGAAATGGATTTTCGAGCCAGAAGAGCGTGTCCCGTTCCTGGACGCGCCGCCTCGCGAGCACGCCGCTCGCCTCGCTAGATCTATCGCTACGCGCTCGCCCGGCCCAGCGCCGCCGCGGCGAGCGGGAGGCGTCCCGGCCGGCGCACTGCAGAGGGAAGGCTCCCACCTCGGCCCCGCGCGCACTCCTAAGAGGACGAGGTGACGTTGCCTGAAGACATGATGGTTTCAGGACGGTCGCCTTCCTCCTTCTGCGGGTGGGAGGAGTTGTCGGATTTGCTCCGGCTGAACTCCATCCCGCCGATGATGGGCCTCTTGAATTTGGTCCCAGCGTCGGCGGGGGGACATTTGCAGCAGCACAGGATCTTGATGAAAGCCCTCCTCATTTCTTTGTTCGTTAAGGTATAGATGATGGGGTTTGTGGCCGAGTTGAGCACAGCCAGCACTAAGAAATACTCTGCTTTAAAGAGGATGGGGCAGGTTTTCACCTTGCACCCCACGTCCAGTAAAAGCAGGATGAACAAGGGAGCCCAGCAGGCAATGAAGGCGCTCAGGACTATGATCACCGTCTTGAGCAAAGCTAAGGACTTTTCCGAGCTCCTGGTGGCTTTGGTAATGTTTTTCCGAAACGTCAGCCTGCGGCTCCTAGTCCTTACCATGGAGTAGATCCTGCAATAGAGGACGACGATAGACAGCAAAAGGCCTGTGAAAACTGTGGTGCAGAAGAGGATATAGTGCTTGTGGTAGAGGGGCAGCACTGTGGAGCAGTTGGACAGGAGGCTGATGCAGTTCCAGCCCATGATGGGCAGCCCCCCTACTATGGCAGAGATAACCCAGCAGGCGCTGATGAGCAAGAAGGAGCGGAAGCTGTTGCTGCCATTGTGGAGCTTCATCTTCAGCATGGTGATGTATCGCTCGATGGCGATGGCCAGCAAGCTGAACACGGATGCCGACAAGGCCACGAACATGCTGCCCTCTCTCACGAACCACTGCGAGGAGGTGAGGCTGTAGGTTCTGTGTCCCGAGAGCAGGAGGTTGGCGGTGTACGCCACTCCGGCCAGCAGGTCCGAGAGGGCCAGGTTCCCAATGAAGTAGTACATGGGCCTGTGGAACTTCTTGGTCTTCCAGATGGTGAGCAAGACAAAAATGTTCTCCAGGATTATAAAGCAGCAGATGACGATAAAAACCACCGAGGTGACTCTTATGCCGCTGTCCGCGTTCTCGTTGAGCTTCCCCGTGTAGTTGTAATGCTCCTTGATGATGTAGTTGAGGTCGGTGCTGGCGCGGCGGCCGGCGACCCTCAGCGGGGCGGTGGTGAGGAGGCTCATGGCGCCGGCAGAGCGGCGCTGCGGACGGCCCCAGCGCTCCGCGGCCTCAGCGGCAGCCCTGCAACACAGACACCGAGACCCGCAGTTAGCAGGGGGCAGGCAGAGAGAGTCCCGGGCACAGAGTGGGGCAGGAAAGGAGAGAGCCCCGGGCACGGAGCGGGGCAGGAAAAAGAGAGATCTGGAGACGGAGCGGGGCAGGCAGAGGGAGCCCCGGGCACGGAGCGGGGCAGGCTGCCCAGGGTGCAGGGCATTCCCAAAGGAGCCCCTTTCATTACCCTGCTAACAGGCACCTAAAAAGGTAGCGAGGTGCAGCGAGCAGGTGAATTTAGCAAGGTGGGAAGGTCCCGGCATGCAGAACTGCACAGAAAAGTGGGAATCAGTAAGCACTGAACTTCTTGCAACGCGAAAGATCTCAGAGATCTCAGAGCTCTCCCGCAGTTTGCAGAGGAAAACTGCT
>VZSV01000054.1:2887882-2924227 GCA_013398735.1 Nothocercus julius
GCCCCGCTCTGCGAGGAGCGCGGCGGGAGCAGCGCTACCCGCGCGCTTGGGGCAGCGGCCGCCGCTCCGGAGCCCCACGCCTCTCCCGGAATGAGTCAAGAGGAATCGCGCCGCCAAACAGAGCTCCGCGCGAGCAGCCTGCCCTCCAGAACCACGGGCAGGCCGGGAGGAAAAGGCAGCCGTTACGCTGCAACCGTCCGAAAGGGCGCCGAGATAAATCACACTTGAGGTTGACAGGTGCATCCCCCGCAAAGGGCCTGGCAGGCCCCAGATACTGCAAAGTTTCCCCTTGTATTTAGCTGATCTATAGAAAATACTGAATAGTAGCGCATTCCTCAGGTATTTTCCTCTAGGAAATCATTCCTGTGTAATTTGCAGCAGCAGGGATATATTAAAGGAGCATGCTTTAATTAAAGGGTGGAATGACTCTGTTTCAGCAATCAGATACAGCAGCTTTCATGTTTAGGTGACTGGCTAGCCAACCGAGAGGGCCCAAACTGCGACACGCAGCTAGGTACCTGCCGAGGCCGCGTCCCAGCAATGCCAGCTCCACTCCACGCGCTGGGAAAACTATCACAAAAAGCATCATTGTGAAAGGAGGCGCAGTCACGTTTATAGCTGTTGTTATCTTAGCTGAAAGGAAGCTACAATATTCCCTCACCCTGGGTCAACGAAACCACATCACCTGACACTGCACTGATTGATGTTTAGAAACTCCGAGATGCTATCTTGGCGTGGCTCAAGAGCACAGATGCAGCCTCCTTGCCGGCGCCACAAATTCAGGCTTTTCCAGCCAATTCTACCAAAATACACCAAAAAATGCTTCGGGAGGCGATTTACTGGGATCATACTCCATTCCAGTTAGTAAAACAAGTCTTGTTAGGATCTTCCTAAACTTAAAATCTTTCCTTCTACAGAGTCGCCAGGGTAACCCAGGGTTTATGGCTCATTTGAAAAATTTACTCTGAAACTGCCTATGCTGGAAACAAGGAGAAAGAAGAACACGCTGACCTTCATCCAGCATTTCCAAATGACTAAAAAGCACCTTCAGAGGGACACCAAAGGGAAGATGGGTGCATCATGACCTACAGCTTTCCCTGGGCTAACTGTGTAAGCTAAAAAAGGCTTTTTTTATCAAGGGGATAACAAATACGTATGTGCTCTTCCCTAGCTCATGCTTCAGGGTCTGGCACTGACAACCAACCAAACCAAATGCAGTGACTGCCTGTAGCAGCCTAAATTCCTGTGAACTCCCTGAAAGGACTACAGAAATTTCAGAAATCACCTAGTCAAAGACGATGCCAGATCACCCAGGTAAGAGACCTGAGCTTCAGCATCTTAATCAAAGCCACACAAATTGATACGACACCAATCATTTTACACCAGCGCAGCCAAAGAAAACCATGAAAAGAATAAAATGTCCCATGGAGGAAAAAGAAATAAAACCCACTTTGGTTACTGAAACCTTGGAAGAGCAGCCGACTCAGATAATGACTCGTTTTATTGACCTACGTTCATCCCTTTGGAATTAGCAGTAACAGGGTCTAGAAATTTCCAATACAAAGAATCTTCTAAAATTTCCCCCCAGCACAACATACAGTAACTCTTAGCCTGAGGAAAAGGATATTACGCAGTCTTGCAGGAAAGCGCTTTGACCTTGTCAGAAAAAGCTGCTGCAAACCAGGGCATTCCCAAAGCCTGCATAGGAACAGGTCCGTTACAGTCAGTATTCCAGGAGGAGCGTCTCTGGCATCATCAGAAGATAGAGCTCAGAGCCCTCCTGTTCCTGGATCACGAACCACCACCGCGTCAGAGCAGGGGCTGATCGTTATCCATCTCCAAAGGTGACAGAAAACCCTGCGAGACAGATTGGCACAGGATTTTACTCCAGTGCACTCCATCTATGTGCCTTCACAGAGCTTAAACTATAGGGAAAGTACTTTTATGCATCCAGATGTGAGTTAGGCCACAGGGAGCCCTTCCTCCCTGATGCACCAGGGCCAAGGCAGCAGAAGCCTCCCGTGGGGATATTTAAACAACCATGTGGACACAGTCCTGTGCCTCATGCTCTAGGTGACCCTGCTTGAGCAGGAGGTTGGACGGGGTGATTCCAGAGGCTCCTTCCAACCTCAACCATGCTGTAATCGGAGGGCAGCAGCGATACTGCGTGAAGCACAGGCAGAAATGGTAAGTACAGTCAACCTGTTCAAGAGTACTGTAAGTTTGTGCAGGAATAACTTAAAGAAAGTTGATTTTACTCATAATGGAGGACAGCTGAAGGAAGGAAATCGAACCAAAGCCATGTCAGGACTTCTTTTCACAGCAATCCCAGACACACATGCAAACTCCTGGTAGGATTTTCAAAAAGACACAAATACTTACTGATGCCAACTGGTGTTTGTCATCTAACTGGTTTTTAACAATCCTGCACATTTTATCATGCTGCTACCTATGCTGTTCAATATTTAATACCCATTAAAATCTGTCAGGAGAAAAGCAAATTTATTCAAATGGATTAGAACAACAGCTTACATGAGCTGTACAGAAGTAGAAGTAACTTAGAGTAGTGCTGAACCCCAACAGAAAGAATAAGCCACACAGTTTCGAGAAAGCAGAAAAAATATTTTAAAAGTAAACAAGAAATATACAAAGAGAAAAGATTAAATAATTTTATTGATTTTTATCACAATAGTAAATCTAAGCCATTGATAGCCACTGAGTCTGAATACTCAAGAGAACCATTTGGACTGACTGTTCAGTTCAAAATGCACTAATGTTTCAGAAGCATCGCTTCGGAGTTTGGAATAATCTGCTTTGAAATCATCCCTCCCACTGTGGATAGGTCAGATAAATTAGTTTTCTGTTGATACGCATGGTGCTCAAAAATTCTATATTCCCTCAGATTAACATCAAAAGCCTGGAGAAAAAGAGCAATGAAAAGATTGCAAAGACTACAGCACATGCACACACATTCAATGTTACCACATTCTCCGACTGAGATGTTTCCATATAATATTAATCAATTTATTACTAATGGAATGGACCCTTATTTCTAAATATTATTGTAACAAGTCTACAAGTCTGACCATTTTGAAATTTAAATTTATTTTTAATGAATTTATATTTTTAAATCACTAAACAGAATATTAGGAAAAGTGGAAAGCATTGAAGAACTTCAGAAAGGGACTTGAAAGTTTTGCTGGAAATCACTTCTCTAAAGCCATAAGCACCTTTACTACAGCTAACCATGATGCATCATCTTTGCTATGCGTTAAAATATAACAGAAGCTCCACATAGTGATGAAACTGTATAAGCCAGCATGCCTAAAAGTGCAAGAGAAAGCTTTCTGAAAATACATTTTTTTATTCCCGTATAGCAGAAACCACAAAGTCCTGCTCTACGTTTTCTGCTAGGACAAAATAAAGCCACAAATGGACATGATCTCAACATGCCATTCTACAGTAAGAGCAGCCTTAGCTGGAGTGGCAGCTGTTATTTAGCAGATCATAAATATTACTTATGCGTAGTATGGAGGGCAAAAAAACAGTAAAGTAACCTTTTCCTGAAAAAGGTGATAACTTCAAGACTAATCACCTTGATTAGAAGGCATTTTGGATAATCACATAAAATCTCACACATCATGGGATAAAAATAAGGGCACTTAATGTTTCATTAACATAAGCTTTTTTTTTTAAATATATATATATATATATATATATATAAAAAAAATACTTCATGGATTAATCTTTCAGCACCCTTAAGCTGCACCCAAATCAAGTGATTTACCCTACATCCAGCTTGGCAACAACATTCTTGCTCCTTTAATGGGATGAATCCAGGTCACAGAGAACCATTAGGAAAGAATGAGTTCACAGAGAAAATAAAACAATCTCTGCTCTTCCTGTTACCACATATCCAAAGCCCGTTCCCACAAACACCCCCATGCGCACTTCTCAGCCAAGCTTGGAATTTAACACCGGTTCAGGATCATGGAACGGGGAGGCCTTAGCTTGAAACTCTCAGAAACTATTTTTCTGGGAGGGAAAGAAGAAAAAGAGGCAGCCTTGAATGGGATATTGATATCCTGCCACCACACTCCTCCCTTCCCGCCACGTCTCGCGGGATTAACAGAGCCATGCAGGTTACAGCAGTGGGAAGCAGCGTCCACCTCATGGATCCAAACACATCCCGGGCTTTGTGCTCCTCTGTAATGGCTCATTTTAGAGGCAGTTCTCCTGCTTTGGCTCCTTAGACACTCGTAAATATTCTGTAATAGCTGGCATTAGGTCGGGGTGATGCTGCGGAGGGACAAGTGCCACTGAATGAAGGCTGCATCATAAATACTATATAGGCGCAGGGCAGTGCAAATGTGCAAATCTGCACTTGCAAAAGTGCTGATGCTTTAAGGGAGATTGCAGTAAGGGCCAAAGATTAAGTACAAAAAAGACTCCCAGCAGAGCAACAGAGAAACCCACCAACTGGCTGGCCTGGCTTTTATTTTTCCCAACTCACTCCTGCCATAGCTGGGTTGCTTAGAAGGTCAGAGTCAACTGCTTGGATGCAAGGAGGGGTAGTGAATCCAGCTCCCTCTGAACCCATGTCAGGCTTTTGAAAACACAGGGTTAATGTCAGCTCTCCTCTCAAACTGCTTCTGCAACAGCTCTTTTTAAAAGAAAATCAGCTGTTAACCACAGTGCAAGTAGGGCGGATACCCTTCAGCCTAGATGACTTTGAGGGTTTGTGAACTTGACTGCTTTTATAGTTTCCTTATTACATATATTAGAAAAAAAAGCAACATACTTGTCTTCAAATTTACAGAAGGGGTGCAGATACTGCAGAAACACTTTCACAGCCTGAGACAAACATTCTGAAGTATGCACTTTAGAAAACCATTGCCATTATTTCTCAGCTAAAGGCTCTTAAGTGCCTATATTGCTAGTAAAATAAAAGATGAAATTTATAAATATGCCAAAAAAAAAAAAAAAAAAAAAAAAAAAAAAAAGGAGGAGAGAGGGAGCCACTCAGACAGGAAGCTCCTTGGCTGCACAGAAAGTAGCCTCACCCTTTCCACTGACTTTGTTTATTTTTTTCCTTTCCTTATTTGTTTCAAAAGAGTTTCCATTCCCTGAACAATCACGGTGCTCCTGCAAAGAAAGCTGATTGCAATTAGGTGGATAATACTGATAAATCTCTATTTTAAATAAGATAAAGTTTATCTTAGCTAGAGTGGGCTGCCCTTCTAAGTCATGACCATAAATAACCTACACAACATGGTGGAAAAAGTGCATTAGATTTTTTCAGCTGCAGTTGCCTGTCTGACTTTCAAGACAATGGTTACTGTGGGAAAATGGATATTTTGCTCTAGCTTAACAAATGCCACTGTAGAAAGGTAGAAAAGTTTTCTCTTTAGAGGAAGCTTGCGTTATGCATGTAAGGACAGGAGGTTCAGCCTCAGGGAAGAACATGCATAGGATCTTTCAAAAATTCACTTGAGAGATGAAATCCTGAATTAAAAACCAACACCTTCAGGGTAGTGATCAAAGTAGTAGTAAAAAATGGAGTTAAACTTCCTTGTTTTGTATGTTCAGCACTTTTCTGTGCCATTGGTCTTCTAGGTTCTTCTACTATAGAACATTAATTTAGCTTTGACAGTGAAGACTATCATCAACTCTTTCCAATTGTTTACTGTCTTACGTCATGATTGTAATCAAATCTGTGGGTGCTTTGGAAAAGTTGGGTTGGAAGAGATCATTCTGCATCAGCCTTTGTTACAAGAAAATGACGTTTCATATTTGTGACATCAGTTTATCTGTAGAGGAGTATAAAATACAGATACAGCGAGTCAGTCTTTCCCTGTGCAACCTGAGCAAAAGCAAAAGAGGGTTTGCTCAGGGCTTCCAAACGAGCACAGGGCCAAACCTCCCCAAGCTGCAGTAAGGACGGGGACGAGCAGGGGAGACACCCGGGGGCAGCTGTAGCTTCTGGCCGCAAACAGTGGCCGCGATGGCCCCGCTAGCCGGGCCAGCCGGGCTGCAGCCCCAGCAAGGCTCCCGTGAGCTCACACCACACGAGGCTCTCTGCAGGTCTGAAGATGGTTCCAACAGTGACTAACATTGGACAAATACTTGGACTAAAACAGTGCCTTTCCATACCTGTTCCTTAAATAGGATCATGCTTTTATAGAAACATTATCATCTGGTTATTCCCTTCCTTACTCTTGTCCTGCCTACGTAGATCTGATAACATGGTGCCTCCACTTCCTAGCAAAAGCAGCTGCAAAAGCAAGAGTAAAGCATCTTTAACAGAGGGGGAAGATGAAATCAAACAACGAGCTGCAAAGCCATCCTCACCGTAATCTGGGAAATCAGAATGAAAATCTAGTTTAGTTCTGTTCAGCTGAAGAATTAGCTGATACCCAGAGACGCATTTGTATGTATCTCACCAAGCCTAACATCATTTCTGGTAGTTGCTGCAAAGCCCCCCCAAAAACAAACAAACAAAAAACCCCAAAACAAGCAAAAAAACACAAACAAAAAAACCAACTTACGCTAATTTTATAAATACATCTTCGTTTTGGGAAATACTGACCCCTCATCACACCAGTTCAACCAGGTATTTTGCAACTTTTAGACACTTGAACTTGCATTCTGAGATCCTGAAGCACTCCAAACTGCAGACCAGATTTGACAAGTTGGAAACTAATCTCTCCTGTATAGGTTGCTTATCTTTTGGGGGACAGTACCTTGTAGGAGTGTTAATTAGTGAGGGCAGCATTTCAGAAAACTTCTTGTATTTTTAAAATGATACCATGGCTCAAGAGGCAAACTAGACAAGTTCTCTCTGAAATGTTTACGAATAACCACCAGCTGATTTTAATCGAGCTGTAGAGAAGCTCTGCTTTGAGGCCAAGCAACACAGGCTAGAATATATGATAGCTGTAAGTTGTTTCCTTGATAAGAAACTAAGGAACTTTGCTCCATGATATGAATAAAGCAGAACAGCACTGGGAAAGCTGTCTCAGGAAGTCCACACACAATATAAATCACAGTCAGATTTTCCAAGCCTTTCTAGACACAGGAACTCCTGAAATACCAAACCAATGTGAGTAGAAGTCAAATACTGAGTGAATAAAAGACTCTGCAGGTATATTTTAAAAAGAATATCTATGAACTATGTATGTGAGTGAGTGTGTGTGTGTGTGTGTGTGTGTGTGTGTGTGTGTGAACAATGTACAAAAATCTGAGGAACAACGTATTTGTTAATGAGATCTCCTGGACAAAGTGAAAGCTACTCTAACTAATTCTTACTAAAAACTAAACAAAACTCACCAGAATTTAGAATAGGAAAAAAAAGATTAGTAATGAAGAATAATGACCCTTCATCTGGCTCTTTGAGCTTGCTGCTCAACTCCTAAGACACACAGTTAGTCTATATGTGCATTTCTCTGCTTTGTACTTCAACTAGGGGCTGGTAAATAATATGCATAAAACTCTCTGGGGCAGCTCAACTACTATGCAAAAACACCCATACAACTCCTTTCATGATGCTCTTAAATACTGCTTATTATTGTGGGATCACGTTCTGACTGAAGTTTAGCTAGTAATGTGATAGTAGTGCTATTCATACATTTTTCACACCCAGCTTCTTCTTTGTACATTGTAACCCCCTAAAAAAGTATGTTACAATTCATTTTGTACTTAACATCTGTATTGTACCCTAATGCTTTTTATCTTAAGAAGTGGTATCTCCTCATGACTCGATGCAAGGCCAGTGATATCAATAGCAGGCTTTGCATGGGCTTCAGTGAACTACAGTTCAGGATTTTAGATGGAAATGCAAGATCTCTGTAGGAAGGTATTATCCCAACAACATCTTTTGTCCGTTATCAGCGTTCAAGATTGCAAACCAGTTATCATTAATACCCGCAATTAAGCTTACGATTACATTCTTCTGTCAGCCTTCTCTGAAGGCAAGTCACATGGGGTGACTCACATGGCCCTGACAAAGGCAAAAGCTCCAACCTTGGTTCACTCGATGAGACTGGGGTCCCAGGACACACGTCTGCCATCGTGCAGGCTGTTTAGAATCCCAACATCCTCCTGCACTATGGTGAAATCAAACACCTAGGAAAAGGCATGTACAGTCAGCAGAGTACGGAGCGTCCATATTAAACTCACCAAGATGCATTTAAAATTGAGGCATTCGTTTAATTTTTTTTCTCATTTTTGGAAATTATTCAGAATTTTTTCCTCATTGACAAATACCCTTCTATGAAGTCAACAGGCTCGACTGTGACATTTGCTCCTTGGCGACTCCCTCTCCATTTGTAGGCTTGGGTAAATAACTTCATAGCTCTCTGGCCTCAGGCAAAGGTCCAAGACAGTGGTAATATCGGAGTGGTTTTGGACAGCCCTCTGTATGGTCACTGGCAAAGGTGACCATGCAGAACCTCCCCACAAACATGAGCTCAGTGTTTCTCCCTTACATTTGGATGGTCGGTTCTTTTCCTCAGAGCTTCGGCCAGTCACAGAATTATTTGAAGCATAAGGACTTTCCTTTCCCAAAGCTGGCAAAGCAAAGGTTGTGATGCTGTCTACTTCGTCTCTGCCTACTTAGGCAAAGCACTTTTGGATGAACTGCTACAGAAAGTGCCACAGCTCTTCGGTACTAATTCTACCTTGAAAGCAACCACCTTTCTCCATGCACAGGTCCTCAGAGCCACCAAGTTCTCCTGCAGTAGGCGCGTTAGTGTCTCCTGCAATGTGAATGCTGGTGCCAGTGTTTTCTTAGCAGGTGTGTTAATCAGATATTATCACTTCAAAAGAGGGGTTGCTCTGAAGTCTTTGCAGCATTTGTCAGAGCTCCCCCATTCCCAACAAAAAATCCCGCGGAGCCTGAACTGCTGCCAGAGGAGCTCCTCCCACGTCACCTCAGCCCAGGCTCACCAGCTGCTCGCTGCCTCCCAGCCATCAACCTCAGCACTTGGGCTTTTAAACCCAAACCACAGCCCAGCACTTGGATAGTAATACTACCTATTATATAGTCAGGGCTTAGTGACGTCCATGCTTTGCCCAAAGCAGACCAGACTTTGGTCCAGACTTAAGCCAACCCACCGGGGCAAGAGAAAGAGGAAAAATGAAAGGCAGAGGGGATATTTGGTGTCAGGTAACTGTGCCAGCTTTTCTTCCAACCCAAGTGTTTCAGGTTTTGCCGAAATACAAACCCTCAGTTGTGCTGAACCAGTTAGTAGGGCCACACAGTAAACGTCATAGAGCACACATAATTAATCTGGGTGCAAATTAATCAGGGGAAGGAGAGATTTTTCACGCAAATTAGTTCTCTGATCCAGTTCACAAACAGCTCTGCCTCCGCTAGCGTGGCAGCATGGAAGGCAGCGTGGATGGCAGAAAAAGCAGCCAGGGCAGGAGCTATACAACAAGTGCAGCCACCAAAAGATAACTTCATTGTTTGTGTAAATCTAAACATGCACACAGCCATTAGCTGAAGGTAGGAAGATTCTTGCTTTCTTGCAGGGTTTGTTCCTGATGTGCAAAATGGTTCCTACCTCTAAAATATTTTTGGAGGTATCAACAAGGTAATATTACACAAGAAGACACTCCTTCAAATCAGAGAACTGCAGAGGAGGTATGAATTAAAGACATTGGGTATAAAGTGAAGAAAACAAGGATCCTCCCAATTAATTTATGTGTACCTACCAAAAAAAGGACCTATTCATAGATGGAATGTGTTGTTCCATCACCATCCAAGGAATAAATAAAAACATGATTTATAAAAATCATCTATGAAAGTTCTCTTTGTGGGTATCTTTTTTTCCTACATAGTAATTAAAATCCCATTTGATTTCTGAGATTTGTGGATTATGGTATTATCCTACACTGCAGTAATTTGACGCTACTATAATTTGACAATTTTAACTGACTTGCCTGATGTAAAACTGGAATAGGAAAATGGGCAGGCATTCCAAAGTATTAAAACAACAATAATTCGGATATTACTCAGACTTGAGTGCGCAATGAAATCTTACCTTGCAGTTTTCCTGTATCCTTTCTGCTCTTGTGGACTTTGGAAGAGTGACAATTCCGTTCTGAAAAAAACACCTCATCGTTAAAACTTACTGATAGTTTCAAGGAAAATAATCTCATTTTCAAAACAATTCCACACATTCTTTGTGCCTTCTGAGGTTTTCACTTTCCTTTTAGATGTCACTGACCTTTCTACATGCAAGCTTTTGTAACTGCAGTTTTTGTAACTGCCATTAATTCCAATACAGATTACATGGCTTATGTCAACTCAAAACATTGTTTCACTGCTCACTGCTTTTTGTTGAGCTACAGAAAGGGAATGATGCCCCTGGCCAACTGCAACATTTGGTTGAAAAGTATCTCTTTTATCAGTGGTTCCTTTTATCACTCTCTGCAATCTTCACACATGTGAAACATCATGCTTTGTATTCTTCCTTCCAAGTTCCCAATAAAGCTCATGGGACATCTGCATATTAAAGGCAACAATCCTTTCTGCATAAGTTTGGAGTCAATATATAGAAACCGAAATATTTACATTTTAGGAGTTAGGTTTTTACTGCCACCGTCCATTACCTGTATACTCCAACGTATGCAGATCTGTGCCGGACTTCTGTCATATTTCTTGGCCAGCTGAATAACGGTAGGATGAGTGAGGGCTTCACCCTTGGCTAAAGGGCAATAGCCTTCAAAAACAATATTTTTGTTCCTACAATAATCCACCAGCTCCTGACGTCTTTGGAAAGGATGGTATTTAACCTAAGATAAATAAGAAGAAACCTTAGATAAGTAAGAAGAGTACATTTAGGAGAAATCATTAATAATTTTTTCCTCATCTTCCTAAAAATACATGAAATGACGACTGCTCATGTGCACGTGTATAACGGACCAATCTGACCAGTTTGCCTAGAACCAGGTCTGATGTCTGCTTGGAGCAGGTGCCCAGAAGATCCTGCATGTGGAGCCTGGCAGGAGGGGACCACGGTAGGAAGGAAGACCATGAGCTGCCAAGAACCAGGCGAGAGAGAAGAAGTCTCATGACACAAAGAGAGTTGTCAGAAGCAAAAGAAAACGTAGGTTATTGGAAAGTAAAGGGGGCAAAGGAGGATTTCAAAACAGTCAAGCAGCCCGGCATTTAGCCAAGCTCAAACTGAACCTCTTTATTATTCCTTAATATTAAAAAAAAAAAATTTCCATGGCATACACACTGTTAGAAATACCCCTTCCTTTGCACTCGGATGAAAGTGATGGCGTTTTCTTTTGTAAACCATTAGAGCAGCATGTGATGTGGCTTCAGCTCGGCGGCCGTCCCCAGGCGCACAGGGAGCCCAAGGAAAACACTCCACGGAGCCATTACCTCAGCACCGTGGCGCTGGAAATGCGCTCCTGCCATAAAAGGGCCAAACGACCTTTTCCTGTTTCTCATCTCTAGGACACAGTGTCTTCTGCGACAACAATAGCCGGGAACAATCGGCTGGCGCCCGGTCAACACGAGAAAAACCCGCGTCGCTCAGAGCCTGGGCTGAGTCAGCCAAAGCGGCCAGGGCCCAAATTACTAGGTGGACTGGGGACCAAGGTTCAAGCAGCAGACACATCCATGCCTTCCACCTTTGATGTTTCTTGACCCCTGCGTGGCCCTTGTCTTTCATGTTTCTGTTTGTAAGCCCAGGGTTTAGGTCATACATTTATTAACTTCTCTTGCACCTGAGCTGGCTAGAAAATATTCTAATTGTGCATTATGCAAAGCAATGAGGAAGAGACAGCCCGAGCAAGCGGCTCCTTCCAGAAGCCGCCATAACAAAACGCAGGGCAGGCCCGACACAGCGCTCCTCATCAGGATACGCCACGACAGGAACAGTATAACAACATCCAGCATCATACACAGCACAGCCCAGAAAATATTGGGAGGGACTGATTTAGGGTCAAATGCGGAAAAACCTTGAGGATCTACCCAACCTGCTGCAAGGAGCTTTGGGGGCAGCTGCGCACACGGGCCCGACAACTGCCCCAGTCACCAGCATCAGGCCTTGGTCTTTGCATCACGTTGCAGGTCCCTTTCCTGCATCTGGACTGCAGTCAGCTTCAAGCGAAATACACAATTTTCTAACCACCTTCCTTTATAAAATTAAATTTTAGGCCCAGAAACGATTTCTGCTCTAGAGCAGCAGTAGGTGTGTTTGTACTCAAAGAGCCTGTTTCCTGAGACCTCAAAATTCTAAATACCTCTCTACCCTGTGCAAGTTTACTTAATGGGATATAAGGCTCAATGCTATCACAGATAATAATGTTACTTTAATCCCTCTGAGCTTGACACACAGCAATTTGCACTTGTACAAAGGCAGAGAAATACGGAGAAATACCCCTTTGTGAGGGAATCAGGAGATAAACAGTTGATATTACTAAATAAAATGTACACATAAATTTTTAGAAAAACAAAACTTTTCCCTAATAAGCAACAGTCATGAGGATCTTAAAGAGGCTGCAGCTCCCCTGAGCACAGATCCAGACTCAGCACTGCCAAGTTGGCTACAAACTCTGGGATCTACACAGGGAGCTGCCAGGCTCGGTGCTTCATTCTGTATGATGCTAGAACAAAATACTTATTGTGGTTTTCTGTAGAGTGATTCACAGTATTTTTTTAAAATAATAATTGGTTATCTTAAAAGCTGCTTACTTGCTCCTACTTGCCTTAACAAGCCTATGTTCTTGAAAAGCTTCCTCTCTCACACTTTGGTAACAAACGTCACGAAACTGTTTTAACCAGGAACCAAAAGGGGAGGCAGTGCTTACTACTGGCTTTGTAAAGTCCACACAGTCTGATAAAGAACCGCTTTTCTCCTGTCTTCCCACTTCCTACAGCACAGAAAAATAACTTTCTGTTTTAACATAATAAGGACGGGTGGGACTGAGAGAACACCCTCAATTCTTCATGCAATTTTAGCAGGTCTAACGGGAAAGCAATTTTCCTTCATTTGTCTTCTTAATAATTAGTTTCTATACAACAATTGTCTGCAAATACTTTGTACTGAGAAATAAATTTCATTTAAAAAAAGTAGGCAGCTTAATGCATCAATATAGCAAGGATTTCTTGGCATTATACAATACTTTGGGAAAGATTCTGTCTTTGATTACTTTTTTATTTTTTGCAGGGCATGGGGGAGGCAAGGAGGTCTGGTACTTGTAGTGATTTAAGGCACTGAAAGGCTATTCTCATTTAAGAACCTGTAACCATTACTGCCAAACTCCAGGTCGACTCTGGAGATGTGCGTTTATGAAGAGGATGCTCTGTTGAACCTTGGCGAACTCTAATTCTTTAACAGTCATCAACCTGCCCATCTTAGTCACACTTCAATAGCTTATTTTGAATGACTGAACTTCAACGGTTTATTTGGTTTTACATTTTATTCGATTTTGGGTTACAATGACCCACAAGTAGCCTTTAGTAAGGCAACCCACGCTCTCACAGTCCGGAATTCTATTACCTGTTTGTATAGTGCTTAATTATTTGTAACACACCAAAGATAACCTCCTTTTTGAAAATAACCCAAGTCACTGCTTCGGCTTTCCTAGAAAAAGCTTTTACAACCACCAGAAAAGGACGTATCTCCATCAGCAGCCAATTACAAGATGAAAAGACAAAAAGACCAAACCTGAAATAACTACTATTTTTTTCCAATTTTGTTTTCCTTTTCCTTCTTTTCCATATTTTACTGCTTTGTAATTTCCCATACATGAAAAAAGCTCCAATAAATAATTAAAAAATGGCAAGCACAGCAGGAATCACACTGCTATGCAGACATGAACATTAAAAAAAAAACATTTCTTTTTGTCTGGAGCACATGCAGAACCCAGAGGTCAGGCAGCAATCAGATTTCGGGGTCTGACGGGCAACCTTATGGGGCCATTTATGGCATGATATCCTAAACTATCAGAAACCCTCAGCATTTGTAGCTGTAGGGAGAACAGATATGTCTGCCCTGGAGCTGTGGTAGCAACACAGGCATTTCCACCAGGAGCAGGTGACAGGAACAGGACAGGACTTTCCCACACAGCTGTGAACAGACATTTGCCATGAGGGACAGTCGTCTGTGCCCTGGAAACCCGCTGTTATCTGCCTAGGGCAGCAAAATCCTTGCCTGAGCTCTGGCAGTATCTTCTGCATGAGAAGGTCACTGAATTTAAGGGCATCTTGCTGAGGAAATCAGGAGGCAGCAAGGATAACAGCACCCACTTTGACAGATAACTAACCAAAAACAGCCACAGAGCAGAAGCCTGGGCAGCCCATGAGAAAGGAAGAGGGACAAAACTTTTTCAGTTCAGGTGGCCTAAGTGGTTTCCAACTGATGTATTTTGATTCAGTGAAATAAAAGGGAAGCAAATGTAGTGGAGTGTAATCTTTCAAGTACAGGTTAAGACTATTAAAAACAAACCCAAATTGTAACACTTTATATACATGTATCCACTCACCTGATTAACATGTGGGGTAATCACACAGTCTTCCTCTAGCTGCTCAAGATGACTGATAAGAAAGTTGCTTACACCAACTGATCTACATAAACCTAATGAGAAAAACAGAACAAGAAAGTGTTGTAGGACAATTCTCACTATTTGGAGGATAACATGAAAAATACCACTTTCCAGACACTAAATGCCTGTGAATGCATCCATTCTCCATAGCAGAAACAAACAAACAACAAAAACCTTGAAATCCCATTTGACAGCATTATCCGAAGGCACGGCTCCATCACAGCCACACTAGGAAACCATTTTATAATCTAAACACACTGGAAGCTCCCCAGTGTATAAAAACTCCAAGCTAAATTCTGGGAAAGGCTAATGTAGTGTAAGCAAAGAACAATTGCACTTCACCCGAATGAAAAGAAGGAAATGGTGTTCTGAGCAGCTTGCCAAGGCTAAAGAAAAGTGGAACATTTGCAGAAGACTAATAAGGTGTGAGCAACCAACACAAGGACAGGCAGTCCAAATGAACTGCATAACCCTGCTTATACTTCTGTTAGATTACTATGTAGTACACAGATGTTGAAAAAAAAAAAAAAACAGCTAAAAAACAGAATCAAACACAAATCAAGAAACAAACTGCAGGAAGAAGAATCTACAACTGCTCAATTTTTTGGCTATTAAGGCCAAACTGCACAGAGATTACATTAGGGTTATTTTAAAAATAAACCTTAAGTGTATCTGCATGCATGTCAACTAAGAGTTGACAGCCCTGAAATCAGATGCCTTCTTTTGAAGCTCAGCTACGATAAAGCACAGTTCCCAACACCGACTGGCTGCTGCACCTCAACCCTGACTGCTCTTCAGCAGTTTGGTTCTCATTCTGTGCTGAGACAGTTAATACAGAAACCAAGTGTGGTCAGGCCAGCAGTGGTCTCTTTGGGCTGTGGATTCTGCAGACTATGAATCAGTCTCATTTCTTTTGTCTGAACTTTTGTCTTCATTGATTTGATACAGATCTCAGTCAGCAACTCTCCAGATGGAAAGCTGATTTCATGTTGCACAAACACGGGAGCTCAATCACTGCGTTTAACTAAAAATTTCTCCAAGCCAATACTGAATGATGTATGTGCATGTCTTCTACGCATATATATCTATAACAAAAAAATGTTACTAAATACACATCTAGAGGAAAAATTTACCCTCACCCAGAATAAAGCTAAAAAATGTTGGTGGGAAATTTTTCATGCTGGTGTGCATTTTTAAAATGAACATGTTTTATGCATAAAAAAGTAATTCCCAAGATGACTAAATTGTCATTTAAATAAAAATAAAAAGAGCTATAGGATTACAAAATACTTTGAATTTGCAGGTTCAATTTAGCTGGACAAAATGAAGAAATGTAATTGTTCTTGTGCTTTCAGTTTAAAATCCCAAAGTGAAGTTAGACTTTGCTGCTAACTGTTATAACCACATTGTTCAAACCCTGAAAAATAAGCTTTGTATTTGAAAAGCCACCAACTATATAAACATAGGAAACTACTACAACGCTGCTTTTACATACTGTGGTGGTACAAGCAGTTAGGTCTGTAAAACCTGCATGCCTGCTATCACTGTTTAATGTGGTTTCTTTTGTGGAATCCAAAGGTAAAAAAAACACATTAGCAAGTAAAACACTAGAGAGCTTTCACTTACAGATATGATCACTGCTCAAGATGTGCAACATAATCAGGTTATAACTTACATTACAGCAACTGTGTAATTCCTATTTAATCTGTCAGAAATGCAACATCGAGCTTCTGACTTCTGCTGGCAAACACACTTGAGCATCAACACTAATAAATCCTTATGCCAAAGAAGCCTGAAAAACACAGTCAGTTTTGCTACAATTGGAGACTGTAAGATTCATAACCTGTGTTACATCTGCTCTGAAAATCTGTACTTCCTTTTACTTCACAAATTCAGCAAGAGCTGAAGTTCAAGAACCCCGAGTCAAACATTGTAAAATGTACCGGGTAAGATGCCTCCAAAAGCAGACTCTTAAAATACACATCTATATAGTCTTATTTACAGTCACAGAGCTTTGACTCAGGGAGAAAAAGTAGCCTCCATGTCTACTTGAGGAAAAGTGGTTTGACCCATACAAAGCAGATGTGGAGACAGTGCCAGGTACAGTGAGCAATGAGTCTGCAAGTCCCCACTAGCTCCTCACAGTTAGTGAGGCTCTGCCCGACTCCTTGAGACTCGGACTTCAAAGACTGAAGGGAAAACTGGGCTGTAAGAAAAACTGTCACAAAACTCTGCAAGACAAATTTGAAAACATATCGGCCTTTAAAATAAAGGTTGATGATAATTGAAGAATTGATGTCCTTACTACACACACACACACACACACACACACACACACACACACACACTCACACTCATCTTGGCCTCCAGCATACAGGGGAGCAATTTCACCAGGCTGCATCAGTCCCATCTGCTGTGAAGCAACACCTCAAGATAATGGGCTAGAAAACTAGTGGCTTTTTTCTTCCTTTACTTAGTATAATACCAAATTATAGCGTTTGATGGAGAAAGCTAGCCTTGCCACAGTGAAGCATAAATATACTGCCTTGGCACCATGACATTGTTTTATTACAATAGCAAGTCTTATCTTTCTCAAGCACTAGCACAGACTTTTATCAGACTTCTAAAAACTTTCTGAAATATTAACTGTACAGAGTTCAGGTCTTTTTTTTATGACAAAACGGGATACTGGGTTTGTGGAGCCGATTTTCCTCCTCCTCACTGCTGCTAGAAATCAATTTGGGCACAGCAGAAGTCCCACTTTCAGTGAACAGTGGGGATCTACTCAAGCCACAGAGTAGAAACACAAGGGCACCCTCTTCTCAAAAGGGGCCAACTGCAGCATCTTCATTCAAAGACGTTACACAGGTCAGAAAGGTCCACGTTTTCTGTGATATGAGTATTAAAAGCCTCGCTTTGCTTTTCATGGAGCAAAACTGTTTGCCTGAAGAGGGCTGTGATTCCAGCAGGGCTTGCTAAAAAGCTGTAGGTCAAGTGTGCAACAAACAGCTTGCAAGTCAAAGCCTTCAGAAAAAAAAGCAGATGAGTCTTTATATACAACCAATTAGGAATTAATTTTTAAATCTATGAAATACAGCTTTTCCCATTTTACAGACCGTAAAGCAGACACCAAAAGGCTAAATCCTGTCTTCAAGGCTAAGTCCTGTCTTTTGACTAAGCCAAAATGCTTAGTCCTGTCTAAAGTCACCATAGGAAGACTGACAAAACTGACAACAGGATCTGAACGCTAACCACTGAAATCACACTCTGCCCCAAGGGATTTTTTTCTTATCTACCTGATACTGCCCCTCTATTGCTGTATCAGCCTCAAAATGACTTTCCGGCTATTGCAATTCCATTATTCTGACTCCTGTTACAGGTCACCTCTAAATCACAACAGTCTGAGGGTAGCAGGAGTAGACGAACTGTTACCTGCCACGGCTGAAAACTATAAAAATTCAGTCAGCAATTAGGCTGTTGTGTTAACTAACTAGTGTAAGGCAGCAATACTAGCTTAACGTGTTCTTCTCGGTCTCTCTGACCCGGTTTGCTCATCCTCACTTCAGAAGAGCAGCATCTTGGTTATGCTGGCCAACTTCCCCGAGCAGGCAATCCCAAACACATCAGCTGTGTGCCACCAAAAAGGTCGTGCGTGGTTCTTTTTAAAGCTGCATCAATCCCCCTGTACTTCAACAGACTTCCCCTTCTCTTGTGCCAGCCCTACACGTGCAGGGTCGTGTTGTAAACAGAGCACAGCTTTAAAAAAAGAAAAAAAAAAAAAGGAACCTAAAAAAGTTTTCATAACCAGGTCATTCTGCAGCCCCTGTTCAAAGCAACAGCTCACAAATGACTGGAAAGACACAAACTGAGAAAGTAACACTTGCAGAAGAGAGATAAGTGATGCCTTTTCCCCAAACTGGGTATATTATAGACCCAGACTTTTTTTTTTTTAGGCAAGACTTTCTCCTTTGCAACAGACTTCAACAGTAGCTTCTTCCAAGAACTCTTGTGTCCACCCTGGAACCTCTGCATTGTTAACCAAATAAGTCTGAGGGCTTATTTTTGCCTTTAAAGTTCATTACAGCGAAAGAAAAAGATAAAATAAAAAAAATGAAATAAAAAAAAGTGAAATGTAACAAATGAGGACAGTCAGCCCTGCAAGTTTAGCTGTTTCCAATTTTACATCTGCACCAGCTCGCGATTTCTTATTCTTCTGAATGTTGTATGTTTCACATTATGAAGGATTCTTTCTGATTTTAAATGTGAGAAGTGAGTAGTCATTCTTTTTCCTGCGTGCGTCTTTCATGGCAGTCTTATCTGACAAACAGGGTGTGGTACAACAACATCCTCACCAACGCAAGCACCCTCAACCCAAGAAAACACTTTGTTAATCGCATCTCTGATAATAACAAGCCCATCAGACATCTTTATATATGCAGAGAGAATATACAGATACTAATGAGAAGATTAGTGTTCCTATGAAAAGCAGTTCTTGGCTTTTACCACTGAGCACTTCAGTGCAGCTTCCACAACACAGGATTTCTACAAATACACTCACTCTTAAGCCCAATCTTTTGTGGAAATACAACAATGGTGTTTGTGAAATGAGGAAATGCTCTCCATCATAAGTACAGGCAGAGAGTAACTCCTCAGTAGGATACCATTTACAACAGAATGTGTCATCTAGGAAAGGACGTACTAGCATTGTGTCACCCCCCCACATACACACATCAAAAAACGGTATTTGGCTTACTCAGCCTCACTCCTTTGAGAATTGACAGATAAAGCAGGAAGGAAAGCCGATGACTGCACTAGTCTACGCCCAAAGACGAAAAACAAGGATATTAATAAGGTTGATGGAAATTCAAGGAATTTCTCAAATATATTAACACATCAAGGAATTTTTGGTGCAAGCACAAGCACCTCACACAAGCATAAGCTTGCACTGCTTACACTAAGAGAAGACAGCAAGAAGTTCTACATTTAGCAAAGCGGCAGTGAATGCCCATGGGATGCAAATTGTGTGACCAAAAAAGCTGGAGGCCCTCATTCCCCCCAGCATTTTTACGCAGGGGGACAAGTAATCATGAGCATGTGTACGAAAAGCTTCCAAAAGGCTGGGCTAGCCTCGCTGCCACAAGCAGGGTCATTACAGGCACTGGCTGCATTTGGGCAGGGTCATTTTGCAAGGAGTGGCAATTACCAGTGCGCCCACAACGAGCGCCCGCGATGGAAGCGCGGCCACCGTGGGGCTTTCACGTCAGCAGGAAGGGTGCAGAGGGCGAGGGAACGTTTGCCTCCACGTGAGCACCTCGGAATGGGCTCCGCAGGCAGCCAAGCCTCCGGCCTGAGCTATCAGAGAAGATAATTCTGCAAATTAGAACGTAGCAGACCACAAAAACTCAAACCATAGGTCTGATGCTTCAAGAATCCTAGTTGATTTCAGCTGTTATAACAGGAAGAGCCAGCTCTTCTACATAAACCTCTCACTGACCAAAATAAGACCTTTTGCTCCTTTCTCCTCGGCACTCTTTATCCCATAACTCTGATGGAAAATGCAAAAGCAGTTTAAGAGTAAGATCTAAACGGCTCTCACTTGGGTCTACACGAGCCCTTTCTTATCAGCATACAAATCTCACAGTGGTATAACTGATTAGTGTGCAAAATAATACTGTTTCTATATAACTTTGAAACTGTATATAGAATTTATAAATTTTGATTCATGTTATGGAACAATACAATTGCTATAACTTTGTATGCTGTTGCAAATAAGTTCCTAACTTCATTGACTAAGACCTTATTATATCTTTTCCTAAAAAAAGACTAAGGGAAAACTGCAAGTTTAATGACTAGACTCTGGCTATATGACAGGAATGCTATAAAAAGCTGGTTAAAAAAGGTTTAACCTTGCCTTACTTCTAGGCAAAGGAGTAAAACCGTAAAAAAAAACAGAATAAAGAGGAAAAGTAACTGGTAGGACTTAACAGACTAAGAACATATCGGAGGATTTAGGCAGGAGAATATAAAAGACTGGCATGCTCAGCCAGCCAAAGACTCTGTAGTTCAAAGGCAAACCAGAAAGATACTGGACCATGTCCCAGACATCAACTCATAGGGATATATAAAAAACAAACAAAAAAACTTTCAGGGTTTGTTATTTTAACATAGAGGTACATTTTTCCTGCTGTAAGGGGCAACAGTGGTTTCAGAATCCCTTTATCTGTTTTTCCTGCAAGAACAGGCACGCTCTATTTATGTGTCATGTTCTCCCTTGAGGAAAACACCTGGAAGTCTGGGAAAATGCTTAATCTGAAGTGAGATCTTGAGATAGCTGCTTGGTTGCATTACGCATTTGGACCACAGATTCAAGCAGCAGGGAGAGAATGCTAAAATATGAAGCACTCTTTCAAGCATGCTCCTGAGATGCCAGCCTTGGGCCACCAGCAAGATTGTTTTCTAACACTGGACTCAGATTACTGAGGAGGCTCTAAACTTTCCACTTAAGTTTTCTGCTCCCTAAAACACCCCTGCAAATAATTTTGGCAAGTGTTCCAGATTTGTTTTAACAGCTCACTCAGAGGTTTTATAAACTAGGGGCAAAATTTTGTAGATATTAGTGCAAACCTACCCAGACAGAGCCAAGAGCCCGATCCCACCCCAGCTGGCTGGGAGAGAAGACACTTCAGCCCAGAAGCCCGGGACATTGTGTTAAGGCAGCTCTGTGTCCCCACTGCCCCCCAGATGTATCCACCTTGAATCTGTCTTAGAAATATTTTTTTAGGCCACATCTACAAGGCTGTGACCATAGATGCACTGCAAAGAGCAGCAGCTCTTCTCCACTGCAGTTGGCCATTTACTGAGGAGCTGGTTATGCCAGGTGCACATGCCCTGTATCAGCTGGGTAGGATGCAGTGTGCTCTACCAACCCGTCCTGAGAAACTCTGGAGACAAACAAGGCAATTTGAAAAACCAGCTCAACAGACGAAAGGTTTGTAAACTGAGAGCCATGTGATACCACCAGGAAAAAAGCTGCCAATCTCTTGTATCTGACCAAAAAGCCACCAGGGCAGTAACGCTCTGCAGAAGTGCTATGGGTTACAAATTAAGAGTTTTTTCTTTCCTGTGTTAACAAAAGTTTGTGTTTGCTGCTCTTAAGTGCAGTGCTTTAACACACGAGTATAGAGCAATAGATAAGGAGCAGGAGACACAGGAGAGCCAGAGACAGGAAAGGTGGACCAAGAAGAAACAAGACAGTCAGATTTGGGGAGACTGGATGGAAAGAACTTACAAAACACATGGCAATACACAGAGAGCCAGAGCACCCAAAGAGAAACATGTAAGTCCGTTTTTCATGCTCTCTCCTAAACAGAACTCTGTAGTAAAGGAATCCAAATGCGGCTGAGCATCGTTCCAAATTATTTGCAGATACAGACTAGGCTTAGTCACTATTTTTACCTTCTGTCCAACTGGGAATTTTCTTGGGACAATTTGTGGCTATTGTTATCAATCTAAAACTTAATACAAGCCTAAAACCAAAATTGCTCCATTAAAGTTTTACAGTCCTTGCCAACAGTATTCACCACCTTCTGGAGTTAAAAAAAAAAAAAAAAAAAAAAAAAATTATGCTACTCTAAAAGATTGCTTGCCCTAGCTTGCCCTCGACCTGCTGCAGACACTCTTCTAAACTGAAGTGCAAAGATTAAAGATTTTCAAAAAAGTGCACTCAAACCAGCTGTGAGTACAAAGAAACCATTAAAGAAAAGCTTTTTACCTTCAGACAGACCAGTGCCATACTGAGAACTTCTAATGGTCTCAGTGGTCTCTTGTACAAAGATATACATTATTATTCCCCTAACACAACCCATTTTTTCATGGAGAAGTGTGTTTATTGTCATTGCATTTTCAGAAACTATTCAGCATGGACACAGCTGATTGTTAAACATAACATCAAGTTGAATAGTTTTAATCTTTACCCTTTGAACTGACTGCATAAGTACATTATTAACTATAAAGTGTTCAATCCTCCTAGAACTTTGCTTTTTCTCAGAAAAAACATTTCTTAAAATAATAATATTAAAAAAATCACGATACTGCAAGCAGGAAGCAATGACTATCTGAAGCAATGTCCACTGAAGTCTAAAAAGTTATAAAAAGCTCAGAAAAGACAAAGATAAGTTGCATACTCAACAGAATTCTTCCTCCTCCTCCTAAAGAAATTGTTTTCTCTCTCAAGTTAGGATTTTGACCAAATCATATATTAAAATCATGCCAAGGTTAACAAATTACTCACATAACACATTCCAAGTCATATAAAGATACGCAGCAAGTGTTTAATCTTCCACAAAATGTTTAGTGGTTAACCATGCAAATGAATTATTTAATATTTTCCTCAGGAATCATTGCATTTCCATCTCCAGAACATTTAACATTAGCATATTGTTCCAGCAACACATGTTTATGGTCAGGACATCCAGAGTCTACATCCTTTCCAGCCAAAATGTGGCAGTTCATCTCCTAAGGCACTGGTTTCAGCTACATTAATACATGGCCTATAGGAGAAGGAAAACTTAACTGAGGTAAGTTAAAGAACCAGAGGTGAAAAACTCATGCTTAGCTAAGTGAGCATAAGTGAGTGTAAGTCTATAAAAAGCTTCAAATCAGAAAAAGATGATTCCTCAATTTGCTGGTTGCTACTCTCCTGAAGAAATGCAATAGCAAAACAAAATAAAAAAGAAAAATAATACAAACATCTGGAATGTTGGTAAAGAAGAGTTATGACAGAGAAACAAAAAATAATTCTCCTCTCTATGAGGCCAGTGATAGTATTTTCAATGTCTTATTGAAAGATCCTTGAGCAATTTGCAATCTTTCCTATTAGGAAGATAGAGAGGAAGAAAGTAGGAGGAAGAAAAATAGTTGTGACAGAAAATAAAGACCAAAAACACACACATGCAAGAGTAAAATAAAGACAATGGGACAGGCAATAATAATAAAAGGTGAAAATTTCCCCCAGTTTATATGCCTCAAGTTGGGATGAAATATCTAAGCACAAATGTCCGGCACCAACTCAAACACTCATCAGCAAAAACTCTTTTAAACAGAAAGATTAAGTAGATGGCAGAATAACTCATCTAAGGACCTGAAGTCATTGATGCTTTGAGATTTTAGGTTGGTGTAGTCATTCTTTAAAAACTGAACATTGGGATCTGTTGCATGATGGTAAAACATTTTTGCAACTTCCTGTACACTTCATTTACTTCTGTGTTTCCAGAAGTGCACCAGAAGTACTTGAAGGGCTGCAGGGTGAGGAATGAGTTTGTTTATTGCTCTGATACCACTCGCTGTGGCGTAACCCAGCCCGCAACTGCCTCTGTGTGACAATCTGTCCCCATACAGACACTTCTGCAGTAACTCTGGTTAGCAGACAGTCTGCTCAGCCCAAGAGCTCCTCTCCCATTCTACTGGCCATAGGACTTCTCTGGACTATAAAGCAGCAGCAAAATCATCCTCCCAAATCCACATGATGAATTTTGGTTGGCACAGTCTTCTCTTTCCTATTGCTATGAATGTAAATTGAAGATTGCTGGCAGCAAAAAAAAAGAAAGATATTTTTCACTCAGGTTTGGAAGGATAGGGCTCTCCTTCGAAGAAACTTCCCCCCCACACCCCCATGAGAAAGTCAGCTACCAAAACAAAGGTCAATATTCATTTTTCACCTAGTTAGTTTGCTTTCTTAACCTTTTCTAAACCACAAGCAGCAGAGATCTAAAGTACCACAATATATTAATATATGATAGAGTGGAAAATAGCACCATACCAAAAAAAAAAAAAAAAAAAAAAAAAAAAAAAAAAAAAAAAAAAAAAAAAGAAAAAGAAAGAAAAAGAAAGAAAGAGATGAAAAGAAAGTAGAATGATTTATATCTAAAATAGAACAAGTTAGCACAAAAATATTCCACAGTAGCATAAAACTTTTGATGTAATCCATAGGTTTTCTCAGGAAAGTTTATACATTACTCACCTCAGGAGCACAATTTGGCAACGTAGGATTTAGAAGCAATACCAAGCTCTCTTATTTAGCTTACCAGACTACTAAGGATGCAATTTTCAGAGATCCACAAGACAAACATCCAAGTCCCACTGACATTTGAGGGTCCAACATGAATAAACTTTTTCAATGTCTTGCCTATGAATTCCCCCAAACTTCAAATTCATCATAACTCCTTTTGCCAAGACAGATTTTCATGACTACACTACCTTTCTCGCAGAGCTCCTCCACAGCTCTCCAAGTCTCAGCTCGGACCTCCCGATTGCTTCTATCTGGAACATGTGCACCAGGCCAGCGTATCAAATAAAGATCTGAAAAAGAAACAACTAGAATCTTTATCAGATTATCTGAAAAGGAAAACAAAACAAAAAACAGCACTATGCAAAGTAGCGTATTTCATCCATAACAGTTTCTAATATATTATCTTGAAACCAGTTATAATTATTAGTCCATGGTCATCACCATATACATGCTCTCTAGGTTTTATTAAACTAAATCTATGACATTTCATTAACAGTTAAGGTGTCAGAAGTTATACATGTGCCTCAGTCCCCAGTCCCTGCATTCAGAGCTTTACAGCCCCACAGGCACTTACTAAATTCTGAACTCAAAGGGATTTTGGTCACTAGAGTAAGACTGGTATACTGCTGAAACATTGAAGTCTTCCAGTTTATGGAAGACAAATGTGCTTGGCACTTCTAGAGATATTTTATACAACCGCAGCTGCATGCCTGTCTTTTTTTTTTTTTTTTTCTCCCCTGAAGAATACTTCCATTTATGTATTTATCTTGGAAATTACAGCACAATCATTCTTCCATGGAGGTTGGTTGTTCTTTTTCTTTTGCTATAATTTCACGCTTGCTATTTCTTACCGTACCAAAAAATGCAATTTTTATGGAACAAAACTGTCTTATTACATTTTATGAAAGGCTAACACATTTTCAAACACAACTAATATTTACTGCTGATGAATTTATTCAAGGTGCTGCTGCAAATGGTTGTCTCAGGAAAGCATTTTTTTCTCACCTCTGTGCAAGAAAAAAACCTATCCTCCTAGTCAAAAATGAAGCATTTCCAGCATAAAATTAAACCAGATAAATTCACATACACAGGGCTCAGAACTCCAAATCTGACTGCCCAAAGAGGATCCAGTAAACTTGTAGTTTAGATCCTCAACAGAAATGTTCCAAATCTGCAAAATGATGGGATTCACAAATCCTTTAAAGGTTTGTAGACATTTTTGCCATTCTGAAAGAGAAGTTTTGAAAACCACTACATTTCTACTTGATTCCTAACCACAAATTCACCAGGTAACTGCAGTTATCCCAACCAAATAGGTATTGGTCTAATTTTTCCCATTTCTCATTGTAAACATTTTCAAATTGAAGGATTATAAATACAAATTTAAACCTTGACTTAAGTGCACAGGGTAGCATTAAATTTAGTTTTGTATACTGGTTCACATTCGTGTGCATCCTTGCCATGCTATCATAGTATGTATTTCACTTATACCAAGAATCTAGAGTTTTGTAGATTGAAATATACTGCAAATGTTTGTAGGAAAAAGGTATAAAACACATCCCAAAGTCAACTGTTTAGGAGCCAGATCTTGATCATGACAAGCAGATGGCCAAACTCCTCTCAGTTTTAATGGAGCACATAGCAGTCATGGCAGATAAAGTCTGTCTTCCCAATACACAGGGCAGTGTGGCCAACCAACACAGCAGGGCCAGGATGGATGCAGAGCCATGGAGTCGCTCTATTTAAGGAACTAAATAGTTCATAATGAGGACCTCGTTTACTCACACAGCACCTGTTAGAAGGTTTCCCACAGTATCTGGAGGCCAGTAAGAGCAGCAAGCAGCTCTCCAGTTGCATCATCTTTTATACAAGCGCTCACACCTACACCCACACACTTGTTTGTGCTCAGAGATGGGAGCAAACCTAACTGCATTCACAACCATGCCTTGTACTTAGCAGCTTTTTAAGCACTCTTTAAAGGCAATCAAGCTGTAGCAGTACCTAAAGACAAATGTCAAGAAAAACCAAACCAAACCAAAACAACAACAACAAAAAAAAAAAAAAAAAAAGCACACAGCACTGTGGGAAATCTAGCATTAATATGAGAACTATTTTCACACTGACTTTTAAAATGTTCAGTGGCTTATTACTTCTTAGTGGTTGTGCACCCATGATCAACACGGTTCCTTTTGATTCAAAAGCATGGGGTCATTTTACACATTTGAAGTAAAAGAGTATTTTTCAGTGATTAGCACACGGTTATCTCAATGCAGTGACCATATTGCCCTTGATGTTCTCCACCTTCACTGCACTTATGCAGATGTATTTTACTCTCTTGCCCTATCTTTTCTTTTGAATCAACCTCCAAAATACTCTGCATTAATATACAGTCCAAACAGGGTGTTTCATTGTCATTTGGATGTGAAAAACGGCCAAGTTCTATTACACATAAATGCTGATATAACAAACACTTCTTTGACTCCAGCTGCAGATTTGCTATAGGTTAAATTTGGTTGAATCCGACTGATTGAAAACAGTCGCAAGGAAAATCAAATTGTTTATGAATACAGTAACCCACAAAGCGTATTCAAACAGTTACTTTGGGTCCTTCATCCAAATCCCAAGGAACGTACTCTGCCACTGCCAAACCTATAATATCTGCTGCCATTTCATATTGGTTTGTCACAACTGCCAGCTGGAGGACCACATTTAGAAAACACAAGCAGCAAAATGTGTGCCACTGCCCACAATGCAAATTTCCAGCTTCTCATGGATATATGATCTAACCATCCCAATAAAAACCACAGAACATTGCTCTCCCAATGCCGTTTTCCCACAAGCATTTCTAGAAAAGGCTCCACAACTGTATTTTATGTGGAACACTTCTCTTAAAAGCAGAGGCTGCTCCCCCTCTGTGTTGAGGGCTAGCATTTTTCTGCATTGCTAACAAACATATTTATCCATCACTATTATATTATTCCCTGAGTCTCCAGTTCAAACATTACGGACAGGTTGAGCAGTCCAATTGGAGTCTTGAGGGAATTAACCGAACTTTCTTTGGAGCCAAGAGCTGTACAATTTATGCTGCCATTGCTCTGGAGCCTTTTCTGCTGAAGGTTACATACAGGTGGAACTTCACAGAAATAAATACACCCAACTGCTGAGAACCACCACACACTTGGTTAAGAGCACATGGTGAATCAGGAAACTCTGATTTGGAGTTCTCACAGAACTGTTGGCTTTAACACTAACATTTAAATAAATCTTTCCTTCCCTGCGCAAATCTTGACACAAATTGCCATAATATGAAAACTTGTCTTGTTACTGATTTGATGTCCTCTCCAAGGCACATTGGCTAGCAGAAAGGTAACATGAAATGCAGGTGGCATGCTCACAAACTAAAACCTAGGGATATATAGGCTGACTTCTACAGGCCTATAGCTGTGTTTGCAAACTGACCTTCTGCATTGCAGCTACTTTGGTTAGGTCTGTGGTAAGCCTTAACATTTCCAACAGAAGTCCTTATTTTCAGTGTTCCTGAAATACCTGAAAAATTCCCAAAGACACGGCTCATTTTTGCTTAGAAATTCTGTCAAGAGGATCTTCCACTTCGCTGTTCGAAGGCCTGTAGGTGCTCTGGAAGGAACACGCCTCCCTGACACATGACACTTCCTAATAAACCCACAAAACACATGATTTATTGCCCCTACTAAGGGCCTAATTCAACAGAACACCTAGAGCTAAACTTAAAACTAACTTGCACTATGCCAGCAACAAGGGCTCTTCCTCCTCACAGATATTTTCCCTCATCTCACATCTTTCTGCTTAGCAGTAATGTCAAAATTAAGTACTGTGAACATCTGTTTAAAAAAAAAAATAAAGATCTAGTACCTGAGGAAACAATCAAATTACAGAAAGGTAAAAGGAATTGACAGAAAATGATTTCCTGGAGTAAAGTCAAGTTCTCTCTCATCAGCATTCAGCACCAGTGCCACAGCAAGCAGAAGAGTGAAAAAAGAAGCAAGCACAAAAAACCCCCAAAACAGTAGAAAGCAGTGAGGAGGAAACATGTTATTTCTTAATTTAGAGGACAAAGTCAGAGATTGAAGTTTTGTCCATAAAAGCCTCTTTGCAGTGGCCTGTATTTGTGCTGCACAGACCAAAAAGGATTTTAACACATTTTGCATTAGTCTGTACTAATACAGGAACCTGATGGATGCATTTCCATAAAGAATGCAGCTAAACACATGCACACAAAGTCTTAACAGGTACAGCTTCCCTTTTTCTTTTTTTAAACCTTTATCTTCCAGTGTATGGAAGCAGAAAAGCCAGTGAATGTAGCACATAGCTGCCCTCAGTAACTTGTTTTGCAAAAGCTTTTGCAAAAGCTTTCACTTGTTCATGTAAATACATTTCTTGGCAGTAGGAGGATAGGGAAAGAAGCAAAATGAGGCTTTACAGGACACTCCAGATAATGTTTGATGGTTAGATCAATTATTCTCCATCAATCAGTATAAACACCATCTCCAACAGCGTCATTATTTTAGAGTATCACTTTAAATTTACCTTCCTCTATCTTTCCTCCTTTGCATTGCTCCAGCTACAAGGGAAGAAGGAAAAACATTTTAAAATAGTTCATTTATTTCTAGAAGGTACCTCTACTGCTGTCACCTGGGTCGTTATTACAGCTCCTTATCCAGCTATTACAGGACTTTCTGTAAAAAGTATCATGTTTTTCACTATGAGGGGTATATGAGGAAGGCAATGTCAAAGTGTCCAAGTCCAATTCAGCATTAGTAAAATTTAATCTTCTAAAGTGTTCTAGACCGTATAAAACATTTTCACAAAATGATTCTGCATCAGATTAAAACAAAGATAACTAATTAGATTTTTAAAAGATGTCAGCAGTCTTACAAAGTAAGTTTTAGAGGATGCCCATTCCTTGAAATTTAGAAGATGAATTAAGAAATCAGGCATTTATTACTCAATTGTTTCTGAACCAGATTCACAGGTATGTAGCTGACCCTCAAATCAATTTAACAATGAAATATAATTTTACAAAAACATGGTTTAATATTTTAAAGTATTTGCAACAGTTACAACTAGGAATTATTCTGTGCTGAGTTACACACATGAACATCCTAGAGAACAAACAGAATGAGAAAACTGTAAACATGCAAATAAAGGTAAAATTTAACTCCCAGATCTACCTGTACCACACAATTAAGTTAGGAGTTCATTTACCTTTCTTAGTGCTTCCCTGGAAGGTGCAATAAATGAGCAATATAAAGATTCATACCAAGATATTCAACACCGAGTCGTTTACATGACTCCAAGCAGGCTCTTTTTGTGCTTTCATAGCCATAATCAGTGTGCCACAGCTTGCTAGTTACCCAGAGGTCCTCCCGCCTCACCCCGCTGTCTCCAATAGCTTTTTGGGGAAGGGATTCACAGCCGTATCTTTTGGCTGTGTCAATATGACGAATGCCACATTTTTGCAAGGCAAAGACCACAGCATCATGGGAATAGCCACCACAATGCAAAGTGCCTAAAGAAAGAAATTAGAAGTCAATTATCAACAGTATTGACAGTATCAACAGTAAGTTATGAGTGATATTGCAATTTTTTTTTTCTTATGTATTTTCCTTTTTGCAAACTGCCACAGAACCTTCTTATCGAAGGTTAGCCCCACACTGCGCCTTGTTGCAGGTGCAACTCGCACATGAGTCAAGCTCAGCAGCAAGAGAAGAGCCCCTTGCACAGGAGCTGCAGGAGACATGGGCAGCTTCAGTAAGACAGCACCGCGAGTCACACGGGGTAGCTATCCTGGGGATGTACAAAACAGAGCATTTTGCATGTCAAGGGGACGGAAGGAGGAGGAGAGTCAGCAGGAAAAGCAGCCAGCAGGAGGACCGTCCGATAAAGAACTGAGTGCAAGGAGGATGATTTTTTTTTTTTTTTAAACTTACCCTTTCCTGTTAGTTGTTTTTCCTGCCATCAGCCCCTCACCCGTCCAGCCCTACTCACACACTTCCCATAAGCAGTATTTTTTACAGTTTGCCCGAGGAAATGCTCAGTCAGGTCTCATCAGCCAGATTAGGCAGTTGCTATGATGACAAGCGCTGCCAAAAGACCCTATTTCTACAAAGAGCCACAAGCAAACAAATGGTCACTAACTTCAATAGTGACCATCAGCACTGTCAGCTGCAGTATCGGGGTCCTCAGCCTCTGCTCAACCTAATAACTGACAACTCCAGGTCAAAAAAAGAGTAATATAGACTTGAAATGTGTGTCCTTTTAACTGCTTCACTCCAAACAGAATATGTGGCACTAAACACAACAAGCTGCACATTATGAGTGTTAAACTGACAATTAAAATATAGAAGTGAGGCCTCCATATCTTGTTTTGCACAGAGATAAGCAAAGCTACATCAAACTACATTTCCAAACTAACACTGCAAAGTTTGCATTACTCTGCTTAATAATTTTAAGTGAGTCTTACTACATTGCAACTATTTACAAAGAACATGTAATTATTACGTTATACAGACACTAAAGGAACTTTAATAAAGAATTATATAACTAGCACAGAGAAATTACCATACTTCATAACAACTTCTTTGCTTTTAATAAGCTGGTATTGGTGCCAAAGAAATTAGGTTATAACTATTGTGACTGTGGTTGAATGGGCACTTCTAAGCACCGAATGAATGGAGCTCATTTAGAAGTCCTGCAAATGGACTCGGATCCTTTTCATGCATAATGGATTCCAGAGAGAATATTTAGGACACACAATTTTTTAACCCTTTTAAGTTAAAGGGAGGGAGCAGGGAAGAAGGGAAAATTAGGAATATTTCTGTACCGTTCCCCATTCAGTGATGGCACGTACAATTCTTCCAGAGGAAATAAAGACACAAAGATCATTCCAGAGGACATCAGGTCCACTTCTGTGTCTTAATATGAACTACAACAGTCCTTATGCAAAGGGAAAAAAAAGGAACAAAGAACAACAACAAAAAACCCACACAGACCACCCGCCCCCCACACACAGTTACTCAATGTCATCACTTTGCAAGGCAACTTAATAACAAAATCCAGGAATCCAGGGGTTAATAACACAACTAACATTACAGCTTCTGTACTTTAGAAATTGCAGTTTTCTTACATTTATTCATTTGACTAAACATCTTGCAATTCACAGATTCAAAGGGTGACAGAAGATGAAATACCTCAAATGCTGACTGAGCTCCTTTGCCTGTTGTTTCTCTTTGGTTTGCATCTTTAAGGCAAGTTTCATGTTATTTAGATATAGTAAGTTTAACATTCTTTCATGCTCAGATTATCTTTTTTTCCTCCTAGATATATTTCACACTATGTGATACATAAAGATAAAATCTAGACTTGCATTGATGACTAACATGAACCATGAATTCAGCAGGAGCTATCCCACTCCCTTTCTTTTTGAAGGAGGGCATCCTTATGTTCTGTAAGGAACATTATAAATAGTATATTATTTATATAAAATATACAAAATATTATTTAACCATCTGAACACCCTCACTGTGTACCTGGTATTGAATATCATAGGCTTAAATTAGCTTTTTCCACTGATTTTATTTCTATTATCACTTTATCAGTTTCATATAACAAATACTATCAACACAATTCGATTCCACTAATACTTTACAACCACATTTGATGTTAAGACATAACTTAGTCCACACACCCAGCAAATGAATATACTAGACATTTCCAGGTTTATTGCTAACCCAGACACAAAAAAAAAAAAAAAAAAAAAAAAAAAAAAAATCACACGTTCCTCTATAGGAGGGCTCAAGGAGAGGCAGTTACTGCTCACTGCCCTTGAAGGAGGCAGCCACAGCCACACAGACGGGTCCCCTGCTCTTCTGTTCAGCATTGTAATAAAAAGCTGTACTCTGAAACCATCAGAAAGTGCTTCTTTATTTCCTTAACTCCTCCAGGGCAGAGGTTATGTGCCCCTGTATGAAAGCAGCTCTCAAAAACAGACATTTAACTCAATCTGCAAGAGTGGCAGCTAACGCAGGTGTAACAGCAGAGCAACCTACTGGGACGATGGGCACCTAGACAACCTGCTAAGACAACCCCCACGCAGACTGCGTTATGTAACCAGTGCTTTGGGCAGCCTGGAGCAGCAGACAGTTACCTAAAACTAGGTCAAAACTGCAGAGGATTAGTTTACTCGATTCCTGAAACTGTTACCCCTTCTTTAATACCAAAATGGCAATGCAGTGCTGTGACTGCAGCAAGCAGGAGGGGAGAGAGGCGGTTTTGCACAAACCTGATTTAAGACCAGCTGCACCAGGCACAGTGCAGCTGTGAACTTGCTTCAGCCAACCTCCCAGCACAGGGAGGATGCAGGGAGTTCCATGCAGTAACAACACACTGGTACAAGAAGATTCACCAGGGATCTCCTATTAGAGGTATTAGTTATGTTTATATGCATTTTTATGGCATTACAATTATACCATGTGATATGTTCATTCTTGTAATTAATACTGTTATGTAAGAAAATAAGGACCTCACCCAGAATTTTCTCTTGCCTTTGTACAGTTGTATCAATTTTACTGATTTATTAACAGAATCCTTACTTATGTATTGCTACCGTTGCACATCTTCCTGCTAAATGAAATCCACCTTTTAGAGCAGTGGGGTCACTCCAGGATAGCTCTTCTCCTTTGCATTTCAGCTCAAATAAGGTCCTAGAACTCAAAATGCCAAGGGAGGAAAGGCTGCAAGCGAGACCCCGAACACTGCAGTTCTGTTCTGCACTGGAGGGCAGGGCACGGGCAGGGAGTCGAGCTGCAGGGGAGAAGCAGGAGGCAGCCAGCGCATGTTTATCCCGTTTCCAGGGAACAGGAGGCAGGATTGTCAGCCTTGGCTCTTTTGGGAGGAAGGAAGGAACGGCCATGAGCCACTGCTGACAGAAGCTCCAGCCCCCAACCCGCAGAGGGCCAGACTGTAAAGGAGAGGCAGATGAGCTGTGAAGCTAAGGTACCTCTCTGCCCAAAGAGCCCAAGCTTACCTGGCAACTTTAGAGTAGGAGCTTTTAAAAATTTCCCAGCCTGTAAGCAGCACCCGCTGTCCCTACAGGGCTGGGACTGCAAAGGATTCTGGAAGGAAAAAATAAAGCATGACCTCCAAAATGCAGATATCTGTGCAGGAGCAAAGATTTTCCCATTGGAAAATGCCAGCTACTTAAATCATTCAGCTTTCATGCACAAACGCTCATTTTTATTGCTCAAGCCCTTCCTCACAGAGGAGGATGACTTTGAAAACTGACCTGTGCATCTGAAAGATGGACTACAAACACGCAATCCAAAAGGAGATTTCATAAGCAGAGCTGCAGCACACATTTATTTAAATGCCTTTACAGACAGACTGCCAAATCCCGAAGCCTTTCCTTTCACTCAACACTTTCCCACCACCGTGAGAACCATTTCTCATTAACACCAAATTGTTTTCAGATGCTCTGCTATAAGATGTTACCTTAGAAACCATTTACTAAAAGACTGTGGCTTTCTTCCATAGAAATCTCAAGCAGTGAAAAGGCAGATTTTCTGGCATAAATCAAATCCAATTTCTAGGGTTCACTAAACCTTTTCTCCTCAGAATAATGTTTTGTGACTAGATCTTAGCAGTTAATAGTGCACAAAGAATTGCTGGTGTGAACCAGTTTTGAATGATTCTCATTCTGTTCCCTTTGTTAACTCAATTGTAAATACTCCCAGCACTTACCGTACCTTGATAGAGTTTTTAATTTCTTACCAGGTAAGCATATATGCAATATATAGCAAACCTTGCCTGAAGCAAGATGGAACGGACGGAATAAAACCTTTTTAGTTTTCTCCCCTTTATTTAAGGCACCATCCCACACTGCTCTGATAAAGATTACACTCATTGATCAATGATATTGGACATTTGGAAATAATTCACAACATGGGACACCATCTTTCTCCACTAAACTTCTAAAAAAGGAATGATTAAAACTTATTTTAAGTCAAGACTTCACAACAGCAAGGACTAGGACAATACACTTAAGCACAGAGTAATGGCCTAATATCTGCATTTATGTTATATTGTTTAAGAACACAGTGAAGGGATAGCAATGTTAGAAGTTGTAGCTTACCGTAAGATCACTAATAAAAAAATCACTAAAAATATTATAAAGAGAATAGTATAGAAAAAAGTATGAGGGAAAATGAAATTTAAGGTGATTTGTGGCTTACAGCAGGAAAACATATGTACAATAACTCATTTCAAGATCCTCATTTAACAAGGCATTCAAGATGATGGCTAATTTTAGATATCATAACAAACCCATATGAGTGCCTAGAGTGTAAGTGCAACTGTGAAACATGTCCTAAGATCCCAGTGCTGCAAAACCACACAGCACTGCAGGCTGCCAGATCTGCAGAGCCTCACTGATATCTACCTGCATTTGTGCGCTCAGAGAACAGCAGCACCACAGCTAGGAGTGCTGCAAATTAAAGCTAATCAATAAAGAATGCTCCTGATCAAGCTCTGATCAAATGTTTACACAGCATTTAAGACCTTCAAACATAATTTCCTCTGGGTTTCCAAGCCAACAGCATTTCTTGCAGCCCTGCCTCTCACGCTACAGGGGCAAACTTAGAAGCGCACGCATCAGAATGCAAAGCACTCCCCTCAGCAGCAAGCTCCGGGCACAGAGCTTGCTCTCATGGAGCTCACGCAAAGCCACGAGGATGGCTTTCCCCCTTCCTTGTCTAGGGGTTTCTTTCCCTAACGCTCACAAGCAGGATTTTGAATCACTGTCTGTATTGCAGGTATTGTCATAAACATTAAGACTGAAGAGGGTTCAGGGTTCAATGCCCCTTGTTGCAGGCATGAGGAACTAGCGCAATTTGGGTTACAGCAGCATGTGGCTTCATCGTTCAGTACTGCCAAGGGAAAAGAAGCACAAGGGTCTATATTATATGCAGGCTGAGAGATAAAAGTCAGGCAATGCTTGTTAAATAATGTTACAATGTCTGTACAATACAGAAACACAGTGAAAGACAAAATTCAACACACTGGAGCTCACCTCCTTGCTCACTTCCAGTGGGTCACAATTCATTTACTTATCAGAGGTGCTTGAAGTCGTCGCATTTAAAGTAACAATGACAACAGAAAATCTTAAAGGACACGCAGAAAACATCTCTGCTTTAGCTGACAAAAGCTCCAATTATTAAAGTCATTAAATCCTAATTTTATTTAATAATATAACTTAATAATATTGTGCATTGCTTATACTTACTGAGGGACCTTGGCAATCTATTTGCATCACATCAGCAAGTGTGATTGCCAAAAATAGTGTGAACCCAGCCTGAAAGAAAGGAAGCTCTTTCTGCTATGAAGTCCCAGTCAATAGGTCAAACACAAATCAGTGCAAGTGACACTAGCTAGCAACACTAGCCTTGCAGGTGCACATGGGCTCTAGTTTTGTAATATAAACAATGAAACAAGGAAATAATTCACCAGAAGTCCATTTTGAAGGGCATTTTTTTTTGTATTGTTTTGCCCTCTGAAAACACTATTAAATTACTCATATACTTCCCAATAGATGGCAGCACTCATACCACAGCTTAAATTCAAGCCGAAACACAATTTAAGGCAAAAATTTGGTAGACTATATCAACCAGGTCTCCTGT
>VZSV01000054.1:2925612-2941030 GCA_013398735.1 Nothocercus julius
ATTATACACACACACACCCTCTGTCAGGGAATCACAGGCTTTATGACCAAACATCCTAAATTTCATGGTTATTGTGCCTAAAAAGAGAGAGCAAAAAAAAAACAAACAAAAAAAGTCATTCAATGGAATTATAACCATCATATCACGGGGCTAAGCATAGTTTCACTATAGAGATCTGAACAAGCCTTAAGAGATGACTTAGTGGGGCTTTATGACCCTTTTGTATAACAAAGGAACAAAAAAAAAAAAAAAAGGGGGGGGGGAGGCAAAATTTTATTTATCTATAAGCACATATGGAGATTCCATAGCTTCAAATTTTTAAAATGCCTAGGAGTGCTTACTTCTGGCTAGAAAATAAAGTATACTCAGAGAAGAATATTGCTAAGGTTTGTGGATTCATCAAATACTTTTTTACCACTAGGAGACGATCGGGTCTCCCTCACTCCATAAAGCCTTCCAATAAGGAGGCTTTTAGTTTCAGGAAGCAAATTTTCCTCCTACTGAATTATATCCAAATGCTTTAGATACAGCAGTTTTATTCCACAGACTTAATGAAAAAAATCTTAATGAAATGAAAACTTTTGTGAGAGCTCCCCACTTAACTAGAGGTAAGCATGAACAGTAGTATATGTACATGTATATACAAAGTATATGCATTATCTTTTCCAAATACTTTTTATTTGGTGTGCTGCTTTGGAAAATTAGCTGTTTTTAATTAGGTTGCTGTAGATAAGCACCAAGTATCCTGTAGCTAAATTAAAACAACAAAAGTACAGAGAAATCCCTACTATACTACAAAGAATATACAACACATACATATACAACAAAATATGCAGCAGTTGGAAACACACAGCTCCTACAATGAAGTGTATCTTTAAAACACCACCATTTGAATCATGAATCATTTGCCCCATGTTTTTAAAATGCTAATAAAATAAATCTTACAAATATGGAAAGAAGTTAGAGTTACCTTGTTTAGCAACATATTGAACACAGCCAATTTTTTACAGCAACCTAAAGACATCAGGAGGTGATGGACTCCTCCAGGACATAGCTTTGCATATGCATCTCATACTATGTCAAAAAACACTCATTCATTTTAGATTTATAAGAATAAAAGAGGTTGGTTCTTTTTCCTTTGTTGATTAAAACTTCAGCTATACAGCTATTCCTAACACAGAATGGGCTGCCTTAAAATAATCTGAAAGACTGCTTGCTTTACCATTGCTGGTGGGTACAGTATGGATAGAATATAATACCAATATGCAGAGGTTAAATATAGAATTTTGGATGCTTAGATTTTGGTATACTGTTTCAATAACAATCATAAACTGCTTTGGATACTATGTTGTCTTCCACAGTACAAATATCCATTTTTCTCGCTAGAGATTTTTCATGGAAATTAAATTTAATGGAAATTAAAATTTCCATTTTCCTCCTCGCCAAGACCAGTTTGGGTAAATAAGTGCAAACTATCAGAAAGAAAATGTAAAGCTAATGAATGACATCTCCTTGCCTCGTCGCTCCCTTTTACATAACACTTTGACCGATTTATCATGCTTCTATGCAAATGTGAAAGCCAAGGCAGTACTGGGATGGAAATAAGCTTCTGAGAGCTCTCAGAAACAAACAATCAAAAAAACCCCACAAACTAAAATCCTGGTTGAAAAAAAAAAAAAAAAAAAAAAAAAAAAGCTATCATCTTCTGCCATCTGAAGCTTTTTATTTATATATTTTTTTCCTTACTCTCATAATGCTATCCTGGACTCTGTTGCTACTATTTACAGCTTATCACAAATACAAGTGTCTTGAGCTTTTCTTATCTGCAGTCTTTTACAAAATTTAACAAGGATTTCCTAAATTGACCTGACTTCTCCAGTATATTGGAAGTTGCTCAGAGAACTGCAGCCTGCGTAAGAAACCTGTCAATTATTACTCTAGCAAGACAAGAGCAGAAAAATGAAGTCAAAGAACCAAATCCTGCTGTCTGATGTCACTGTAAATCAAGATAAGCTCCTAGAAAGCCACACCTGACAGAAGCTACTGACCCAGAACACTCCAAAATTAATTTTCTTCCTCTTCTACATTCTTAGACCACCACTGTAGTTAAGTTGGGCCTGGGAAACAACTACTTAGCACTTAGTAATGTAAGTGAAAAAGAGTAAACAGCATGCTATGCAGTAGGCACCACAGAGAAGCCTCCCTACCCCATAACTTTCTGGTAAACCCTCTCCTCAAGTCGCTGAGGTGATGCTTTGCTTCGCAGCCTCCCACAGGGCCGCTGTGACTCTGGAGCCGGGCTGCAACAGAGCTCAGCACACACTGGTGCCATGGCCAGGTACAAGGGACAGGTGCATTGAGGTCCTATTAAGGCCAACATATTATAAACCAACAAATGCCTACATTCAGCACGCATATATCACATGCTTATATATGTGCAGAAATTGCCAACTAAAGCAATTCTCAACATTGCACAGACTTTTAAAACCCTTTTATTGACGTTGAGATACTAAGACTTCCTAAGCGTGCTCACAGCAATTGTGGGTACTGTGAAGAAAGCACTACAAGCGCCACCTGCTCACAGAGCGTTGATGAGTGAAACCCCAGCTCTACTGAAGCCGGAGGCGGCACTTACCGAGCCCCAACATAGAAAAGCCATGGCCGTTGGCAAGGAGGTGCATAGACACCTCCGCCGCCATATTTAACGGCTCCGCTCCTGCCGCCATGTTTAACGGGGCCGCGAACTCCAACTCCCGGCAGGCTCAGCGGCTGCCGCGCGGCGCCGTAAAGCGCACGGGGCGGGGCTGCGTGACTGAAAAGCGGCAGGTGGGCGCGTGTGCGGCCGTTGGCGGCCGTTAGTGGCTGTTGGCGGCTTATCCTGCAGCTAAGTCATGCTGTTCTTGGTGGGTCTGGGCCTGGGCGATGCTAAGGACATCACGGTGAAGGGGCTGGAGACGGTGCGGCGCTGCCGCAGGGTCTACCTAGAGGCCTACACGTCCCTGCTCGCCGTGGGCAAGGAGGCGCTGGTAGGTCCTGTAGAGCCCCGTGCTGCCTGTTGGAGTGTAGTGTCTGAGTGGGGCCTCAGGGGCTTCAACAGGGGAAAAGAACTCTCAAATTCTCCTAAGGAAAAAGTCTGTGGCCATTAAAGGTTATATTTTATAGGATAAGTTGATTTCTTATTTTGGGTGAAGGCTGGAATGAAAAGAAAAATTCCCTTCTCTAAGCCAGCATTCCTCTGTTAATAAGTGTTCTCAAATCCTAACAAGATAGAGGCTAACCTGATGTATTGAAGAACTTGCCTAGAAAACTATCTCATTGGATTTAAAAAAAAAAAAAAAAAAAAAAAACATACCCACTTGGTTGCCTTAGACTTTGATATTTGCCTGAGGTGATATTACAATGTTTGACAGGAGTAATAATTTGAGTGCCTTAGATTTGCATGTCTTGCTATGCTGAGCCTCCCATAAGAGGTTATGCAGTCTATGTGACCTAATCACATAAACTCTGGGTGGAATATATGGCAAAACTTGACTGACCAAGGTGTTTGAGGTAATCATGGAACATGTTTCCAGAGCTAAGTGAAGCTTGCCCAGGCATCTCAGGTACTCTGCAAATGCAATTAAAATGTGCAAAGAGACCTAATGATTCCTCAGCTGCTGAAGGGACATGTTTGAAGGGCAGGCAAAGGTATTTACTTGCATACATTGTATGGTATTTCTTATGGAGAACTGGGGTAGAAGGATTAGTATGAACTCCTTTGTTAGATGTGATTAGTTAAAATGGAATAAAGAAGAACAAAAACTGGAAAACAAGGTGGTAGTAATCTGTAGTGTCATATTTGTCTGGTTTGATGTTTGTGCTACAATTAGTCTAAGCAATTAGTCTGACTTGGAAGTGAGGATGGCTCCCAATGGGATGAGTGGCCAAATTACAGGGCCTAGTGACCGCTGAGGGACCTTCAGCCTGTAGATGTAACCAGCTGCTAGCAGGAGCAGCTCCAGAACTGATACAGATGGCACCAAGAAAACTGCATTGGTGCAGTCATACAACTGGCAGTAATTTTTGTCAACCCAATGGATGCCTAATGGGAACTTGAGATGTTTTCACATATGAGTCAAACAGCAGGGAAAACAACTGAGCTGTCTCTTCTTATGTATGTTGTTTATGTTCTGGAATTGGAATGCAAAAAATGGAAGCAATCCTGACTGTCCTATTTTGGGGTTTCTTTCACCAAATATCACTTTCTAGGAAGAATTTTATGGAAAAGAATTGATTCTGGCTGATCGGGAAACAGTGGAACAAGAAGCAGATAGCATTTTAAAGGAAGCTGATGTTTGTGATGTTGCTTTTCTTGTGGTTGGTGATCCTTTTGGGTAAGTGAGGCTTTTTTTTTTTTTTTTTTTTTTTTTTTTTTTTTTTTTTGTAGAGTGTGAGTGTCCTTCATAACTATAATTCTTTATAAAGATGCAATAGTTAACTCTTCAGAACATTTTTATATCATACAAAATATATGTATAATTCTCTATATTTTATCTTGCTTTGGAGTTTTCTTGCCTGGACATCCCTTACAGACAGGAATGTAGAGCTCAGGGATATATATAACTTTATTCTTTAGCAGTGATTTATTATTGTTTAATGCTTAATTCATTTTGTTGCAGGTTTTGTTTGCTAACAAAAAATTTTGGACTTTGGCATCATCACCAAAAGCTTTTGTTTTGAGAGCATATTCCTACAGTTGTGATTTGTATTTATAAACTGTGGCTTTATTCTCAGGCGTTCAGAATGAATGCTGTTTGCTCATTGTACAGTGCTTCTGCTTTGATACATGCTAGTCTTTAAAGTCACCTAGGTCATTATAAATGTCTTACCTTGGTTTATTAAGCCTTTGGTTTACATTGTATTCCTACTGGACGGTGTGTGCATATGTATATATTTTCTATGATCAGGAGCATCTTTTCAGTAGGGCCTCATCAATCTCTAATGTAAAGCTGTAGAGAAGAGTTTTAGTCTCCAGCTAGTGATTAAAGATTTATACTGCAGTGTAAGGGGCCCAAGAAAAATCTAATCACTGAGCATTCTGTTTGTGGGAGGAAAAAAATACAAAGAGTTTCTAAGGAGTAGTGTGTGCACATCTGTCTAGAGTGGATAGTTAATGTAAATACAGGGTGAAGAGAATTGCCAAGAGAATATTGTACTAAGCTATTATTTAGGGGCAGCTGATGCTATATTTCAGAAATATTAATTATACTTTCAATGCATGTTAATGTTAAAATTAGTATTCCTTTAGAGCCATGTTACCTCTACCCTTATTAGGGACTAGGAACTGATGTATGTAACCATACAAGGCTAAACAAAACAGACCAAAAACCCTTTAGCTTTTGAAATATAATCACTTCTTGTAAGCAGTGTTTTTTTATCTGCCGTACACACCAGTGTTTTCAGTGACTAAATGTTTCAATTCTGTTCATTACGGCATACTTACACGTTGTAGAAAATTACCTTTTTAAATTTAATTTTTTTTTTTTTTTAAGAGTGAGTTAATGCTATCTAAATGTTTATGTTCTAGGCTTTTGGCATTGCAGCTGGAAGTGTTTCTATGCCTGTGTAGAGCCCTAGGGCTTTAGGGATTCATGAGATGACTAAGAAAGAGAATTGCATGTTTCTGTCCTGGGAGATGCCATAGGGAGGTAGACAGAAACTGTGCAACTTGAGCAGATCTCAGTATTTCAGTTATGCTTGCAAGTCATCAGAGTATTTGGCTTGAACCTTTAGTAAATCTCAGCTGTCTGTGGTTTAACGGTTAGGGGGAAAGCAACTAGCTGTGTCTGTGCTGTAGTTCTTGCTGTTTGTTGCAAATGTTTTACCTGGAGATGTGGTAATGGCTGTAAGTGTGCTAGCAGGAGCCTCATAATTTTAACGGCATATGAGAAAGCTCATATTCATCTAACCTATGCTAATACTCATGTTATTACAACCTATGAAACTTCTTGAATGCTATATCAGTGACAAAAAAAAAAAGTATAGTCTGGGGTGCAGAGGGCTAACTCCAATCAGGCCTTTTGTTAGTAGCTGAGGTCTCTTCTGCTTTTAGCTACAGTCATTTGGACAGATCTGTTGGGAGGTGGAGAAGAACAGTTTGGAACAAATTTCAGCAAATAAAGCCACCTGATCCCTTGGTCAGATTAGCACAACCATCAAATATCCAGTGCTTCTTGTTTTATGTGTGTGAGGGAATAACAGGCATTGAAACTAGCTCCCATGTGTATTAGTGGAAGCATTCTTGAATCACTTTGCTTGTGGAGGTCAGGAGTATATTGTAGTTATGGAAGTTTACATAATGGTTTACAAGCTGGTTTACATAATGGTACTGTCTTCTACTGGATCTGGGAAATCTGTGTCTAGCAGGTCTGTGGTTTCTCAAAATCAGTTTCCTCTATTCAATTTCTTCAGTGAAACTTTTGTGTTTGTTTTTAATGGTTCATTCTTACACCCCTGCTAGCTGCTCCTGTATTTGTGTTACTCTGAAGCACATGATCTGCTGAATGATGCTAGTCAGATGCATAGGAGGGAAAGGACCAGGCTGAAGATCAAGGGAACTGAACCTGGTCAGGATGAAAGCAGTCTTTTCATTGAACTATTCTGATCAGCATATGCTATTTCTGTCTCTGCTACCTTCTTTGTTATGGTCAGGATTGTATGATACACCTTGGGGAAAGGGATGTGACTGAAGCCATTGTTTAGATGTAATAAATTCACCCAAGGCATAGGTGCATTTCCACATGTCATATGGAGAAATGCAGGTTCTAGTATGTACTTAAATTGTTTGCAAGCAAGATAAACCTTGAAAATTGTTGCAATTTAAAGATAACTATAGTGGATGTACATTTACTTACCATCTTAAAAGAACTGTAACTCTAATCTTGTTAACTGCAAGTTTAGTGACTCTTACTCCAGTGGCAATAATCGATATTTGGAGTATCAGATACCTAGGGGACAGTTTGAGCATGTTTATAACTTTAGCTAGGATGGCTTGTAATTACTTTTGAATAAACTTGTTCTCTCAACAAATTTAGGCATTGTAATTTAGAGTAATCTGGCTTAAATATTTTAAGAGTGGATTTGCTTTAAGAATGCTTTTCCAACTGTTGCATGCAGCTCACCTCAAAATATTCAAGCTTCTGCTTACCTGGAGTGCTGGTCTTCTAGCTGGGCTGGAGAAGTCCTCGCTTGTGCAGTGCATAAGGAAGCACTTGGATTCTGCTGAAGTCCTTGCCAAGTGGTGCTGACATTTACAGTTCAACAGATATCCAGCAGACACCTGCAAGAGATCAAGAACAAATGGAACTTTCCTTTTCAAATAATTGGCCAAGTTGCTTTAAAGGAACAATTGTTCTAGTGTTGCAGTTTTGATGACACCAGAAAGCTGCAACAAACAGTAGCATAGTAATTTTGCCTGTATTTTCAGCTGGAGGAGACAAAATATGGGAGCTTTATTGCAGTTATAACTTTCTCATAACAGTAAGTCAAGTTGTTGCTTTTGACACATCTGCATTGCCTTTTTTGTGAAGGATTTTTTACTTTCAAAGCAAAGTACACTGCTAGTAACATATGCTCACTGTATATTTTCAATCTTTAACCACAGGGCCACGACGCACAGTGATTTAGTGCTCCGAGCAGTGAAGCTGGGGATTCCGTACAGGGTCATTCATAATGCCTCAATAATGAGCGCTGTGGGCTGCTGTGGCTTACAGGTAACTCTTTTGTATAAAACTTTTTAGCAGCTGTTCCACAGCTGCTAAACTCAGAATTGCTGAGCTTCTCTCAATGCAATAGGGCATGTTGCAATCAAGCTGGAAGACCTGTGGCAATTGTACATTTCTGTTGCCAGAGTTTCCTTTTAAGCATGCTACACAAGTCCCCTTTGATCAGTGCATATGCATAACAACACTTTTCTGCCCCCTAACCTATCTCTGCCTCCACAAGATTTTGATATTTAAAATGTTTTACAGATAAAGTTTTACCCAGCTTCCTTCTACTATTGATGGTCATCTAATAAGTTTATTCTGAAATTATGTTCTTACCCTGTTGAGAAATATGCTGCTCTTGTAATAGACACACAGGCCTGTGCATGTGTCCAGCATGGATCATAACTAGTTCCTGAATTCTGCACAAATGTTTTTTACATGTGCGCTCTTGCGTGCTCTCTCTCTCTCTCTGTTAACCAATTTTTACTTTCTGCCTGTCTGCTGAGACAAGGGATTTGCTCTAGCCACTGTTTTTTGTGCTTCTTGCATGGCCAAAGCAGCAAAGATCTAATGTTCAACAAGAAAATCCTTGACTACTTCCTTTTACACGTATAGCTTGCTTATCCTCCTACAGGAAAAATGTATCAATATATGTATCAGCACTAATAACAGGTAAATTACTTGCAGCTTCCTCCTCTTGTTCTTACTGAGCCTTTAGCATAGGGTGTGTTCTTATCTTACCATCACCTGTACCACAGGGAACCTGCTCTCTCAGCATTCAAAATTGTTCCCTCTGCCCAGGAACCCTAAACAAAGCTGGAGACTTGCCCAGACTGAAAGCAAGTGTGGGAAGATGAGGGTGCTACAGATAGGAGTTGCAGGTCTGAGCTAGGTGCTGTCATCACTGCAGGAGGAAAGATTCCTTCCTAACTTAACAGAAAATGCCATCTTTTATCTCAACAAACAAGTGATGCCTTCAAATACACACTGACAAACTCTAGTACTTTATTTCAGTGCTGCTCATCAACAGAAAATCTGTTGCAATAGGATGAGTGTAATCTCTAGCTTTGATCACACCTGGATGACATTGCTTGGAAATGCAAGAGCCCTGTTGAGCTGGCAGTTCATCCAGGCAAAGGATGGAGCACAGAGCTGGCTGATAAAGAGAGCAGAAAACTAACAGGAAGTTATTACAACAAGTCTGTATACATTTTTCATGTAAACACAATTTTGGAGATTAGCTAATATTTCCCTAACCTGTGCTGAGGGGAACAGACTGTGAGGGAAACACAATGTTACTCTGGCGATTTCCATCCTGGCTTGGGAGGGGCTGCCTTCTCATAAATTAATGTTCCTGTTTTAAAAAAGCATTTTAGGAAATTGTGATCATGTTGTATTACTGGACATGGACTATAACCAGCCATATGATTAAGTCCTAACCCTCCCTTTTGAGGCTAAACAGCAAGTAAAGGGTGTCACACTAAAAGCCCACCTATGATTTAATTAAGAGTTGTGGAACAGTCTTTACCTCTGTATGTTCTGTGTCTGCCTCTTGCCATCAGTTTGGGTTTGGAGATACTGTGTTTCAAATAGCAAACTTGCTGTCAGAGCTCTCCAAAAATGTGTGAGCAGCAGTATTTTGGATGGTCAGTTCAGAATATCAGTTGTGACTTGTTTCTCACATTCAAAGAACATAAATACCTTTATTGACAAGTTACAGGTATTTAGTGAAGAAGGAATCTAACTTCAAAAGACCTCCAGAAAAAACTTCACCCTGTCTTGCCAATTTAACATAGCGAAGTCCATGTTGCTGTTTTGAGACTGCATGGGTGAAGATTCCTTTATATAAAGACTTGAGGCTTTGCTAAAGCCCTTTGATAGCAGATAACTAATGGTACACTTCAGTTTTCATCATTAGTTCTAGATCTCTGTGTTTGCAAAACTTGGTATTTTGAACAATTATATCTATTTTACCACTACTCAGCTACCCTAAGAGCAAGACATGATCTTAAGTGCGAATCTGGAGAGAAGCCATGGGGGTGGAGACACAGGGCTGAGATAGAAGGAAAGAGATAGGAAACATGAAAGATCCACAGAGGAAAAGGAAAAAGAAGAGATGAGACAGCATTTTCTGAAGGGAGTTGTTAGAAAACATCTAGGCTGGAATATATTCATTAGATTTAAGCTTCAGCAAACATACCTCATTAGTTAATCCTGCTAGTTAGGTAAAATTCTGTCTGTTCTTTGTAGTACCCTAAATGTTACAAATCCCTCCTGAACTTGAAAGCAGACTCTTTTCCTGCTTGTACTGTCAAAACATAATGAGTGGTCTAATTTGTTTCAAGACTGTGATGTGTTCTTAATGTGTCTTTAGCAACCAGTTTTCTTTTTGTGCCTTAGATCAAATGTCATCTCTGAGTCTTCAGTAGTTGACTAAGCTTTAGGTAAGGAAGCTGAGGGATGTGATCATCACTTGCCATGATCAAAATTGAACAAAAAAACCCTGTAGTACTGCAGGAACAGAACCTCTGAGTTCCACCCTGGTGTTGCGCCTTAGCCTTCACAAATACTCTAACCTGAGAAGTTCTATGCAAAATGTTTTTTTAATTAATTATAAACCATTTTATATCACTGCTTGGTTTTCTTGCTGACTGCCTGTTTCTAAGCCTTTTAAAAATTCCGTGTTTTTCTCAAATGTTAAATCAGTACTAGTTACATTAGTTTACAACTTAAATCCATTATGCAATTTAATGTTATTTGCTACCAGGATATGTGACCAGAAACCCCTGTTTAATCAGAATAGGTTTATGTCTCTAGATAATTGTTTCAGCTTCCTAGCCCAAATGAGGAGGAGGGGAAGGAATCATGGTCTAATATTGCTGGGAAGAGGCTGAGGAGGTCACTAAAGGCAAAATAATGTTACCTTCTGAGGGTAAATCCTATCCTGTTCTAGTCTGCTTCATGGAATAAGTTTCAGACTTTGATAGTTGAATTGTTCTGGTTCAGGAGTGGCTGTTTCCTATGTATTGGTACTGGGGGCAGCCAGAGCACGGAAGGGGTTCCTGGCTTCAGCAGTCTGCTGGCCTGCAGTACCAAGAGAAGATGCAGCCCTGACTGAGCAAAATGTAGAAGCATCCACTTCACATGGAAGTTCTCATCGTGTGCATTCAAAGCCTGTGGTTATAGATAATGGGGCATAAAAGGATAGGTCTAAATTTGGTTGTGTCGTATGACCAATAATCACTAGAAGGAGGCTTTATTAAATCCTGCGACCTATTTGTTGTTGATCTTTTTACTTCCCAAGTCGCTATCTGGCAAAATCAATAGTAAATAGCACAGCAGGGATCATTTAACATGAGACTGATGTGGTGTGAAAGGATATAAACTGGTTATGGAGGATAAGGGGACAAAGACCTGACTTGTTAGGTTGAGGATGAACGTTGCATAGCGTCACAGCAGAAGTTCTAGCACAAAGCTGAACCTGACATGTCTTAGGTATGCAGTGCACAGCATATGCATTGGAATTTATGAGGACTCAACCTGGGGTGATGCAAGGTGCTACACAATCTCCAAGTTCCACTGGGGAACTGGCAGAGCAGCAACAGCTTCTTGGTGGTGGTGGGATGTGGCCAGAGTAGTTGTAGCTTTGTTCTCAGAATACTCCTGTCCTGTATGAATAACCTACAGGGTAACCCGTGGCCATCTCAGCACAGGACATAGCTGAATATCATTATAATCCTGCAGGGTTTTGACTATTTGCATATGTATGAAGTTGCTGAGTCTGAAAAACATAATGGCAAGACTCCTCATTATTTTCCTCTCCTGGAATGTGCCCATTTCTGAAATTTTAAGACAAAAGTTAGTTTAACTGAAAAATTGCAGTGTCACCATTGCAGTTGATATAGCAATAATGCTGGGAAAGATGCTGTAAAAATAAATGCCTGCATTTTGAAATGTTTGTTGTTGGTTTGTCTGCAACTGTTGCCCTACTCCCCTTTAATACTGTCTTGCATTTTTCTGTCCTGCTTGCTTTAGTACTTTTTAAGAGGGGATTAGGGGGATCTTCCTTTCTTAACTTCCCTATTTAGCTTCATCTCCTTCCTTTTCATGCTCTATATTTGTGTGGTAACTGGCCACACCAGTGTTTTAAGTGAGCTTCTGCTGATATGGACAGCTCTAGTTTCTTTTAAAAGTTCACTTGCATACAGGCTTTCTGAGCTGAGATGGTGACAGAGCACTTTTTATCTCATGCTTTATCCTGGCCTCACAATTAGTGTAAATATTGCTCACAAACAACAAGTCAAGCAAGAAATAGTAATAGAAAGGTTGAAATGCTAATGGAATATTAGTTTTGCACATAGTTTGCAGTCATTTTGCATAATCTTTATTGCAAAATCTGGTGCTGATGGTAAATACATTCAGTGAATATGACTGTGGTAGTGCTCGTGCAAAAAGGATAACTTGCTTAGCTAGTGGCAAAGATTTTTTGGAAGAATCTCTGAATTAAGCAATGAAAGAACATCGTGAAATAAGATGAGAACAAGTAGTGTAGGCTATACAGGCTGGATATCCAACTTGCTCTTAGGATTTGTGTACCTCTAACACTGTCACACAGTAATGCTCTGCCCGTTTCTGCATGCCTCTCTTTGCTATAAGGCAGAGGTTGAAGTTTCTCCCCTTCGGGTTATCAAGTTGCCAAATGAACTGTGATGAAAATCTGAGGCCACCTTCCATGCTGAAGGAGGGCTACTTTTGGAGAACTTGTTGCAGAGGTTTTCAGAGGGCAGAGAGTAAACAAGTTAGGCAGGTTGGTACTGGACACTTGGGCAGGTAATGATGACTGAAGGAATACTACTGCCTTGATAGTGAGATTAAAAGTTAACGTGTTCCCTGATGCTCTGACAATGGAGCAGAAAGAAGCTCCATATTTCAATAGTTTTTCTTCCACGTTGATTACAAAATGGAGAAAGCTCTAACTAGCCAAATGCAAGATAGGGAGAACATAGCTTGTCTTTTTTTCCCCCATTTTCTAAAACTATAGCCTTTAAATAGTTAAAAAAGTAGCACCAGGAGCTACTTTTTTTTTTTTTTTTTACTGTTTGTTGGTTCAACCTATTTTTAGGTTACTGGAAGAACCATAAGGTTGTGAAATATTGTCTATGTGTTCTTGTCCTTGTGCTAGAATGAAATATATAAAAGAGGAAATGTTTTCAGTAATGTTCTAGGACTCTTTGTATAAATGTTATTCCTGTCATCATGAATGGTTAAAATTTGAGTTCTTGATCCCTTGAAAACAAAGAAGTTTCTGCTTTAATTCAGATTGTTTGACCTTTGTCTTCTCAGTTCTGCTCTGCTAGTGTAAAGGAGCTAAAACTACAACCTTAATACCACAGTAAAATAAATCTGTGTAGGGGAGTTCCCAGATGGGACAGAGCTGTCAGACTGCAGGGTCCTTTCCACTGCTAACCATAGACATGATACCTTCTGGGATAGCCTTGGAAAAGCAGGTTTTCCTTTCAGGTTTGCAGAGACAATAGGAGGTCAGTTTATATAATCCTTGTGTCCCTGCTGTCCTGCCAACTGGTGAAGAATCTTGTAGCTACAGTACAGGCTGAAGAAAATATTCTAACTGGAGTTTCCCCTAGGCTTTACTGGTCCCTGGCAGAACAGGTGGGCTCAAGCAGACCCAATATTGGCAAGCTGTAAGATCTATCTTGTTGGGCCTCATTCCCGAGCTGTGTTCACCAAAACAGATGTGCACTTCTACCCTTTCTCAAGTCGGTTACTAAGACTTCAAAGCTAAATTCTGCTTCAGCTTTACATTGGACTTGTGTGGTTCCATCACTGGAAATGATTGGCAAGACTATTTCAGATCTGTTCACAGATATTAGGGTATTTACAGATATTTACAAATCTTGACAGCTAGTTTGTGGGTCATGGTGTAAGATGCTTCCCAGCGTAGCAAGTAGCGTAACAGCACATCTCTGATATCAAGGAGATAATGTACTTTGCTAATCACACATTTGGTTAAAAGCTGAGAAAGAGAATGCAAATGAATGCATTAGAATTAGGAGATAGAGAACTGCAGGGCAGCTTTTTTAGAAAGGAAGCGTTATTTTTGAATACATAGTTTCATTGAGTGTTTATGAAAGCGCAAACTTAAGCTTCTCATAGAAGAGTGCTTGCAGCAGTATAAAATTTCTTTCCTAATCTCAAAATGTTGCAATATGACCACCTGCTCAGTATATTTACATTGTTTTGTGTTTTTCCTCTTCTTTAATTGTATTTGTATGTTATTGGATTTGTTTTTTACAGTTGTACAATTTTGGAGAAACAATTTCTATAGTGTTCTGGACAGATTCATGGAAGCCAGAAAGCTTTTTTGACAAGATCCAGAAGAACAGGCAGAGTGGAATGCACACGCTGTGCTTGCTTGGTAAGCAGCAGCTCCTGAGCTTCAATGTCCAGCCTCAATGTCCAGCCACGGTGCCAAAAGGCATGAGATGAAGTGTCTGTGATTAAACAAATCTCAGCTAATGTGTATCTGTGAAAATACACTGAAGCTTTGGCTTTTAGAGTATGTGTATTCACGATCAGTTCAGCTACTGTTCATGCTACAGTGGTCAGGAATGTCTTATTCCTCTTCAGAAAATCCATAAGAAATTGTGCTGCCCTAGGAGTCAAACAAGAGCGAGAGGCCTGCGTTCGCTACACTGCTGAGAATAATTTTAACTAGATATAGCTCAGGGTCTTAATGAGATTGCAGTAACTTGCAGCTACATTTTATTGACTTAGTTTAAAACTCAATATATTTGATTTCTTAAAGGAGTTAAATTATACCTTTAACTGCACTTCTATTTTGTGAGACCATATTTCATTTCGGTTATCTCATCTAATGATGTTTTGGCAAAAGGTGATTGTCAAGAGAGAAATACTTGCATACTGGAAAAAAAAAAAAAAAAAAAGCTTGTTGATCATCTGGAACAGAAAAGTGGTGCTAGCTGACCACTCTCCTCAGGCTTTCTCATGGTTTTGATCTTTATCTTTCCTGCCCGAGGGTGAAAATTTCCTTTTGAGTAAGTGTGCTTGTCTGGGTAGCTTCTTAAAGGTTAAAGAATTGTTTGAGTATACACTATAAGGCACTTTCATGAGAAAAAAAAAAAATATATATATATATATATAGAGAGAGAGAGCACGCTATAAGGTGCTAACTCCAAACCAACAAATAAAAGTTTTCATTAAAAAAATGTTGATGTATTTATGATCACAAAGCAATTTAATTGACGTAAAAGCAATCAGGTAGGCTATGCACCACTAATCTTGTAATTTTTGCATATTTTTCAGAAAATCGGAATCATCATAGTTTAGGAGATCTCATCTAAGTGATTTTTTTAATCAAGCTTCCAAGTGTGTCTAACTTTGCTTTCATAATATTTTTTCAGGCATTGGCATATTATGTTTTTCTTCTAGTGTATTTGTGGAGTGTGCTGCACACTGATGTTGTTTGATTGCTTCTCAGAAAGACTGTGATCTTGTGGAGTCGTATAAAATTGCAGATGTGCAGATTCTTACCTGGACTCTCCACCTTTCTCTGTCTTCTCCCCCCAGAGTTCGTTCTCTCTCTCTCTCTCTCTCTCTCTCTCTCTCTCTCTTTTTTTTTTTTTTTTTTTTTT